>JARHVA010001240.1:2162500-2725000 GCA_037957365.1 Torreya grandis | reverse complement strand
TATATATATATATGTAATCCATGAGTAGGCTAAGTCTGTGTTGGGGCTATGTTTCAAACTCTATGTGGAGACTAAGTAATGTATCTAAAGCATAATAGTTTTATATAAAACAAGTTGATAGAGTCAAACCTATAGTAACATATATCTAATACATAGACTGTTGTAGAGTACAAAGGAAATATGTGAATACCTTATATGGTGGATTTGAATTAGAGGTTGTTTTGTTCTATTTTGAGAACTAACAGTAAATAATGAGTGGAATATTGATATAGAATGTCTATTGACTATAGTACTTAGTTTATGTCTTGATGATTCATGGATGTAATCATTATGGAAATATTATAAATACCTTGATTAGATTTATAATTGATTGTTAGTATATCTACATACAATATGAAAAACTTGTGTGCAGTACATGTTATGAGTATATTAATATGTACCAAATTTTGAGTGGAATATTGATATAGAAAGGTCTATTGATTGTAGTACTTAGTTTATGTCTTGATGATTCATGGATGTAATCATTGTGAAAATATTATAAATACCTTGATTAGAGTTCTAATTAGTTATTAGTATATGTATATACAATATGAAAAACTTGTGTGTGGTATATGTTATGAGTATATTAATATGTACCAAATTTTAGACATATATAGTATATATTTGTGCATCATGATGTGTGCCTGTAAGTTATATTAGTATGTAGTTTAAACATAGGATATACCTAATTGGTATAAATTGTCCCTATTTACTTTTTATTTAGGATTATGAGACATTTGATTCTTGAAATTGTAAGACTGGTTGTTCATAATTGAGTAGTTGTGCTCATGAATAATTAACTATGATATTATGGGATATCATAGAGCGTATTATATTTTAAAAACTACTTATAAAAATTATAAAATTGTAGTTTAAATATATGTTATACCTAGGTGGTACAAACTATAATTGTTATATCTATTATAAATAATGTTTTGAAGATTCATTCATATATTTGATGGACTAAATGTATGTGTTTTGGTTATTTCTATGTTTAACATGTTTTATAACAGATAGTAGAAAGTGGTGTATTGTGCTGGTTATGGAAAATAGAATATGCAGTCTAATATATATTATACCTGGATGGTATAATATACACTTCTTAGCTTATTATTTATAAGTAATATTGTGGAGATTTATTCATTGTGATCAGAATCTTTTGTATTCTTTTATGAGCATTTCAAGATATATTTATTACTGTTGAGATTATGGATATTGAGATTAAATAATGGTAAATTTATTTTATATGAACCGATACATAGCTCTTGGCAAGATCATGGTGATCAAAATGTTTAATAAGACTACCATTTTATAGTAAGACTCATAAATTTTCTAACAAAAGGAAATAATTTTAGAAGATCATGAAGCAAGATCAAAAGGATTTAATTTTCTTGGATGAGCTACAATAGAAATTATGAAACAATTATTTATGACCTTATCTAAATATCATCAAAAAATATGCAATTGGAAAATAAGATGATATTCACAAGCTCAGGATGTAACACACATTATTAATTATTTGACTACAATGCTCCTTAAATTTTCCCAACAAGACTGTTATGATTTATTAATCATGAGAGTTTCATCAGATAGTAAGTATTGAAAAATAGTATATACATATGGATAAAAT
Organism: Torreya grandis; assembly: GCA_037957365.1. NCBI lineage: Eukaryota > Viridiplantae > Streptophyta > Pinopsida > Cupressales > Taxaceae > Torreya > Torreya grandis. The sequence goes on along the minus strand of JARHVA010001240.1, from coordinate 2,723,331 downwards.
TTAAATTAGAATACATAAAAATGTATAAATCCTTTAGTAGTAGCATATTACATGTTCATTATATTGGAAGAAGAACAATCCCTAATTAAGAATGGGTAAGAGATATGTTATTTGTTAAGTATATGACTTAATTATTCTAAGAGGGAGGAAGATTTTTGGGAGGACTATCCTTAATTATTTATTCTTGGTCCCATCAATTCATGTTCTAAATCCATGGGAATAACCAAATCCTTGGTTACTAAAATAAAGCAATCATTGTTTTTGATAAGTTATTTAAGGGTTGGGGGGGGGGGGGGGGGGGGTGGGGGGTGGGTGGGGGTCTGTCACCCATTATATTAACAAAAAGTGAAGGTTACACAATATGGGATTTAACAGAGACAAAAACAACAAAGTAACAACAAAAAACACTCAAAAGGGTCATATACAACTAGCCTCGTAAGGCACATGATGAGCCAAAAAACACTACCCCAAATGGTGATAACAAGACAAAAAAAATCAATGAACAAACCACCAATAAGTCATCACTCACATAAGAGCCACCTGAATAAATCATCAATGGGGGATCACCCATAGAGTCCCCCCCCCACCATCTACCTACTCCATCTATCCTCTATTTAACACTTCTGTACTCTACCCTCTATGGCATTTCCCTGAGCCATTCCACCTTTAATCAAAATATCATTGGACCCACTAGCACCCTTCACATTTTTTTCCACCTTCAAAGTCTTACCCTACTCATACATTTCATAATCATCTCTCCACCCACACTAGGTACCAATTTTATGGAGGCCAGAAGATCCTACATGTGGGAAGATATTATATTTATTTGATTTGAGGGGTTTACACCTAACCTCGATGGAGGATTACGAGACTATTGGGGAGGATCCCCAAAAATACTAATTTAATATTTCACTACAGATAACATCTTAGAGAATTTTATCGCATTTAAAGTCACCTCAACTAATGATATTAGGGCTTACATTGCATTTAGGTCTTACACTAGAATAAATATTCCCTCTATGCCAAGGTTTTTTAAACATCACTATATAAAATTTGTATGCTCCACTAACACACTAAAACATTCCTCTAAATCCCCAAAATCTCATAGGGGGATTAGCCCTAGGTCATATTGATTGGAATAGAGAAGTGAGCGCATACATCCCCATGCAAACCCTTTCATAGCTTATTCCTAACCCACTTGAAACCCTATATAGATAATCATGTATGCCACTACCAAAGTCACATGTTTATACTTTGAAACAAAAAGAAAATTCTTGATGAAATTTATTGCAACTAGAGAATTAACTTTCACATGATAGCCTATCTCCAAAAAACCAGACCTATCACTCTTACATAACCTACAATACACTTATGAATAAAATAATGAAAATATACATCAATCAAGAGTCAGACACCCATCCATCAAAGGCCATCTTCCTCAAAGTTTCCTATACCCCAATAAAAGGCTTAGTTAGCACCACATGTAGCATTTGATCCATGATGTCAAATTTCCTTAGGAACCTACCAAAACACCCAAGAGAGCAATGAGAGATTCAAAGATCAACTACAATAAGGGCACTTCCATCAACACTACCTCCAAGATAAAATAATGAGTGGCATGTCATGTATGTAAAATGAAACTCCCAATGCCAAAATGAATGCCAATCAATCATAACATGTTCAACACCAAAACTTTTGGACCTGATATCAACTAATCATAAGAGTGATCCCTAATAATTCCCACTATTCTAATCATTATCCAAAATGATTTTTTCAAATTGAGATATTCTTTTATTTGGTAAATTATCTATTGTATATTTTTTGTCACAAAAGTAGTGAGAGGCCTCATAATTTTTAAGGTTATCTAGCATAGCCCACACATAATTTAGAATGTTATCAATATTCCAAAATTTGGCCTTCTTGTTCCATAATGCCTAGATGATAACCATTGAATCACCTTCTACATGATCTTGATCAATCCTAAATTATACCCAAAGATCCAATCCCAAGACAAGTGCTTGAGCTTAAGCCTTAGTATTGGTGTCATCTAAAAGCTTCTTTAATTCATCTCAGATTAGAGAACCAACGTAGCCTTGAATAACACAACCTGTTACAGAGTCCCCTAGGTTCTCCCTAGAAGACCCATCAAAGTTCAATTTGAATATTCTTAGAGGGGGAAACCTCTTCATTATGTTCTCACATCTTGATACCTTCAAAAACATAGTCAACCCCTTAACAAGAGGCACCTTCAACCAGCACCAGGATGAAATGATTTATGAGTCCTATGCAGAGAGAGTGCCATTAAATACTTTATCATGAGTAGACCAACTGTCAATATTGATGACTCAGCTCATTTCATCACCACCTCAAAGCTTCTAACCTTATCTTCAAAAATTCTTTGACTATGTTCCTTCCATAATTTCCATGTCATAATAGCTGGGCCTACCTACTACAAACATGTGAGGTATCCTGGTCAACTTTGTTGGCCAAATCAAAAAATCTTATAGTAAGGATTTTGATTTAGCCCAGTACTAACTCAATTTTATACAAAATTAGTTCTAAGCATCTTCCGCAAAGGGACATGTTAAAATTAAAGGTTTTGCTTCTTATTCATCTGCCAAGAACATGATGCACCTTGATGAACTAGCCATCCCTATTCTATGTATCTAGTCCTAAGTTAGAATTATATTTTGTGTCCCCAGCCAAGTGAATGCCCCAGCTTTGGGTAACTTTTATTTATTCCAACACAAGAGTTTGGTCTAAGAATAAGAGGGTTTCATCTACTCCACCATCTTATAACATGTGTTGACTCAATATGAACCAAATTTTTCCCCAATCCATTAGATAGAGTAATATTTATTATTAATGAAAATTTTCCTCTTAGCCAGGGTATCCATTAGCAAATATTTTTGGTTATTCAAAATCAGTAATAATTCCAAACTTTTCCATCTCCATCAATCTATTCTAATGATGAGAAATGGTTTAAGGTAGTCCCTAACCTTTCTTCCCCAACAATCTTCCATAATCTCCTTGGTTTTGGCTAGCTCTTGAATTTACTATAAGGGTATGTGTCCATTCCAAGAGTCTCTCCAAAATTCAACTGATCATCCATTGCTCACAACCCAAAAAACATGATCTTTGATGATTGGTCGATATTTAAGGATTAAATTCTATAAATGAGACCCTTTGGGTGGATTATCAACTTGTAGGATATTTGTGGAGGAATATTCACCAAAATAATTGAATTGTAGAAGCATATTACATATAGCCTTTGACTGGGTTACCATTCCCCAAACTAATTTCATGCCAAACACTAGATTTTAATATTCCATCTTTCTAATTCTCACACCCCCGCCAGTTTAGGGTAGGCATACCTTGTCCCATTTCATGAAATGAATCTTTTTTTGTCTCCTATGCTCCTTGCCATAATAAATTCTTCATGATAAAATTAAACTTCTTTAATACCTTGGATAGTGGTTATAGGACCAAGATCATGTATATGGGGAGGGAAATGAGAATAAACTTAATGAGGGTAATCCTTCCTACCAAATAAATCCACTTGCCTTTCTAGTTTGCTAGTTGAGCCTTATAAGATTTGATTCAACCATCCCAAAGGGAGACTCTACCTACTCTAGCAAAAATAGGAAACCCCAATTAAAAGGCCTATAGCATCCCTATTTTGAAATCTAGGATGACTAAAAATGCAAGTTGTAAAAGTTTGGGAGTGTTGATGAAGTAAATTTTTGATTTGGCATATTTGATTCTCTACCCCAACACCTTTTCATAATTGACTATAAATTATTTGATAGCCATGACTTCACCTTCTATTGAGATCCCAAATAAAACCATATCATAAAAAAAAATTGATGTGTTAATTTTTCAATCTCTTTAGCCACCCTAAGACCATTGATCACCCCATTAGACATGGCTCCTAAAATTATCCTTCCCAAACCCTCTACCATTAGGATGTAAAGAAAAGGGGAGAGAGGATCACCTTGCTGAAGGCATTGGGAGGCCTGAAAAAACTAGTCAATTCTCCATTCACAATGATAAAAAATATATGGCTAGAGATACAAATGAATATCCAAGGATACCAATCTTTAAAAAAGCAAAATTTCTCTAGGGATTTCATTATGAATCTCCAATTTACTCAATCATACACTTTGTTGATGTCAAATTTGAGAATCATTATTTTTTTTGGGGTCAGTAACCAAATAATGGCATAAACTTGGCATAATATTGAAAAGTATATATAATATTTGAAGGTGGTTTTAGGTGATTTAAAGACCATTAAATGACACTTCACTCTACATCGAACCCTATAAGGACATTATCTATGTTATGAGATGCAGTTGTGATACAACTTTATAATGTTGATAGGAGGTAGCTATGATGCATATTTAACAAGGTATCTAGTGGTGTCATATAGGGGCTAATAGGAGGGATATTTACATTATCCACCACCTTTCCCCATAGAGATGACTCATTGTTTTGTGATGTCACCAAAAACATAAAATTGGGACTCACATACATGGCATTGTGATTGGTACATGCGTCATAGTTTCTACAGTCATTTTTACCATACACATTTCCAAAGAAGCAACATGACATCTTCTTCTACCTTCCCCAAATAGAATCATATCAAATTCATTCCTTCTCATTTGTATGTTGTTTATCTCTATATTTCTCTCCATGAAACACTTTGGTATAAATTCCACTAGATTATTCCACACTCTTAGGTCTCTATGAATTGCCCATGCATTTAGCATCAGCATTGCCCCTATAATAATATGGTAGCCTCCAACTGTGAAAGCCTCAATCAATTTGTGTGGAATTAGTAATAGCCCTGGAGGATAAAGATAGATGGTATCCTTCACTAATATCTATAAGTATTTTTAACTAGGGTGTATCTAATTCCTCTACTAATCTATCCCATCTAACTTTAGAATCAAGTTCCTCTTGCACCTTCTTCATTTTATGAGGATTTCATGATAATAATGATAATGCCCACTCTAAGGCAACTAAATATGTATTAACACTTGCAATAAGCATAACTTGTAAATCTATAAATATTAATAAATCAATATAATAGTTATATTCAAAGCTTAAAAACTATTTAAAATATATTGGCTATTATTTTTTTTTACAGGGATGTCATGGCTTCTAAGACATTTATGTATTTATCCATAGGAAGGCCTTGTGGTACTGAACTGATATCATGTGATCAATGAGGTTGAGGACCTTTAGGATATTTATAACTTGGTTTAAGGGAGGTCCTTATAATATATTGACACTCAATCATCTTCCCTCCCAATCAATAGGTTGATCTATTGGCATGAATCAATTATCTATCAGAGATAAATCAGTAATTTCATAGTTAAATTGATAAGTTAAGGTCATTGAATTGGTAAAACAGTGTTTGGAATAGAATCTCCTTACATAGAGGACCTAGCCTTAAGATGGAAACTACTACTTAACCCTTTCCTTGCCTTTTTCATTGCTTCATCATTACCCACCTCTTCATCGAGGTGATAGACACATGCACCTTCCATAACACACATCAACTTTTTCAATTGGTCAAGGTTGGACAATATGTTGATCAAACCAAGTGGTACACTTCTTAGCAAATTCGAGTATAGTTTCCATAATTATACACCAACATAATGGATACCATTTATCTTCAAGAAAGGGTGAATGATCTATGCACAAATCCTACATATCTGAATAATCCACCCACTTCTTTCTATGCATATAGATTGGACCTTCTTCGCACTTATGTGCACTCCTCTACATGAAGCTTGTTTATACTCTTATGCATAATTCTTGTACTGGTTCACAGACTTTGGCACTCAACTCGTAGCTCTGTGCACCATCTTAGTACGCACTCATAAGCTCACATACCTATATTTATCCTCACTTAAACACATCCACATGTCAACCTATTCTGACTACGTGGCTTTGTAGGAGGCATTCTCTAGTTGGGAATCTTGTCAGTTATAATGTTAGTTGCCACCAACCTGGAAGCTCAACTTTCATCTGGCAAGGAAGATGAAATAACTATTAACCATATTCTTTGTAATCGATAATAGTTGTAACTACTCTTATATTATTCATGATAAATATGTAACATATGCATCTAATTTAAGGGTCGATGCCATACAAATTTGTAACATAGATAGCATGTTTTGCATATCTAGTTTGTAACACATGAACTATAGCACATTGTACCATTTTCTATATTCTCTCCTATTGAATATAAGTTTTATTTATTTCAAGTAATACTTTTGGTCCATTTAATTTTTTTAGTTGTTATGTCTAAATACATCTTTATGCATTCACTCTACATAGCCAAACTTGGTTGTTCCCCTTAAAGTTGGTCTGGGGCCCATGGTGTGGATCAACTAGTAATTGTAAATAGTTTATTAGAACATATCAAATCACATTACCATAATAAGATTAATATTAAACTAGATACTAAGTACTAACAACATTAAGTTTGCCCATATAATTATAAATTCTTAGCATCACTGACTAGATTAATTAAAATGTTTAGGCAAGATATTATTTAGAATGTTAAAGAATTAAAAGAGATCAATGATATTAGATTTCAGTGGTAGACCACATGATTTTGGTTACATTAGCATCATTTTTAAAATCTAAAAGCATATTAAATCTAGAAATTTATTAGATTATAAAAAATATATCACTTCTAATGTGCCCCATAGTAAATTTTACATTTATCATTATAAATTGTGTAAAATATCTAACTTATATCTTTGTATGAATCAAACTATCAAACATATTCTTCTCATATTAGCCATTAAAAATATTTCATACAAAATACACCAAGTAATTACATTTTGCTAGTGCTTTTAAATATCTTAATCTACTTTGATTAATCAATGACATTTATATATTCTAAAAGCATCTTAAATCTAGAAATGTATTACACTATAAACAAAAATATCACTTCCAAGGTGCCCCATATTAAATTTTATATTTATTGTTATCAATTGCATGTAAACTATTTATCTTATATCCTTGCATGAATCAAACTATCAAACATATTCTTCTTAGATTTACCATTAAAAAGTTTTCATACAAAATGCACTAGGTAATTGCATTCTGCAAGTGCTTTTAAATTCTTAATCTAGTTTGATTGATAATTACATTGAATAAAAGAGTAATGCTTTTATTAGGATGCATAGAAAGGAAAAGAAATGGATCAAAGACATACCAATCATTAGATTTGTCTAATGATGGATCAATCTGTTTGATGAATAATAGAGAAAAATACTTTGATAGCTCAACTTAGGGATTATTTTAGTGGAAAACCTTCATTAATTCACAAATATTCCATTTTTTGAATTTGGCATTTGAAAATTTTGATAGCTCGACTATACTCAAGACTAATACTAAAATATACTCTCATCTCATATACCAAATTTTATCAACAGATTCCCATTCGATAACTTATCACTATGAAGCAAGGATTATTCACAAATTGACTCTAGTCCATGCAACAAAACACTGTTAAGGATAATGATTTGTATGTGCATGATTTTCCTAATAAAATAAAATTGCTAATAAAAATTATAGCCTATCAAAATAAAATTATTAGGATGAAACAAAACTAAATCCCTGTCACTTCTTGTGGGGAATAAAGATGTCATGCAGTTGGTAGAATTGTAAAACATATGAAAACTCTAGATTAAAAAATTCTAAGCAATTTATGCAAAAAAGCTTTGACAAACATGAAGATTTCTATATTTTGGCTAAGCTCGAGGGAAAACATAGGATTTTTTTTAAATGCATGAAATATTGGAAAATATAATAATTTTATGTAACTTTATTTGAAAACTTTGCAAATATTAGTTGAAAACAAATTGTTGATTGTCAATTTCGTGAGCATATAGCTAATTTGGGAAAAATATCCCATAAAAACTACCATATTCCTCTATGACTACATTGTCTTGAAATTCCTAGATGTTTTTGGGAAACCAAACACTCTATAATGATATAAAAATAACAAAATGTAATAGTAGAGATAATCAAATAGATAAAATACACAAAATGCATGAGACAAAACAAAAGATTTACATGGTAAAACCTTAGCAAGCTAAAGACACATTCACAGTTTAGGATTTTTGAGGTATGTTGCTATTTTTGGTTTTGTGTAATTGATGTTGTCATTGATTTCAAGTTCAATATGGATGTCATTAATGTCAAGGTCAAAGTTGATATCATGCATGGTGAAGTGGTATGTGACAAGGAAGTCTTATGACAAGAGAGAATTTGAAGGAAACCTATTGTCTCTCTGTTGAGAGAGAATTTTAAGGCAACCTATTAATTATTTTGAGGTTGATGACATGTTTTAATATTAAGATCAAGATACAAGGTAAGCATAATGTTGAGCACTAGTCTTGAAGAACATTTTCATATCATGAGCATGTGCATGAATAAGTGTGTACATATGTATGATACTATCTAAGGATCATAAAAGGAATATGATCAAAAATTTTAAGCATCAAGTAATGTTTGAAGTTTAGTTGTCAAGCTTCAAGAGCTTGAGAAGCCTAGTCATGACTTTGATCATCACATGAAGAAACCCTATGAGAAGGTATGAAGATGGTGGTCTAGTAATATGGATACACATAGTTATGAGTTAATGTTTAAGGATACCCAATAATCCATATGAAGTGTTGGAACACTCAATAAATTTTCAAGGTAAACCTACAAGGGTAAGGTCTTAAGCTTAAGCATGTAACTACACTAGTCCTAGACCCTACCTAACCTAATAAGGTACCATGAAGTATTTTGAAGACATATGAATGATATAAATCAGTGGTAGATCATGTGAAATATTTTTTGGGAATGTGAGTAAGGTGGAACGTTCTTGGACAATAGCTATAAGTTTTACTTTAAGGCTTAATATGAACTACAGATCCAAAGCCTAAAGAGCAAAGAGAGAGATGGTGATCAAATAAGGTATGAGGCTCAGTTCCCAAGGCATGAATGTACAATAGATAATTTACATAGGTTTTACATGTTGTTTTAATTGTTTTGGTGAATTCTGAGGTCTTAATTTTATGAAAAAATCATGAAATGTGGTTTTGAGGTTTCCTGTGTGCACAAAATGAAGGGTTCTCAACTCGAGAAAGAATTTCATGTTCTCATTGGAATTTTCAACCTTTAAAATATATATTAATAAGTTCATGTAGTTTTTTTAAGGATACTATATCAATTTTCTAATCATTTTTTCTAGATTAAGGGCCCAAGCTTTATGAATGATCATTAAGACTATAAGGTGGTATTAACCCTCTCTAAAACCCTGACAATGACTTGATATATAAGATCTTGATATAAATGGATAAAAATGAATTATATGACATATTTTTATGATTTTATAATGTATATGACTCTACAAGGCACCTCTAGGTGGCATTGGTATGACAAATGAATGAGTGGACACTATAGGAAAAGCCATGTTTCTCATTAACTTCTTATAGCAAGCAAAGTTGATTGAGTCAAAGTTGATAGGTGGATGAAGGTTGAATATTAAGACTTAAATTTTATTCCCATGGTTTTTTTTGAGTAATTTTTATACTTTAAATATGCTAAACTAGTCATGAAACTTGACCTATCACTAAAAGACCTATAGAAGTAGACAATGCAAAAAACTAAGCAGAAGTGAAAATGAGATTAGGGATATGTTTCCATGGATTAAAGATGGATATAATTAAAATTGGTTGTTTTTTAATATCCTTAACACATTTATATACTAAATATGATATTTTTAAATTATGTTATACAATAGAAAGCTACTCCCAAACTAACTTGTCTAACACAATGAGGTTTGTGTACAGTGAAACCATGAGATTGGTCTGTAAGACCAATGTTTGATATTGTAAATTATAAAATATTTATTTAAATATATTATAATTATATTTTGGGATCATATAAATATGTTTTAAGTTCATAAAATTGTTCACACAAGTGTTTTAAGTTAATGTTTTCATGACTATGTTTTGAAGTTTTTTACAGTTCTAAGTAATCATCTAGTAGGGATGAGAATGATGTGGTTTTCCTAGAGTTTGAGAGTAAAATAAACATGAATATGTTCTTAGGGTCTTTTATGTTCTTATTATTTCAATTAGATTCATAAAATTTTCCTTTATAAATGTAGTGGTCAAATGATCATGAATGGGTTTTGCGCTAGTTGGTAGTTCTGAGTGGTCTTGTTACAAGAGTGAGTTAAAGGCTTTAAGCCCTATGTTATAATGTTTCAATCACATGGTGATGAATTTTAAGTCATGTAGTTTCTATTAATATTATTTAATTTTATGGTTGTTTGATAAAAATTGGTTGTGTGCTTCAATTTTTCTTGGCAAACTTTTTAGCAGTAAGAAGACCTAACTATGAGTAGGCCTAATGTTATGGTTCAAGGAGTGAAATGAGCTAAATGGTGTTGGGGACCTAAGGTGATATTATAAATGGTATAATTGAAGCTTGTTTTAATTTTTTCATATTTTTCTAGATACTCAAGATGTTCCAAGGTGTTCAATATGAAACGTGTGCTTTAAGAAGACTTAATAGCATTAGGTCTTTATTAAGCCTAATGGTGGTTTTGGTCCTTATGAATGGTGACCAGTATATGTAGTGTTTGTTTCTCCTATGAAACATGTTTTTTGATCTATTACAAGTGTGGTCCAAGTATGAGAATTTTTTTGTCTGACCAAGCTATGTAAAATCAAGAGTCAAGTATAAGAAGAAGGTCTAATAAGCCTAATTTGATTTGTTAGAAAATTGACGAGATGAATTAAAAAAATAGATGTTTTAGAAACCAGGTAGAGGGATTTAAGACAATAATATATGTGTGTTTAATATTTTATGAATTTATAATAGTGATTATATATATGATGATCAAGGTTATATGACCTAAATCTATCAAGAAGAGGGTAGTTGAGCGAAGAGGCCTAATAGGTTGTTTGAGAGAGATAGAAGAGTGTGAAGAGAAAAAGAAGATGATCATCATTATTTGATGGATAAATAGGTTTCCAAAGGTGATCAGAGGTTTCAGGTGGTTGATTTAGTGTTGAGTCATCTAGGGGGTTGGTGCCTCCTTTCAAATTATTTTCTATGTATGTATAATAAAAATTATTTAATTAAAAATATTAAGTACAACTAATGTTTGATATTGTAATAAGGGTATGTGCATGGATTTGGGGGATAATTATGTGGACATTTCCCATAATACATACACATTATCACGTAACGCATATGCGTTATGGCTGGAGACACCCAGGTTATAATGTGTACATATTTTTGGTTAAAGGAATGTGTATTATCAATAAAAACATGTACGTGTTATAGGAATGGGTACACATTCCTATAATTATAAGGAATACATACAAGTTCCTTAAAACATAAAAATCAAAAAAATCAAAAGCCTCATTTAATTTCTTCCTCTCCCGTTCATGTTTTATTTCCCATTCACGTTTTGCTCCCATCGGCATGAAAATTGTTGGTTTTACTCCCATTGACAATAGAAATTGTTGGTTTTACTCCCATTGAGAGTAGAAATTATTGGTTTTGCTCACGCATTCATGAAATCGATGATGTTGTCGCAAAGAAAAGGTAAGTGATAGTAAATTAAATCATTTTTTGTGAATTTTTTGTTTTGTGCATAGTTTAATTTCTAATTTTTCTCCATTAGGTCAACATGTTAACCCTCCTCCTAACCTTCCTATAATTCCACTAGATCCCCTAGCAATCATGAGGATATAGCTACACACATAGTGGAGAACAAAATTGAAATTAAGTGATAATTAGGAGAATGAGGAAGCCCACTTCTACCAATACCCACCACACCTATCTGGCCAATACCCTAGAGTTAGTATTAGGTCAAGTTGACTCGATAATGAGTCAAATTGATAGATGGATATCATATAGGGATTACTATGCTGACAAATTGTCAGTGTATGAGGTGAAGAGAAAAGAAATAATAAAAGAATAAATTTTTACCTTATTCATTGACCCAACCACCAATACACCATTTTTCATAGTGACTAAACATTTCCCAATCCAATGACGTCAACATAATTTGATTAAAGCCAATTTTTGGAAGCAATGGTAGATGGTGTTTGATTATCCACTGTGTAATAACCATGTGCTCTCATTGTATTTTTTGAGGAAACTCTATTGTGAGTTTGTCCTCAATGAGATTCCAAGTTATTTTGACTATGGTGAGTTTCAAGGTTGAGGGAAAGGCTCTATTCAAGATAGACCATGTACACATCATGCACCTAATTTACCTGTAAAGATCCCTACCCAAAAGCCACTTCATCTAGAGATTCCTTCTGTAGTGAAGGAGGTTGTAGATATCATCACTTTGTATGTGCTTAGTGTGTTTATTGATACACTCATTCATCATATGAGTAGGCTTTCAAATATAGATGATCAATATACTCCACCTAGTTGTTGGCACACGTGTTTGGTTTAGATACATTGGTCTCTACATGCATGCAGTATCTTTTATATAAATTTCATGTTAAATTCTTAAGTTATATTTTAAAATTAAAAAGGTAAAAATTAATTTATACATTTAAATTGAATTATATATATATATATATATATATATATATATATATATATATATAATGTTTTAGGAGGAGATGTTTCCTTTGACATCGTAATTCTAGTTTACTTAGCTAGGTAGTGGGCCAACCACTACTACATTTATCTGTTTCAACACTACACCACATAGATTTACAGAGGTAAAATTTTGAGTAAATATTATATACTCTAGATGTACATTCATACACCTTAATTGCATCATTGGTAGATTTTGTGTAAGAAAAAATAAAATACTTAATTTAATTTTGTTGGGATTTTTATTGTTTGATGTATTAACATGGATTGGCATAGTCTTAGAAACTCTTCCTCCATATTAACTTTTTTTCTTTTATTTTGACTTCCAAACTATGTTTTCAATAACCAAAACCATGCACTTGTAAATAATATTGTCCACTCACTCTCATCTCTACAATATTCAAGTATGTTTTCTATATATTTCTTTGTATTTTGAGGAGACCTATTTTATAAGGTCCTAGACAATCTTAAAAGGCTTATATATATGTCCCTCATAAAATTAACCTTTCACTCTAGGTGTCTTAAATATTAAAACTCAATTTGAAAATTTCTCAACAAACACCTATATAGGTTACTTGTCTGATCACAATGATTGTTTCTAGGGGATTTTTTATCACACCAATACTCAATTGGACTAAAAATTAATTAATTTTTGTAAGAAAAGTATTCAAGGTGTTGACATGATCAAAATTTCAAAACAAATCAACTTAGACACCATATCTCATAGGACTATCCTCAACTTTACCAAGTCACTACCTTAAGACAATTAGGCCTAATGACCTTAATCAGGTCAAAATATGAAATACACCTCAACAAAGCTATAAAAGCATCCAAACTAGTGTATATATGTGTATCAAAGATGTTTCAACACCTAACTTATATTCAATGACTCAATTTCAAAAAATCCACTCATAAATCCTCCCTCACTGTCTTAGAGATACAAGGTTGTAAATTTACATGAAACTCATATTTCAATAAATGTGATTTTAAGGCTTTATTAGATCCAAAACCTTTGAAATCATCTTTTAGGCTTGTTTGTCTAACTATTCCCATTTTTTTGTGAAATTTAAAGGATTCAAATAGAAGTTATAGTTCTCCAATGATGCAAAGTTGGAATTTTATACTTTTTCCTTCATCGTGTGCATCCCTAAAATGATAGATTGAAACTAATCATGTTGTTGAAGACTTATCCAAGTTTAGGATGTGTTACTTTAGGTCCTTATTCCTCTAATAGACCTGTCTCAAATTAAAATTGATCTTTGAATACTTATCAAATCATTTGAGACCTTTAAATGAGTAAGAAAGATAGATATGACCTTAACTAAACTTAGGAGACTCATATCCCTGTATCAAACCTTCTAGACCCTATTAGACACATTAATTATTACAATTGAAGTAAATATTCACTCAAATACATTTTGAAATTCAAATAACAAGTGTTGGAGGGAAAACACTCCAAAACCTCTAAATGACCTAAGACACACACTAAATGCCTCTTTCAAGGCTTATTGACACCTATCAAACCTTCTAAGACTAATTATAGGACCATATATACAAGTTTTTAGGATGCTCCTGCATCAAGAGGTGTAGGAGATGCATCATTGCCTTGGATGTCTTGTGATTCTCCCTCATGAAACCGACATTTCTTGCCTTTAGTGTGGTGTTACATGTCACATTGTACATATCCACTTGTCACATTCATGCTTCCCATGACCTCATTAGATATTTCCATATCTTATGCAAGACTAAGTTTGTTAGCAATTTATTTAATAAATGAATTGCCCAAGTTATTAATTATTAGGTTGTTTGTTTAGTTGATGACTAGGGTGGACACTCCTCCATCATTATGAGTCAAGATAGACTCGACCATTGATGTTAAAATGTCATATGCATAGGCACTCACAAATTTACATATTCACTTGTAATTTTTAATTGTAATTTAATACTTTTGTTTTAATAATTTTACTACATACTTGGGCAAATATAACTTATATGCACAAATTTATTATGTATGTAGGGATATCATATGACATTTGATAGTCCAACTTAGATGACTACTACGGTAGCTCCTCATGTTTCTTCATCATCTAAGATGCCTAATCATATAGTTGAGCTTGGCATTGACCTAGTCGAGTGTCAACAATAAATTGAGAAGGACCATGAACTTGAAATAGGTGCATGTTTAAATGATTTTTTCATTATAGTTTAGAATGAGTTTCTTAACTTGGTTTCATATATACTTGTTAATTTTATAATAATTTTTGTATTTAAACAAGTTAAGCCATATATGTTGAATAGATTATACAATCGATTGGGCCATAAATTTGGTTTAGGGGCTCAATTTTACCCAAATCACGTCCCTACTTACACCAATTGACTAATCGGTTCAATTTATGATAGAATCATACTTAATTTTGTCCCAAATCATATATCTTCCTCTTATATTTACATCAATAATGGGTTGAAATTGGCCTCCCATGCCTCCTCAATTAAATGAATCAACTCTTTGGTTCATTATATATATACGTGATGACATTCTAGGGTTAATTTCACTTTAAATCACATAATGTATATAATTTAATATAGGTTCATACATGGCTTATTTTGACCCTAATTAACCCTATAATTGAACCTTATTGTGCCACATGTGTACCTCATACACTTGAAAGTGTTAAAGCTATCATAGATACATCAAGTCCTAGAATTTTTAGATTTGACAATGCCCCAAGAGGTCAAATCCAATTACATATCACCATATTTACCTTGTACACTCAAAAGTGGCAGCACTATTAGAGGTGTCAGGTCCTAGAAGTGTTAATGAAATATCAGATATCTATGAGGCTCGATCCAATTAGATGTCACAAAATATATCTTATACACACATATAAGTGTTAGAGATCGAACTGTCAAGTCCTAGAAGCATCATATATGTTAGAGCCTTAGGATGCCCAATCCAATCAAATATTTTGACACGTAGGTCTAATACACTTGGAGTAGTGTTAAATTGTTATATATACATACATTCTAGATCCCAAAAGGATCATAGATGTTAGTACCTTGGGAGTCCTGATCCAATCAGAGATGGCCACGTGTACTTCTATACACCAAGCGGCTAATTTGAATAAATAAGATTGATAGGTTGGGCTTAGCCCCGCTGTGTCAAGTCATCAAAATTAGTTAATGATCCCATCAACAATAAGAAACAATTGAAAAAATATGAACACATCTCAGATGCCATGAGGGAAAAATCAAGGCATGTGCATGCTGGACTCTTTACATTTATTAGCTCACATGAGTGTAACTCATAATATTTGATACCTAGATAGGTCCCATCACCTCCAAATAATCTAATTAAGGCCTATTCATAAATATCCTACATACATATAAGCCAAAAATGTTTAACTATTGACTCGATCCCATCAAATCATGTTTAGTAAATAATTCACATGATGCGAGCCTCCAATTTGCCTTTATTAGACAAAAAATGTCTTGTAAAGCCCTTTAAGTACCCATCCAAATTGAACAAACACTACTATCATTTGTGTGTGTGTGTGTGTGTGTGTGTGTGTGTGTGTGTGTGTCTGTGTGTGTGTGTGTGCGCGTGTGTGTGTGTATTAAAATTATTTATATACCTCTACCTTGAATTACCTCTAGATCCCAAATTACATTCATATTAAGTCTTATATGTAGAAGAAAACACAATTCAGCAATGGACTCCTCATCCTCAAATCCCAAGCTAGAGCAAGAATTATGAGATACTACTTTATTATAGTCCACATCATAAGGTTTGAGATCATCACAATGGAATATGAATAAGATGATTGAAGATATACAAAATATAGACCTTCGGCAAGGGGGTGCACGCTGGTATTCAATTCTGATCAACCATTTATATGAGGTGAACAACATCATCCACATGAACAATTACTAGGTCCCTCTGCTTAGCATCATCCTTGAGGGGAAGTAGATCTTAGATTTAGGGGAAATTGTCACCTTTAATATATCTTAAATAAGCTCAATAGATTTTGAGCTGGGGTAATTTATACATATGTCATACTTGTTAATGTCAGGTCTATGCCACCCTATATTTCTACAGCATAACTATCCCTTAATGGTTTCGAACAAGGTCCTTAGTGCATTTAGATATTTTATAAGCTATACATTTATCACTACAGGCATAACATCAAGGATACATGTGACCATTTCAATTTTATTGAGCTCAAAACCACATCTTATATTAAAAAAATGCATACCCAAAGACCAAAATATCAAAATATAAGAAAAATGTGTACCCAAAGACCAAATTTGGATTTTTGGTCTTATTAAAAAATAATGTGTATACACTACATAATACATTATATAATCCATACACATTATATAACATGTATGCGTTATATAATATGTATGCACTATTTGAATTTGAATTCAAAATCAGAATTTTAAGCTCATAAATGGCTTAGATTTTTGAACCAAAGGCTTGTGACTGTGCATCTACAACCGAGATCGAGAGTTTTGATAGAAAACAACAAATTTCAACTTTAATCACCAAATACATTATGGATTTCAACAACAAAATTCAAAAAATTATTTCCATCATGATGATCATGTTGTCCTCTTTCCAAATATATGTTTTTTATAATTTTTAGGCTATTTTAAGGATTCAAACTATATTTATTTCTAACTACACCTTTTCTAGGCCACTACATGTTACACATATACATGCCTATTCATGTTTATGTAAAAAAAAATTAATTGATCCAAGTGAAAAAAAAATATGGTAACAAACTAGGCCCAATTCTACACACATTCAAAAAAAATCAATTTTCATTTTTTGAGGTAGTTAGGGAGTGGGGCGGTGCACGGCTAGTTATTCATTATTCATTAGTTTTCAAGATCTATATAATTGTAAAATTAATTAAAAAATATTCATTGAAAAAATTTAAAAAAAATTGTAACACACTAGAAGATCTTATCTAAATATTCACCAAAGTGTTTCAAACAATATTTAATGATGCTCAAAAAATGTTGGGCTGCATAGCCATCTATCTAATATGTTTTCTTAAAAAAATAGGAGGTGATATTCAAATTTTAGATGTTTGACATATTTATACTAAACCATTTTTCAAAAAAATAGATTTTTAGAAACTAGACTCGAAATGCTATAATTCATATTTTTATACCATCTTCAAATTTTGAGTGTAGCCATCTCAAATTATCTATAGAAGTTCAAATTTATGAAATTTTAAAAAAATCATGTCCATGGGCAGGGCCTTTTTTGTCTCCCAATTTTGTACACTTACCCATAAATTAAAAATAATGGTACTTAGCTAGATTTCTATGTACATTAATATGTTACATGCAACAGACTAGAAATAATCTAGATCTAGATTTTGGACCAATCATTGGATTTTTAAAATTTGACCTCTATCACCTTAGACACTTGCATTAACCTTAAACATTTATATCAATGCTTCTATATAACCTGGACATAGACATCCTACAAGAAATTCCTACTGGATTTGGATGTGACCATCTAGGATATTATGGGTTTTGTGTCACCTTCGTTATGTTGTGCTCAGATCTAGTTCATGGGTTTCCACTCCTTATCAACTAGAAAAAACCTAGTTTTTCACCTTCATAGTGACTATGTAAAAATGGGTTAGTGGGTTGTACGTGCACAAGGGTGTAATATGTGGAAAGTAATTACGACATTAATATAGTAAGTTTGAAAATAAGATGCATGGCATGCTCATTCAGTACTTTAGACTTGCAGATGTGTTGTCCCTATGATTAATATGGAAATAGGAGAAAATAGAGAAGCTTTACTCATTTGAATGTTTGATTGAATGCTTTTGGTAAGTTGCCTTATGAGTTGTTATGCCTGTGTTAGGTGAGGAATGAATGTAGATTGATCATGCATATATATCAATAATTTTGTATAACATATCACACTCAATCACTTAGGTTGACCATAGGGATATATTTTATTTATAAATTGGATGACTCTAGGGAACTCGACACTTGTATTGGAATGGGACATTTGCATCGACATAGTCATTTGATTATGACACAAGTGTCCAAGCTGTTGGAAAATAGGTAAATGTCCAAAACTTGTAGACACATAACATAAGTAGGTTTATAACATATTTAGTATGATATAAAGTTTGAGTCATCATAATAACATTAGTCAAACTAAAACATAATAAATGATCATAGAGAGATAACAAATATGAGCCTTTCAATAGCAAGAAAGGTCTAGAACTAAGAGCAACAACCAAGGTCCATTTTTCCATGTGTAAAATACTAAGGTGATATATAATTTATAAATATTTTATACATTTCACTCCTCCCTCTCCCCCTCATTCCCTCTACCCCTTATTCTATTAATGAAATTAGTAGTTTAACATAAAAGAAATGTGCACATCGGTGTACATAACACACATTGTCTTTGCATGAGCCTAACTTGAGTGCTTTGTTAGAAACCAACATAAAACTAAGAGAATGTTATACTATATAATCAATCCATATAATATGAAATCAAAAGCATTGAAATGATTTAAATTTAAAGAGCAAGGTTTAGGAATTCACTCGTGTATCAATGCAACCGCCTTGCCTTTTGGCCACATGATTTGAAAAGACGTATATTATGAACCATTAATGATGAGATTATGAAAAATATAGATATGAAAAGTGCATAAATATATAAATATTGAAGGAAAAAACTTACCCTCCACCTTGGAGAAAAGGCGAGTTTGCATCCATTAGTCGAGATTAGCTTAAAATTGTGCAACCCTACCATACTTATAACCTAGTGAGTGTGAGTGAACCAAGTCAACTAACACTATAAATTTGGTGAAGTCGAATGTTGTAATCAAGTCCAACCTATAAAATTATAAATATTTAGTGACTTAATCACCTCAATCATACTAAAAGTGACCCAACTATTGTAGTAGATTGGTTCAATATAGTCTTTAATAGTCCAACCTAGTGAGCTAAAGTCCATAGAAGTGTTTGAAATTTGAAATCTGATTAGATTTTGTAAGTTAGGTGCTTCTTGTAGAGCATATGCACCTTATGTATGTATCATACAAAAAACCTAGGTATAAAAATGGTACCCAAGAACCACAAAAGAGGATGTGTGGAAAATAGTGGGAGTTATGACTAAACAAATATTTGGACAGAGAGTTCTGAAGTGATGGCATAAAATGAGAAGGTAGTTGGCCTTGGGACAAGTTGGAATATAAATGGAAAAGTATGACAAACACATTAATTGATGGTAGTTGTAGTTATGTTGTCCCACCAAAAATAAACCCTAGAAGTGAATAAAATAAAAAGGACACTCGAGGATTGTAGAGATAGGATTGCGATTGGGAAAAGCAAGTTGAAAGGAGTAGTAGGGAGTATTATTGTTGAGCAAGAAAGGGGAAAATACCCTAGAAAAACACCATTAGAATTTAATTATAGGGATAAAACTAGTTGTTAGAGAGGTGTCATTAGAGCACTTAGAGTGTTAATTGTAATACTAAGTAGTCATGTATGAGTTCTAGCCCAATATTTAATGAACAAAGTGTTGGTTAATTTACAATTGGTGTTATGATTATGTAATGATATATGTGATAGAGTTGTCTCTCGAGGTCCCTAACTATAAACTTAATATCGTAACCTAGTATGTACGTAACAAAGCAGATCATAACCAAATTAATAATATTAATGCAACAAAATTTATTATGAATGATAATAATTATTATAAAATATAATAAATATTCCATAATATCCGTTATGATTAAAGTTATAATTTATATATATATATATATATATATATATATATATATATATATATATATATTCTCTTAATTAAGTTGGAATATGAAAGTTATATGTAAACTTAATAAAAAAGAGTGTTAATAAAAAGTGAGGTTGGAGGGGAAAAATAAATAAATAAATAAATTATGGTAGTGTGAGAAATCAGATTTCATCTTTATTACTCTTAGTTATGTTTTATGCCATGCCCGACACCATTTTATTTTTTATTTTTGTGGGTACCGTTGATCATGTGATTGATGATCTATCCCGTCGAACCTTACGATAGTGATAATACAAGGATCTGATCTGCTTTTTAAAAGTAAATAGTATTTCGTCTACGGACAGAGACGGGTAGGATGGAATGATATTACACTTGGTAGTAAACAATTGAGGTATCGACGATAAAATGTTTATCTTGTGGTGTGGTACATTCAATTGTATATTATTTTTCTTATTTAGATATTAATTTGTTTGTTTTTTTGGAGAAGGATTTGGTTAAGATCATGTGAATGATGTTGTATGATCATTTTATTATTATATGTGAGATAATAAATAAATAGAATATGGATGGTATAATGTTTATTTTATAGTGAGCTCCATTTAATTGTATATTGTTTCTTATTTAGATATTGATTTATTTATTTTTTAGGAAGAATTTGGTTTGAATCATGTGAATGGTGTTGTACCACTTCATCATTATACATAAATTAGTAAACAAATGGAGTGCAGATGGTAGAACACCTATCTTGTGGTGTAGCCTATTCAATTGTATATCATTTCTCTTATCTAGACATTGGTTGGTTTGTTTTTTGAGAATAATTTAGTTAGGATCACATGAATAATGTTGTACCACCTCATCATTATATATGAGATAATAAACAAATGGGATATGGAGAGTAGAACATTTATCTTGTGGTGAGGCCCATTCAATTTTACATCATTTCTCTTATCTAGATATTGGTTTGTTTGTTTTTTGGAAATAATTTAGTTAGGATCACGTGAATGATGTTGTAGCACTTCATCATTATACATAAAGTAGTAAACAAATAGGGTATGGATGATATAACATCTATCATGTGGTGTGGCCCATTCAATTATAAATCATTTCTCTTATCTAGACATTGGCTTTGTTGGTGTAGGTTTTATGCACACCCAAGAAACTTTACGAGGCAGTCTCTAACATGTTAAGATCTCAATGGAGGTGAAATCCACTCTAGGATGCGAGTTGTGAAGTATTAGGTTTTATAGTAAACTTTTTGTGGAATGGCAGTTAGTAAAGTAATGGTTAACCATATGGTTCAAATATGAATGTGAATCCTAGATCTACTTAAGGTGCATGGGATGATGATGGATTTATTCTAAAGTGGTCATGCTTCAAAGAAACCGCAAGCAAAAGGAAGGGTACGGTAGAAAAAAGAATTTGTAGACCAAGAACATGGATTCTTTCTCACTGGTTTAGAATAACGAGTATCTATGTTGTCAAAATCCCCTAAGACACGATTTTAGTCTTAACCATTTAATTTTATGTATTGAGTATCTATAAAAATTTGTATGTGATAAATAGATATAAACTACCATCATTATCACCAATTAAACTACAACCCTTTCAATACAAATTATTATTGTCAATGACATACTACTGTAAATTATAATGACAACAAATTATTACCCATTGATAAGTAAATATATCTGACACATCGTAATGATTTACCACTTCATTAATAACAAGTTAACTATGTAATTTCTCACATTTAAGTGCAACCATGCAGCAAATTTTATGACAATAATTTATTAATTTAAAATAAAAGTAATTTGTTTGTTTCTTTTTTTTCCCTTCAAAATTATAATAATATAGATCAATCTATCATAAATAACAATAACATCGTCAAATATTAGAATTATTATTTTTTCAATACTTCTTTATAAACATTAATATTTTAACTAAATTTTTTTTTTTTTTACACTTCTTTGTAAACGTTAATATCTAAATTAAATCGATCACTGATCAAAAGTGAGACTGATTTTTTTTTTCAAAAATGTACCCTAATTAAAAGGGTGATCCCTATTATAAATGGTCATTTTAAATACCGTGCATAGAATTCATTCTAAATGGTGCGTATCATTTTTTCCTGAATATTGAGCCAAAATTAAAATTAAAATAAAGCTAAGCATTAATGTTATTTTTTCAATGATATGAAAAAAATAACGAAATGCTTTTTAAAGTTAAAAAATAATCTATGCCCTACGGTGAGAAGTATAATCTATGATTTATTTTAAGGAGAGTCAAACCTATGATCAATTTTAATTACATCGACATTAGCCTTAAATTTTATGGTATTTTAAGACTCTAAGGAAGTGGAGAAGCCTTAAATTTTTAAATATCAAACTTCCATTATTTAAATTAAATATAATTTTTTTATTAATATACATATTTTATAAAATTTTATTTAAAAGATATAAGAGATCATTTTCAGGGTATTTATTTTATTTTTGTTATAAATTTAATATAATATAGATATTTTTAAAATAATATTTTTCAACATCTTTCATATTGATTTATGTGAGATATGTATATTAATTAAAATAATAATTTTATAATATAAATTAGTCATTTTTAATAAGATCTCCTTTAATTTTTTGAGGAATGGTCATTACTTCTTTTTTAAAATTATTTCATATCATATTCTAACTTAGGATATTAATTTGTAATTTTAAGATTTTTTTTAGATAGATAATAATAAGAGAAAAGGGTTCTTAATCTATGGTACAAAAGAATTTAGCTATAAAATTAACTAAGAAAAAATTTAAAAAAGCTTTCAAAAAATCAAAAAGAGATGGACAGAGAGCCAAAAAGTCAAGCAAATATAAAGCCAACAAGTCAAATAAAAGAGAAGACCAAAAAATTGAAGAGCAGAAGATTCACATCCAAGAGCAGTCCTAAACTAAAAGAGAGAAACACCACCAAAGAACCATTCGTGGAAAGCAGGAAAATGCCATCACAATAGTCCTCGATCACCAAACACCAAAACGTCCTTCAAATAGTAAGCCAAGATCACTACTCAAAAATCTTCATTGATGAAAGAACCCATGATGGAATCCATGGCTTCCCCAAGTATCTCAAACAAATATGGCCCATGGAGCCAAAACAAGGAGGAAGACTAGAGACTGCAATAAACAATCCAAAAGCTAAACCATTGATTTCTTCAATGACTTCTTGAACAAATGAGAAGTTGTTAGCAAGAGAAGTATTTTCTAATTAGTTATCTATATTTCTCCTAGGGAGGGGAGCCTTCACAATGCCAATCTTAATTATGAGGAAGGTGAAGAGCTCCAAATTTAGTCAAGAAATTAGTTGGAGAGCTAGTCTCATGATAGTTGTGGGAAAAATAAACGTCCTAAAAAATTGGGATGAAATGGAGAATATCTTGAATAATTGAACTGAGTTGTAATTGATAAGATCTTAATTTACTAGCATTGATAATCAAGAGAGAATCACCTTCCATAAATAATTTCTTAAAAATTGAATCAATAGCAGTTCTCAAAACTTTGAGAAGAGCTAAAGCTTCAACGAAATTGTTTGAAGACAAAATAAGAAAGTACTTGTCCCAAATTATCTCTCAAAATGCATCCACTTCAAAAAAAACCTGGGTTACCTTTGGATTCCCATACAATATTTAGCTTGACATAATTGTTGATTGGAGGCTTCTAAGAGACGAAAAACATTTTATTGATTTGAGGAGGGAGGATGAAATTATTTTGCAATAAATTCTATTTTAAGAGAATATGATGATTCTTTCAAGTGATTTTATTATTAGAGGGTGGTACTTTAGCCTTATAAACCTCTTGAAGGAGTGCTTCAGTTTTAAGAGTGAGGAAGTATTTAGATAGGGATAGGTTCCTGAAGACTTTATTTTTCATTTCTTTTCATAAGCTCCAAATGATTATAGATGGGGCCATATCCTAAATATCCCTAACCTTATCCCCTCCTATCCAATTAATCATAAGTTTTTGAATAGAACCAACCGCTACCCAAGGTTTGTTCATTTTCTTAAAGAACTAATACCAAAATTTCCAAAGAGTAATGAAGGAGGAAATGGTTTGAGGTTTTAAAATTACTTTACAGAAGATACAATAAGGATTTTGTGTTAGAAAAGATATTTATTCTTCATAATAAATCACATATGTACATCAGATTGAGGAAGTCCTTGAGGGATCCATACTTTTACCACATGCCATAAGGGTGTACACATATGATATATTAACTTATTATGGTCTTGTTTCATCAAAAAAATTATAAAAGGATCACCAATACTTGTTAAGCCATCGATCTCCATTAAGCTATTGATATGGTGAGAGTTCAAAAAGAATTAGAAAGAAGAAATAAGATTAGAGGAATGGTTGGCTACAAAAAAACTTGGATTTTCCATCTCTAAGGATCCCATACACTTTGGATTTCAACACAATAATAAAAAATCAATGATCCCCATAGGCTTGAAAATCATTCTTATAAAATGTTGAAGTAAGGATGATTCTAGAGAGGGCCCACACTAGACTAGGCATCCTTCTAAAAATTAACTAATCTATCATTTTTAATATCCCAACAGAGTGAGTTTGAGAAAAGGTCTTTACATTTCCCAAGGAAGTTTCAAATGTGAGAACCATACATCCAATGTTATGTAGTAAAAATATTGGTTAGATCATACACATTATACAAATACTTTCTTTGAAACAAGATGTTTCTTTGTCTCGTAGATTATACATAGAAATTTTGCTCTTAAATCTTTATTCATTTTGAACAAAATTTTGATTCTAGCCCCACCTGTGTATTTAGGCAAGAAAAACTCTTTCTATTTAATTAAAGCAATTTTCTTGTGCTCAGAATGACCATTCCATAGATTTTTTATATAATGTTAGTTAATCTAGATTTGACACTAACTAGATATTTTGTGACTGACATCATATAGATTGGAATTATTTAGAAAATTACTTAAATTAATTGAATCTTTCCTACCAAGTAAGTCATTTTCCTTTTCAAGATGCTAGTTTATTCTTGAAGGTTGTGGTCATATTGTCTCAAAATTCTTTTTTCGACCACCCATCAAAACGAAGGATCCCCAAGTATTTTCTAGGAAGAGAACCTAAAGAAAATCCAAAAATTTGTTTTATGTTATTTTTTCTGTGAGCTGTAATGTAGAGGAAATAAATGTAAAATTTTAAGAGGTTAATGTCCTGACTCAAAGTACGTTGATACCAATTTAATATTTTCTTTAATACTTTAGCTTCCCAAATATAAATAAAATGTATCATCTATAAACTATATACACTATATATATTTTATAAAAGATATAAATGCTAATTTTGTTTTTAAATTATAAAATAAATTAGTGAGATGTCATACATAGCTAAAACCACCTTCTCTATCCAAAACCACTTTTGAAAGTCACCTTTTTATTTTTTATTTGTTATAAATTTCATACAAAACTACTTTTGGTTAAACTTGTGGTATTGAAGCTGGTAGCGCCTTTTACTTAATGTGGTGGTTTTTTCTTTTATCTTGTATTGTTAATATCATTGCAGTTGTAATGGTTTAATTATGGTTTTGATTTATGAATTTATTTTTCATCCGGTATTTATTTTGGTTGTGGGTTTGGGGTGTGCTTCCATACCATTTGTATTTTAAGAGAAAATGCATGTTTCAATAAAAAAAATCATAATGATGTGATAACCTCCCTATAATTATACTCTTGGTATTTCTAATAATCCAAGCTATGAATTTGTGATTTCTAGTACATTTATTAGAAAAGAAAAATATGATTTGACAAATGTGTTAACAAAGTGAGTCCAATCACTCACAATTCTAAATATTTGCACTTATCTCTGGGAAATTGATCTTCTTATTAAAATCGTAATAGAGAAGTTGCATTTGTAAAGGATAAATATAATGGTTTGTTTTGTAAATCATGCTACAAATCACTAGGGTTTTTAATAAACAAATACTCATCAAGCCCCTCAATGGTACCCAATATTGGTCACAACATGCTATATAAAATGTAAAAAAAACTAATTTAAAGAAAATGTGTTGTTACAATGATATTCAATGCCAATGAATAATTTATAAACAATTGATCTCTTCTACAATGCAATAAATAATAAATGTTATATAATCATTAGAATTATTTAGAATCTTGAATGCATTTTCTATATGCTTACATTGATTGCTTATTTTTATTGATTGTATAATGTTCTAAATGCTTAATGTACCTATGCATTTATAGACTTATTGAATTCAAATTAGGACATGAATACAATTCCTTGTTTTGGATTTTTTCCATTCTAAACATTATTTTCTAGTTAAAGAAACTAAGAAATCATGTTATTTTTTGGCATAAAGATATTAATGTATATTTATTATTATCTAAAAATATTAAGATTGAGACCTTTAGATTCAAAAGTCACACCAATAAAGTGATCTTAGAGTTTAAAAAATTACAATTGACTCTAGCTTGGGATAATACCTTTTGCATTGTGAGCTACATGACTTGATATTTCCCTGTCCCCTCTTTTTATCACCTTCCTCTTACTTCTCCATGATCATGGAGCATAGATTGTAGTCACACCAATTGTAAATGATGGTCTATTTGGCCCCATACCTTCTCCTTTAGGCATTGCAAGATCAATGTTAACCTATTAGTCCAAGTGACAAAGCCTCACATCTTACTTCAGCCATCTCTCTAAACATAAACATTTAGGATACATAGATCAAGCATGAGACAAAAAACATCATGGGCAATGATGGATGGATTACTAGTTAATGCGGTCTTTCTCTGTCATTAGAAGAGCCTAGATATGTTGTGGGAGGGAGAAACAACCACCCTGCACTTAGCACAAGAGTTTTTGTGTATGCTTAGGATAATTCGCTCCTTTTCTATAACTTTCGAGCCTTGGGATTTTTCAACCCTTCGTGAGGGCTCATACCTAACCACAATCAAATAAAATTGTAGCTAAATAAGTTTTTTTTTAAAGAAACAAATCATAAAACACCAAGTTGTTGAGCACTATGGATACAAACTAAAATTTAAGGAAGAAGATTGCAATAAAATTATAATTTTGTTAATGAAACTGTATGAGCTAGGTCTCTTTAGTATAGAAATTTAAGTATTGATTTTTAATTTCACCCATGTTGTGTTCTATAGGGAAATTTATCAACACTTTATTTTGTTTGTTAATCAATTTGTCATTATAGTATGAGAACATACAGTTGCATACACAAGAGACCCTGATCAACCACTTCATCTACCCCCACATTACACTCTATATCAAAAATGTAATTAAATTATAATCAAGAAGTATACACATTGAGAACAAATTGACTACAATCTTAATTTGAAATGTTACCAATAGAATTATCAAATCATTTATCATAAACCCTGAGTCATTTCCCTTCAATATAAAATAATGATCTTTGACACTTATAATTTTCTTGCATGCACCCAAAAATCATAATCAAATGAAGATGCATATTAGTCTATCAAAAATCATATAATATAAAAAAACTATAATATCAGATCATCATAATGTGTAGTTTTCATTTTCCTTACTAGTTTTCACCTATTACTAGAGTTAACACAATGGTATAGACTTTGACAATGCTAATGAAATCTCCTCCGGTGAAATTGCTGACCCAGTAGCGAGTGCGGTCCAGGTATGCGGTCTGCGAGGCAGTGCCCGTCTTGCCATAGGCACCGTTGTAAGTCAGGTAGCCATGGCCCGCCGGTGGATTGGACGACGCCGGCTCGATCTGCGTGCCTCCATGCCACTCGTTGAACGATGTGATCGACACCCAGCTCGGATTGCCGCCGATGCTCGGGGTGACCGCATTGCGCCACTCCCGGTCATAGGTTGCGCCGCTGTTTCGGTCCACGGTCGGCGTGGTGTTCCCGCGACCAGCACGGTCGTCGATGTATCCCGGTGCCACGGAAGGCGCCCACACCATGCCGTTGGCGAGTGCGTACTCCCCCACGGCGGCCCAACCAACGGCGGTCTGACCGGCGATCCCGTCGTGGGTGTAGACGCCGTTGAAATGTGTGAGCTTGGAGATATCCGTGTGCTGCGCGAGGACGATGTTGTTGCCGGTGACGGCATCGAGGGGCTTCCAGTCGGTGATTTTGAGACTCTCGAACACGTAGAAGGCGCCCTTGTTGCCGTGAGCCGAGTCGCGGTAGTAGGCCGGCGACGAGCCGTATTGCGCGTTGATGTAGTTGATGTTGGACACCACCGACGCCGCCGTCCGATTACGGTATGGCTCGATGTGCCAGGCCACCTTGACGCCGAACTGCGCAGCCGTTTTCATCACGCCGCTGACCAGCTTGTCTTCGGGGGACCCCTGACCCCACCAGCTGTAGACGATCGTCCCGACACCGGCCTGCACGATCTGTTGCATATGCAGCGCCACGGTATTGTCGTAGTCGGCGGAGTCGTAGGCTCCCGCGACGGGATAGAAGTTCGAGCCGATGTCGTTCGGTGGGATGTGCCCGCCTTGCTCCCAGTGGCGGTAGGCGCCCGACACCGCGGGGTTCTCATACCAGGGGTAGTAGAAGATATGGACTTTGGGCGAGACAGACGTGTCGGCGGTGGCGACGCCGAGCGCGGCTGCGAGCAGTGCGACGATCGCGGCGACGTGCCAGCGCAGGCCCTGGCGTTTGGCGGATTTCATGGCGATACCTCCGTTGGACATGTTGGGCGACTGGCGGAGTCTGATGGATATTTCATCAGACTCCTCTTTATCTTATAATCTCTCTTCTTCCTCATCGAAGTCTCGCGCAAATTTCATTGATCGGTACCGGGCACACGACAGTCCGTCAACGTTTCAACGAGATATTTATTATTTTCAGAGTTCAGACGTCGCACGTAACAGCCCATTCAAAGTTAAACGAAATCTTTCTAGATAGATATATATATATATATATATATATAACTAATTTCACAAATCAATATACTTCGAAATATAATCAAAAATGTATAGTCAATCATGCACCTCTTAACTACTTCAAAAAATATCAAAAATTACATTTTTTTAATATATATAAAATTAGGTCTAGTTTGCAACCATGTTTTTTCTTTCGATTTGGATCAACAAATCAAAATATACATAATAAAATATGAACATGAAAAATCATGACATATAACACTACAAAAAAAATACTTAGTCAATAAATATAAATAACAACTTTAAAGCAATAAAAATATCAAAATCATATATTTAGAAAGAGGAGACATAGTCGATGTTACAATACTATTTTCAAGGAAATTTTTTATAAAATGGATAGTTTCTAGCATGGGCAAAGTTGTATTTTGTTATTGTTGGTAGAAAACACGTATTTGACTGTGTGTTGGAATTTTATCCCTAAGGCTCAGGGATACAAGCCATTCCTGAGTCTTAAGGCATGTGCTAAAATTTCATGGTAAGTAACCACATACGTGAAATTATTTCATATGCGTAATTACTGCATATGCAAAACTTTCAACTCAGGGCTTAGGGATTAGGGTATATCGGGTTTAGGTTTTAGGTATAAGGTCCAATAAAAAATGCAATAGGGCATAAAATAAATGTTGTTTTATTGGGGATAAAATGATTTGTTTATATTTTTAAGAGTTTACAATTTATGGTTTAGGATTTTGGGTTTAGATTTTAGGGATTAGGGAAGATGATTTATGTTTTAGGGTATACAAAATGTACTCACAAAGGCAATTAGGGCCAAATTGAGTTTCTTGAACTTATTTATGACTATAGAATGTGATTTTGGGCTCAATTGGCCCCTATGTCACCATAGATTGAGTGAATTAGTCAATTGGGGCAATGAGTGATGTAATTTAGGCCAAATTGAGTCCTGTGAAAATAATTAAACATTATTGTAAAGGATGTTAATTTTGGATAAATAATTTGGTCTAAGGTTTATAATTAATAGATTTGGGATTTGGGATTAGAGTTGTAGATATATAGGAGATAGGGTTTAGGGTTTAGAGTCTAATCGCAAAGGTAATTGAGGATAATTTGAGCTGATTGAACTTAGAATTGTGACCACAATGTGTTTTTAGGCATAGGGTTATGTTTTAGGATACATTAAGCCTAATCTTAAAGGTAGGTGGGGCCAATTTGAGCTCCTTAAACCTATTTGTGACTACAAAATATGATTTTGGGCTCAATTGGCCCCTACATCACCATAAATTGAGTGAATTAGTCAATTGGGACAATGAGTGATGCAATTTGGGCCAAACTGAGCCATGTGAACCTAATTGTTATTGTAAAGGATGTTAATTGCATGGCTAAATCATTTGATTTAGGGTTTAAAATTTAGGGTTTATAGTTTAGGGATTAGAGTTTCAAGTATATGCGAGATCTAGGGTTTATGGTTTAAAGTCTAATCATGACAATAATTAAGGACAAGTTTAGCTAATTAAACGTATTTAGGACCACAATGTATTTTTGGGCATAGGTTTAATGTTTTAGGGTGAATAAGGTCTAATTACAAATGCAATTGAGGCCAATTTAAGCTCCTTTAACCTATGTATGACTACATAATGTGATTTTGGGCTCAATTGGCTTCTAAGGAACCACAAATTGAATAAATTAGTCAATTGGGGCAATGAGTGATGTGATTTGGACTAAATTGAGTCATATGAACCTAATTTTAAATGTAAAGGATGTTAATTTCATGTCCAAATCATTTGTTTTAGGGTTTATAATTTAGGGCTTAGGGTTTAGGGATTAGAGTTTTAGTTATATGCGAAATAGGGTTTAGGGTTTAGAATCCAATCATGAAGGTAATTGAGGATAATTTGAGATGATTGAACCTATTTGTGATCACAATGTGTTTTTGGGCATAGAGTTAATGTTTTAGGGTGAATAAGGTCTAATCATAAAGGCAATTGAAACCGATTTAAGCTCCTTGAACCTATTTGTGACTATAGAATGTGATTTTGGGCTCAATTAGCCCCCAGGTCACCACAAATTGAGTAAATTAGTCAATATGGGAAATGAGTGATGTGATTTGGGCTAAATTAAAACTTGTGAACCTAATTGTTATTGTAAAGGATGTTAATTGCATGATTAAATCATTTGATTTAGGTTTTATAATTTAGGGTTTATGGTTTAGGTATTAGAGTTTCAGGTATATACGAGATAGGGTTTAGGGTTTAGAGTCCAATCATAAAGGTAAATGAGGAAAATTTGAGATAATTAAACTTATTTGTGACCATAATGTGTTTTTCGGCATATGATTAATGTTTTATCCTATCTAAATTATTATCTTACACTATCACATATCTCTCAATATTCCAATGCATTTCTTATATAACCATCTAAATTATTATCTTACACTATCATTGCAACACCGATGAAATATCAATAGGATTCTTGCTCCTCCTCCTTATACTCTCTCTTCTTCCTCATCTAAGTTTCACTAAAATTCCATTAAGGGTTATGTGCCTTGTCTAACTCTACCGAGCACACAATAATCCATCAAAGTTTAAATGAGATCTTCTAGATATTTATTATTTTCACAGTTCAAATGTGGCACATAACAACCCATTCAAAGTTAAACGAAATCTTTTTGGATATAAGTTTTTAATTATTATTTTTATTTAATTTAATTTAATTTAGTTTAATTATTCTTTTTTTGGGTGATTGTTAACTGAATTTTCTCAAAATTTTAAAAACTTAAATGTTTGAGTTTTTTGGCTTCCATAATCTACAATTATTTATAAATATTTATTTGTATGGATTTTTGCAATCACACACTTTAATCTGATATCAAAGAATGGACATAAATATTTATCATAGTTTTTTCAATAAATATCTTTTGTAAGGGATGAACTCAAAGAAATATGAATGTGCATTTAAAGTTCAATGATATTTTTAAATAAAGGTAAAGGTTCTAGGTTTTGAAAGATCTTAAAGCTTTGTATAGAGATGGTTTATAATGAACCAAACTACAAAACAAACATAATGATAACAATAGCAAAAATAGAGGAAGAACACACAAACAAT
The DNA here is from genome assembly GCA_037957365.1 of Torreya grandis. NCBI lineage: Eukaryota > Viridiplantae > Streptophyta > Pinopsida > Cupressales > Taxaceae > Torreya > Torreya grandis. The sequence continues at coordinate 2,690,831 of JARHVA010001240.1, read as the reverse complement.
GATTAATAATAGAAATTAGTTATCCATCAACAAGAAAAGTAATAAAACATGTCATATGTGTCAATGCAATCTATAGCTTCTACAAAACTCAATGACATATCACATATGTCAATGCATTCTATAACTTCTACAAAACTCTTTTAGTTACCCAATACATAATTGAAACAAGTATCATAGTTATGAAAATAGATATATCTTTGAGGTATTTTGTCAACCGCAATTTGTCATGGTAAGCATATGGAAAATGTTTTATTAAGTGATTTTTTTTTAAAAAGTCCTTTAAATTTATTTTTTTTACGGGATGTGTGTGATAATGACATAAGAAGTAGGACTTTATATTTTAATAAAATGATATATATGATACTAATATATATGTATACTACTATTATATATATGTGTGTTTTAATTGCATATTTATTATATTAATAAGTATACAATTATATAATTAAATATACTTATTAAAATTGTATACTTATTAATATTTTATCATTTCTTGTGATACACACTTATTATATTAGTTTTAAAACATAAAGTCATATCACTTGTGCCATATATATACTATTATTATTCTATTAATTTTGGTAAAATTATGTATATATTTTATTAATATAGATATATACTAACTATTAGTATATTAGTTTTAAAACATAAAGTCATATCTTTTGCACCATATGTATAGTATTATTATATTAATTTTGGAAAAATGATGTGTATATTTTATTAATATAGATATATACTACTATTATTATTAATATTACAAATAATATATAATAAATATATAATTGAAAAATAAACATAGGGTAAGTGCAGGGAATTGGGGGGGTGGGGGGCAAAATGGGGTCTTAAATAGACATGTTTTTTTGAAAAACATGAAACGTTGATTTGTACTTATTATTTGAGATATCTACACTCAAAATTTGAAGATGTCATAGGAAGATGAATTATAGCATTTTAAGTCTAGTTTTTAAAATACTAATTTGTTTTTCAAATGGTTAAGTATAAGTAGGTCAAAAATTAAAAATTCAGAGAGGCAGTACTATTTTTTTTTTTTTAAATACTAGATAGTTGTCTGTTTGCCCCACCAATTTTGGAGCATCATTTGATTTTTATTTAAACCCCTTTGTACAAAGATATGTAAGATCATCTAGTTTGTAACCTATATTTTCTTAAAATTAATTAATGAAAATTTTATTTTACTAATTTTACAAGTCAATATACCTTGAAATATGATCAAAAATGTATATCCGACAATGTAACCCCCTCCTAATTGCCTCGAAAATATCAAAAATTAGATTTTTTTCAAAAATGTGTATATAATTAGGTCTAGTTTGCAACCATTTTTTCCCCTAGTTTGGATCAATGAATGAAAGATACATAAAAAAATATGAACATGAATAATCGTGGCATATAGCACTACAAAAAACATACTTAGTCAATAAATATAAATAATAATCTTAAATCAATAAAAATATAACAATCATATATTTAGAAAGATGAGACTTAGTCGATGTTTTAATACCATTTTCAAGGAAAAATTCTATCAAATGGATAGTGTCTAGCATGGGCGAAGTTGTATTTTGTTATTGTTTGTAAAAAACACGTATTCTCTCTATGTGTGTTGTAGGTCCATGCCTAAGGCTTAGGAATACAATCCATTCATGAGTCTCAAGGTGTGTGTTGAAATGTCATGGTAAGTAACCACATACATGAAATTACTACATACGCATAATTACTGCATACACAAAACTTCCAACTTAGGGCTTAAGGCTTAGGGCATATAGGTTTTAGGTTTCAGGAATAAGGTCTAATAAAAAATGCAATAGGGCATAAAATAAATGTTGTTTTATTGGGGATGAAATGATTTGTTTAGAGTTTTAAGAGTTTAGGATTTTAGGCTTAGATTTTAGCGATTAGGGCATATGATGTATGTTTTAGGGTATATAAGGTGTAATTGCAAAGGTAATTACGACTAAATTGAGCTCCTTAAACTTATTTATGACTAAATAATGTGATTTTTTCTCAATTGGCCCCTACGTCACCATAGATTGAGAAAATTTGTCAATTAGGGAAATGAGTGATGTAATTTAAGCCAAATTGAGCCTTATGAAAATAATTAAAAATTACTATAAAAGATGTTAATTATGGCTAAATAATTTTGTTTAGGGTTTATAATTTATGGATTAGAGTTTTGGATATATACAAGATAGGGTTTAGGGTTTAGAGTCCAATCGTGAAGGCAATTGAGGATAATTTGAGCTGATTGAACCTAGATTTATGACCATAATATATTTTTGGGCATAGAGTTTATGTTTTAAGATGCATTAGGTCTACTTACAAAGGTAATTAGGGCTAATTTGAGCTCCTTGAACCTATTTGTGACTATAAAATGTGATTTTGGGCTCAATTGGCCCCTAAGTCACCATAAATTAAGCGAATTAGTCAATTAGGGCAATGAGTGATGCGATTTTGGCCAAATTGAGCCTTGTGAACCTAATTATTATTTTATAGGATGTTAATTTCATGACTAAATCATTTGGTTAAGGGTTTACAATTTAGGGTTTATGGTTTAGGGATTAGAGTTTCAAGTATATGTGAGATCTAGGGTTTACAATTTAGAGTCTAATTACAATAGTAATTGAGGACAAGTTAACCTGATTAAATGTATTTGTGACCACAATGTGTTTTTGGGCATAGGTTAAATGTTTAAAGGTGAATAAGGTCTATTCACTAAGGCAATTGAGGTCAATTTAGGCTTATTGAACCTATTTGTGACTGCAGAATGTGATTTTGGTCTCAATTGGCCCCCAAGTCACAACAAATTGAGTAAATTAGTCAATTAGGGCAATGAGTGATGCAATTTGGGATAAATTAATCCATGTGAACCTAATTATTATTTTTAATTATGTTAATTACATGGCTAAATCATTTGGTTTAAGGAACTTACAATTTAGGGTTCTATGTAGATATTGGTGTTCATATGGGCCTAAGGACTTCTTGGAAACTAATGTCGTGACATAATACAAGTCCCTAGTGTTGAAGAAGCAAAAATGTAGCTAACTAGGATGAAGATATAAAATATGTGGCTATCAATGTCATTTTAGCACCCACAAAATGGTTAGTAGACCTAATCATGTGTTGCTGACATATAATCAAGTAGAATATATTGATAGTCAAGCTAATCATTATCATGGACAGAAATATGAATAATTAAAATGGAAGAAATATTTTTCTCCCCTTATATTATCCCCTAGATGAATGAGTGGGTTCATAGGCTACTATTTTTAGATGTTTTTGTTGATGTTATCTAATCTTAAACATGATGAGATAGTGCATGTGAAAGTTACATTGTGCAATGGTGAAATAAAATGAGATGATTTATTAATCAAAGATGACATATACAATTGAGAATGCCAAATAAAGGAAGTGAAATGTGTTTTTAGTGTCAATGATGCATAAAGATTTTAGGATTTGGTGTTAGATAATCTTGATTAATGTTTTATGTATTAGGGATACAATAATGAAAGTAATGATGATTATGGATAAACCCCCTTCATATTGGGCATCCAAATCCCACAACAGTTGGATTGGTTTTTGAAATATGGAAATGATAGATTATCAGTGATGGATTCAATATCTAAAATAAATGGGATCAAGGTATGCTTTTAATTCTTGTAATACTAGTAGATGGTATAGATCTTTGTAACTTACAAATTGACTCATGTTTTAATTTTGATGCAGTTTCAATTGTAAACATTATTGGTGTTTGATTCCAGACACTAAGAATTGCCTATAACATGGATCATTATGTCTAATTGATGTACTAGTGACATCACCCAATGGATGTAAATACTTAGACAAAGAGTACACTTAAAAATCAATAACTGTAAAATAAACACCTTCATGGTAGATGATGACAGTGCAGAGGTTAAATAAGTTAGGTGCATGTTTATTAATTTGTATAAGCACGATAAATTTTTTATTTTGATGTTCATATATGCCATTGTTACCTTATATTTAAAATTATTACTAACTTATTTTATTATGCAGGGAAAATTTCAATTGTGATGTGTATTTATGTAATTGCCATGTACATCATGCATAACTAAAGAATTTGATAGTAAAGGTGACAAAAGATTATGTCAGGTGTGAGATGTTTAGTGAAATAAAATATGAAGCAAATGTAACCATTAAATCATACCATTCACATATGAATAAATATTTCTTGAGTATAATATAGACTTATACACATCACATGATGGATTGTTTAGTTCACCAATTAACCACAGTTGTTTATATATACTATTGGTGGTTAGAAGTAAGTAAAGAGAACAAATTGTTCGATACTTTAAAGGTTGAGAAAATTAAAAATATTTTAGGGGTTAAGGATTTGTGAATTCCAAATTATCATGTCACCTTTCACACTATTAACAATTTTATAACTTGGGTCTAAATTTTGACAGGTGATACATTCCATTATCAAGTATGTATTATAGTGACAGTGATGTTAATGTGTATTTTTCCATTTTAACCCAAGCCTATATGTGTAAACATGATATTAAGGTGGAGCTAATGAGAGAGGAGAGGAGAGGGTGTTGTTCATGATGCAGGGGATAGTATGAGTGATCCCAAGAACAATAGTGATAGAGAATCAAATGTAAAGTTTTTTACACTTCTATTTTATTTGTTTGTTATTTTGTTCATAGTCTCAATTGATTGGGTTATTTTGAATACACATGGCATAGACAATGGACTAAAAAATGCAAATGAAGGTGAAGTAGCTACATGGATATTGGAGGATCAAGGGATGTGTATGTGATTAATAATGTAATACATAACTCCAATGATATTAATTTGATTTTATATTTGTTGGTATTTCTAATGGGATGTTTTTACTTGTATGAATAGATCATGGTTAATGGAATAAAGGATGAACTCAAAGCCTTGAGAACCAGAGGTTAGAATGTTTCTTAATGATTATCTCACAGCAACAAACAATTGTGGAATGCTATCATTCTTATAAAAGTGCCTATAATATGTTTACAATAAGGTCAAGAGTAGATAAATATCAAGTAAATTTGGGTTGTAACACCCAACGACTCAGTTTTTGTAACAAGTGCATGATGGACATGGAAATAACCTTCATAGAGAAAGAGAATTCATATAAATGATGAAACAAGTGCGACAAACTTGGATGATAGTCAGATAATGTAGTTCACAATCCTAATTTTATATATTATAAATGCCAAGATTATGCATATACAATTTACTTTATGAAAGAATAAGTTTCTTTGGTTTTTTAGTTGAAACAAGTTATGTTCCTATATTTAGTGACCCTATAATGTCTTAATCTTACTTGATGTAGATTCTATGGTAGCTTATGAAATGAACATGTAGTCCATTCTAATTTAGAAGTGAGAAAGGGAAGTATTATTATTGAACATGAATGCATATGAAACCCATAATAAAGTCAAACCTTTTGTATATTATTTTAGAAGTTTGAATCTTATATTTATAAATATAATTTTTGTCTTTCACATAGGTGATCATTCCTTATATCATTAAGAATTGAGCATAGGTGTTTCATGATAATAAATTAATTAGGCATAGGTGTTTCATGATTCAAATCCTTATTAAACTAGTATGGATATGGTTGACATGTGTTTCTCTCTAGCAGATGTAATGTATTATGGGGACTACTATTGGGTAGATACCAAACATATCACATCAAATTAAATATTTGTTTGATTTGTGATGGATTTGTATTATATTATTTGCATAACAACTATAGTTTCTTAGGACAGGTCTCTTCCTATCCAAGGTGAATACTTTTTCCATTTGGTCGGAGGGAAGAAGTTTTGTAACTAGGGAAATACTCAACTCATCTTAAAATAAGTAGGGAAACAAAATAATATTTCCTTTTGTATTTAAATTATCCATTGTCTCATTAGCATTTTCTCCTTTGAAAATGGTATCATGCCTACATATAATTTTTTTTGGATAGACAACATAAATTTATCCTTTGTGTTCTACAAATTCCCTTCATTTTTTCATAATTTCACTAACATGGAAGTGGCTCAAATAATAGGGTGGCATTCTTATTATGTTCCTCATTTAAATTAACTTAACATTGGACAATTCAATAAGTTTTGTTCTCAATAACCTGAGTATGAATTACCATATCTGAAAGGGAGGGCATCCAATTTAATTGAACATTAGTTTTCTTGTTAACACCATCATTGGGGGAGATGTTTTGTAAGTTTACTAGCCTATTGTAAAACCTATTTGTAGAGGATATGTAAGTTGTATTTAGTGAGAATGGGCATATGATTTATTCATTTATTTCTCTGCATTTACCATGGACTTTAAGAATTATGATGCTAAGATTTGTATGAAGTTGATTTAAAATTTATTTATTTTTTATGGAATTTTGTTTTATGGTGCATTTGACCCCCTAAACATGAAGAAAATTAAGGTATTTTATGAAATCAAACTTGCTTAGAGTTTCTCTAATTATTCTATAGTTTTTTATTTTTGCATGTTACAATGCAGTGTCCCTATGAGGAGAAAACAAAGATGTCATTGGAGGAGAAATGAATGTACAATGAAATAACTTATTTATTCTCTTATAATAACTCTAGTAAAGTTGAACTAGATAAGTGGGAGTGAAAGAGAGAAAAAAATTACTTTCAATAGTTAAATTATTTTATTTCTATATGACAAATATATTTAATTATATTCTCCCGAATACAAATGGATATTTTAGTAAAATGTTATTTAATGGATTGTAATTTTATTTCATTTCTATAAAATCATCGTATCATCCTTTGAAAATATATATACATTAGTTAGAGAGAGATGTGAAAAAATTCAAGAAAATAATTTTGTTTCAAATGAATTTTTAACCTAGGTAAAAGAGAGATCTCAAGTATTCTCACTTTAACTTCATTTTTTATTGAAATAAAATAAATTTGATACAAAATTGAAAAAAAAAAGCCTAGAGAGAGTGAGCACATAAAATCCAGTGCATGGAAAACTCAGTATTCAATAATATAATTCAACAACCATACAAGTTCAGTCTAGCATATACATATGCCTAGGTATGACTAAATTGTTGAACCAAATTCAATGGAAAATTGAAACAAACTCTAAGAATAAAAATATCATAGAGTAATATATCTCTATCTATCCTAAATTCTAATGATATTGAAGTGTAAACTTGCCTTGAGAATGATGATCAAATATTGACTTATCTTAGTTTCCAAGGAGAGTTCATGATGGGGAAAAACTTTGTCAATTCATATTACTATAGTCTCTCCTTTCAAATCAAACTAAGTAAATAATAATACAATACTTTATGCCAAGATATTAACATGATAATAATTGGTATTCTTTTTGTAAGATTCATCTTGTGACACACGCTATGGTAAAATTCATTTATATAGGTGCATGGTAATTAGCACATTTATTGTTTTTTATGAGAAAGGCAATCTATTAGTTAGACATAATAATGAAAATACATTTGGCGAGCACCTCTATCAACCAATGCCTCATCTAGTGAATCCACTACTAGTAATATGCTATTTAGAATTTCTATAAGTTTTGTTTTGTTGGGGATCAATCAACAATATGATTACAATATGAAAGCAATAAACACGGAATTAAATCAGATAGATAAGTAACTAGAATCAAAATTAGCAAGAAACAAGAGATACAAGAAACCACCCTGAAAACTTGTATTCAACTCTTTACAGAAGGAATTACAATTGAAGAAACTTCTTTTCTTCCACACCTCTCTAGATGTACAGATCTCTTCTTAGATCTCTTTCCCTCAAGAGTCCTCTCTCTCAAAATACAATCAACTCCACAATCTAGATTGATATACAATCTGTATTCTACTTCTATAGTATTCTCTTATTGTCCTCCTACTACTAACTATGAAGATCTATCTCTATTATATAACTATAGAGATTCATGAGCATGCACTTACAACCAATAGATGCACCTCCTAAACAAGGGCTCTAATTACAGTCCTACTCAAATTAGAAATGTGGACTTAACAACCAAAAGTTCGTTCCTTAACATGCAAACAATCTGTTCACGCACGGAAATAGATTCTGGACGCCACAGGTAACCGACATCGGTTCCTGCCTGCTTGAACCTGCCGACGTCGGCCGATCCTAGTCTGCTCCTGACCGACATCAGTCACCTTTGGTCTGTTTCTGACCGTCGTCGGCGACTGTTGATTTCTAGCAACTTGCAACTTCGCTCATGGGTGAAGCTTTTAGCTCCATACCCTAACAATCTCCCACTTGGAGATAAACAGCTGCACCAGTACCTGTACAACAACATCTTCTAGCTCCTCCATCTTCAACTCAATCATGAAGACCAATGAAAGTTGAATGAAGATTCAACTTTTCCTTTGTAACCGGCTTGGTTAACATATCCGCAGGATTCTTATCTGTATGGATTTTCTCCAGCTTCAACTCACCATCCTCCAATACCTGTCTAATGAAGTGGTACCTAAGCTGTATATGCTTTGTTCTTGAATGAAAGGCTGAATTCTTAGCCAAATGAATTGCACCCTGACTATCACTGTATAGTCTACAACTCTCTTGCTCCTTTCCAAGCTCTTCCATGAACCGTGTCATCCATATCATCTCTTTGCTAGCCTTTGTGATTGCAATATATTCTGCTTCTGTAGTTGACAAGGCAACAACCTTCTGCAACTTTGATATCCAGCTAACTGCTGTTCCACCTACAGTGAAAACATATCCTATGGTGCTTCTCCTGCCATCCAAATCCCCTGCCATATCTGAATCTACATAACCATGTAGAGAAGTATTTGAACTACCATATCACAAATGCCTACTGCTAGTTCCTTTCAGATATCTAAGGATCCACTGAACTACTTTCCAGTGTTCCTTCCCTGGATTGGCCATATACTTACTTACAACTCCCACTGCTTGTGCAATATCAGGCCTAGTACAAACCATTGCATACATTAAACTTCCTACTGTGGAAGCATATGGAACTTTTCTCATGTACTCTACCTCATCATGTGAATTAGGACACTGTTCTTTACTTAACTTGAAATGTCTAGCCATAGGTGTGCTTACCGGTTTTGCATCCTGCATATTGAACTGTTTCAACACCTTGTTCACATAATCCTCTTGAGACAAAATCAACCTGTGATTTTTCCTGTCTCTCTTGATATTCATGCCAAGGATTTTCTTTTCTGCTCCCAAATCCTTCATGGCAAACGTGTGAGCTAATTTCACCTTAAGCTCAAAGATATCCTGCATGTGTGATCCTGCAACTAACATATCATCTACATGCATATCTACCATTATCCAATCTCTTAAAATACACACAATGGTCAGATTGACATCTACTGTAGCCATGCTCAGTCATAAACCTATCAAATCTCAGATACCATTGTCTTGGAGCTTGCTTGAGGCCATACAAGCTTTTCTTCAATCTGCACACTAGCTTCTCCTTACCTTTGACCTCATATCCTTCCGGCTGATCCATATATATTTCTTCATCCAAATCTCCATGAAGAAACGTTGTCTTAACATCAAGATACTCAAGATGCAAATCCTCAATAGCAACTAAAGACAATATAGTCCATATAGAAGTCATTTTAACAACAGGATAAAAAATCTCACCAAAGTCAATACCTGGTTTCTGTGCAAATCCTTTTACTACTAACCTGGCCTTATATCTCATCTGTCCATTCTCACCTTCTTTCAACCTATAGATCCATCTATTCTTCAGTGTCTTCTTTCCTGCTGGCAATTCAACCAAATCCCAAGTTTGGTTCTCTATCAAGGAATCAATTTCCTCATTCATGCCTAGCTCCCACTGACTCTTGGAATCCACCAATATTGCTTCATCAAAACTCTCTGGTTCTCCACCATCAGTAAGCAATAAATAGAATAATGAAGGGGAATATCGAATTGGAGGTTTACTTACCCTTTTTGTCCTCCTGTTGGGCGACTGAGACTCATCCACAACACGCTGTCCACCCAAATTCTCTGACAGTGATCGACCTCGGTCACTTCCAGGCCTATAACTAACTGTCATGGATTCTACCTGATCGACGTCAGTTCCTGCCTGGCCGACGTCGGTTCCTGTACAGCCGTCATCGGTCCCTGTACGGCCGACTTCGGTTCCTACCTGACCGACGTCAGTTTATGTGTTTTCTTGTCTGTGATTATTTCTACCCGTGAGCTCATTTTAGACCGTCACCTCGTCCAATTCTCCATTGCTCTGCTCAGATTGATTCAGCTTCTTCAACTGATCACTATACATCACTTTTTCATTAAAAACAACATCACGGCTCCTAATTATCTTATTAGTTCCAAGATTCCAAAACCTGAATCCAAACTCATCAGAGCCATAGCCTATAAATGTGCACCTCATAGACTTAGCATCCAGCTTCTTTCTATTTTCCTTATCAATGTGCACAAAGGCTTCACAACCAAAAACTTTGAGAAATGACAGATCTACCTTTTTACCTGTCCATGCCTCTTCTGGAATTCCACCATCCAGCACTGTAGAGGGTCCTCTGTTAATTAGGTACACTGCAGTATCCACAGCTTCTGTCCAAAACTCTAAGGGCAATCTAGCATGCAATCTCATACACCTTGCACGCTCCATGATTGTTTTGTTCATCCTTTCGGCAATACCATTTTTCTGAGGTGTTTTTGGAATAGTCCTTTGCCTGCGGATCCCATGCATATAACAATACCAATTGAACTTGTGGCTACAAAACTCACCACCATTGTTAGATCTCAGGCACTTCAATCTCTTGCCTGTTTCATTCTCAACCATAGCTTTCCAGATATTAAATGTGTCAAAAACATCAGATTTCTTCTCAATACAATAGATCCATACCTTTCTTGTAGCATCATCTGTGAAGAAAACATAGTACTGTGATCCTAACAATAGAAGCAACTTGGGCTGGTCCCCACACGTCTGTGTGAACAAGCTGCAATTTGTGCTTCTTCTTTGTTGACCCAGTCTTGAGAAAACTCACTCTCTTCTGTTTTCCAAAAATACAGTCTTCACAGAAATCTAGATCTATGCTTTTCAAATCTGGAAACATACCTTTTGACTTAAGAATTGTCATTCCCTTCTCACTCATGTGGCCAAGCCTTTGATGCCACAACTTTGCATCTACATCTGAAGTAGATAATACAGAAGGAGAATTATCAGTAATACAATTACATAAATAGAGAGTACCTACTCTCTTACCTCTGGCCAATACAAGTGCACCCTTGGTAACCTTCCAAGATTCAGCTATGAGAGTTACTGTACAACCCTCATCCCCTAACTTTCCTGTAGAAATCAAATTTCTCTTCAAGCTGGGAACATGCATGACGTCTCTCAACACCCATGTGTTGCTATTCTGCATTTTCAGCTGCACTTTACCTTTGCCAATAATTTTACAAGGTTCATCATCCCCTAAATAAACTATTCCGAAATCTCCATGGACATAGTCACTGAAATATTCTCTATTGGGGGTAGCATGGAAAGATGCACCAGAATCTAAAACCCAAGATTCTATATTGGTATGCAAAGAGAATATAAGAGCATCTTGTGTAACAATACCTGACACCTTTGCTTCTTCTTTGTCTTCATGCTGTCTGTCCTCTTTAGGCTTTGACTAGCAATCTTTGCTTATGTGCCCTATCTTTCCACAATTCCAGCATTGTGGTTTCCTGCCATTTCTGGATTTAGATCTACCTCTCATCTTTGATTTAGATCTTGATCTCCCTTTCTTGCTCTTCTCTTTTTGTCTTCCCCTGCTCTCAAAACTCAAAGCATTCCCTGATGTCTCCTCTATGCTTTTCCTACGAATTTCTTCATTCAAGATTACACTAACCACATCATCTACTTTTAGAATATTTGAAGCAGAAGCAGTATTACTAACTGCCATTACTAAGCTGTGCCAACTTTTTGGTAAAGAACATAAGATTAATAGAGCTTTAATTTCATCATCAAATACTATTTTGACTAAATTTAATTGATTCACAATTCCATGGAAATCATTTAGATGATTAGATACAGAACTACCTTCCTGCATCTGCAAATTAAATAACTGCTTCATAAGATATACCTTATTTGAAGCTGAGGGTTTTTCATATAAATTTGCTAAAGTAGTCATTAACTCTACCGTATACTTTGCCTGTGATAAATTAGATATCACAGTAGATGATAGACTCAATCTTATTGATCCAAGAGCCTTTCTATCAAGAACTTCCCATTCTTCATCATCCATGTCTTTGGGCTGCTTTGCAGTCCCTCCTAATGGTAAGTATAGATCTTTTTGATACAGATAATCTTCTATCTACATTCTCCATAATTGATAGTTCTTGCCATTAAACTTCTCCATTCTAAGTTTACTTTCTTCTGCCATTGCTTCTCCCACTCAAATATAAATCCCTGAGTCACCTGTAATCAATACACACTAACCAGATCTGAACTACCTGTTAGTGAACCAAAGCTCTGATACCACTTGTTGGTATCAAGCTTTAGAACGTGCAACCAATGCTCTGATACCACTTGTTGGGGATCAATCAACAATATGATTACAATATGAAAGCAATAAACATGAAATTAAATCAGATAGATAAGTAACTAGAATCAGAATTAGCAAGAAACAAGAGATACAAGAAACCACCCTAAAAACTTGTATTCAACTCTTTACAAAAGGAATTACAATTGAAGAAACTTCTTTTCTTTGACACCTCTCTAGATGTACAGATCTCTTCTTAGATCTCTTTCCCTCAAGATTCCTCTCTCTCAAAATACAATCAACTCCACAATTTGGATTGATATACAATCTGTATTCTACTTCTACAATATTGTCTTATTGTCCTCCTACTACTAACTATGAAGATCTATCTCTATTATATAACTATAGAGATTCATGAGCATGCACTTACAACCAATAGATGCACCTCCTAAACAAGGGCTCTAATTACAGTCCTACTCAAATTAGAAATGCGGACTTAACAACCAACAGTTCGTTCCTTAACATGCAAACAATCTGTTCACGCATGGAAATAGATTTTGGACGCCACAGGTAACTGACATTGGTTCCTGCCTGCTTGAACCTACCGACGTCGACTGATTCTGGTCTGCTCCTAACCGACGTCGGTCGCCTTTGGTCTATTTCTGACCATCATCGGCGACTGTTGATTTCCAGCAACTTACAACTTCGCTCATGGGTGAAGCTTTTAGCTCCATACCCTAACATGTTTAACTATCATGTTTTCATATTTTATTTTGTAAGTTTTTTCCACAAAAAATTATAAGTCTATAATTCATTAAAATGTCAAAATAAACTAAATAAATGTTATAACTACATAAGTACAAGGGGATTCAATATGAACTTGACAAAAAGTCTCAATACATCTACAAGATAGATGTTGAAATTTAGTTCAACATGTTATTGTTAGGTCATTTTAGCCATTTTAGCTTAAATTTTCAATATGAATCGAAAGGGAAATTAATCAATGATGAAAGAAATTGAATGAAGGAAAGGAACATAAATCTAAATCTATCAAATCTAAATTTGTATAGCTTCAACCTAATAAATATGGCACCTAAATAATATAACTTAACCCTACAAAAAATAAGACTAAACCCCATTAATTTCTTGAATTTAGCACTTGTGATTTTTAAAATCTTCTTCCCATGATTTCACATAGGAGATTGAATTATATAGAGTGGAAAATATAAGTAAAATTGTAGAGGTTATTTTGTTTGATGTTTTTCACCATAGCAAAGATGAATAAGGATCAACAACCAAGACAATAAGAATGCATTCAAAGACAAGAAGAAGAGGATGGGTGTATGAATACACTATTGATGCCTTGATCAATAGTGAAATAAATTAAATTAAGTTAGGGAGCATAAATCTTAGGATATCAAATCTCAAGTTGTATAACTTAAACCTAATAAAGATGGCACCAAAATACTAAAGTTTAACCCTATAGAAAAATAAAATAGAAAACCATGAATCCATACCTCCATTAGGATCCATATGATTCATTGAAGTGTTCCATTCCTTTCCCACCCTATTCTTCTTCCTCAAATCAGGTTCCATAGACATCATTGAACTATTGTGTGAGTTGCCTGAATAAATAAAGACAAAATTGAGAGAAGTAGAGGGAATTTTTTTTTTTAAATCACATGATGCACCCTTCCTTAAAATCATGCATAAAATCATATGGAACACTTAATCCCACCATGATTACTTGTTAAAATACATTGAGACATGCGAACATGAAAATTGATATTTTTAATATTCATTAAATAATAACGTAAACATGTGAACATGGTTGATTACATATAAACTACATTACATGTCAACATCATTACATCATTATATATCATACATATCAACATGATTACTTGAATACATGTGAACATCATTGTATCATTTAATCATGAAAAGTATTTTAATACATCAATAATTATAATATTTACCACCACATCATTACTTACAATGTACATAAATGAAACATTTCTTATCTAGGAAAATAAATAAATGAAACACTTATATTGAAACATTGTGTTCAAATAATATCTATCATTATGATACATATCATGTCCAAGTATATATTGAAACATCATTTCCAAGCTGCTAGATGCAAATTAATATCCATGTTCATGGCATGGCCATGAAACACCTTCTCGACGACAAGGAATTGAAACTAGATGAATAATCAAAGTGAGTATTTTTCACCTTGTCATGAAGACATCTACATTTGAAAATTTCAAGTTTAGTAAGGCACAAAAAAAAATAAAGGCTAAGACATCTACATCAATAAAACACATAATTTTTTAAATAAAAAGTAAATTAATTATTGATTTAAATAAGTTAGTCTAGCTTATATGTAGTCATTGATTCTCTAGTGTGATCCTTCACACTACACCTTTGCTTAAGGAATATTCAAGTAAATATTTTTCTAAAGGGCTCCTTACATTAGGGAAAAATGAATTATCTATTGCTCAAATCCTAGACCAATAAAGTATTAACTACATCAGGAAAAAAATGATGAAATGAGGTGTCATGTCAAATTATATAATTTTCATGGAGGTAAAACCATCAAATAAACAAAACCATAACTAGCATATGACATAATGAGTGGATATCATACCAAAAAAAAATGGCTCATAATGCTTTCAAAAACATCACCTCCTCTTCATCCAAATCCTAAAGGAAATTACAAGCTAGAACATAATCAAAATCAAAATATGGAAGGGTTTAACAAAAAATAAAGGGAACTGAAAATGACATTCATCATGTAAACATTTGATGATTTTTTTAAATTGCTATGAGATGTTTCAATGTTGATATCACTAAGGGGATAAATTGCATTTGACTAGACATTTTTTACAATGTGTATTCCTCAGTTTTAGCAAAGGGTAGGGGCTCTGTATCCACATACATAGCCCTTCGAATAGTCAAAACATGATAGCTTTTTAGGGTTGGAAAACCATGGAAATTTTAGCCCTGATCAACAAAGAATATGGTGATTTTTGTATCCATCTAACCTTCAGTGTCCAATCAAACATTGTCATAGGGTGTAAATATTTTTTTATATGGAGTAATAATTAGAATCGGTGTCAACGGTCATATCCTCCTTATCATGTTGAACTTCTTCACTCAAGACTACAAGGTCTAGTTTTCTCGCATCCTCCATGACATTCTTATACAAAGAATAAATTTAAAAATAATTATAATAACATGTTTGGAAATATTAATTGAGTTTACTTACCCAAATCATCTCATCGTCACTAATTTTTTTTATCTTTTTTACCCTCATAAACCCTTTTCCCTTTCTATGAAAGGTACTCCCTCAAGGTAATGTCATCATCTTCACTAGAATGGTTGTAAGGGTTATGTCTATCATTTTCCTATGAAGGTTGTGAAAATGGAAAATGTGTTATTCATAAACATAATATGACCTAAAAAATTGCATGTGAACTATTCAACATGTTTCATCTCACTTGGCATTGATAATCATTTACACCATGCCCTTGCTCCACCCTTATTCTTTCTTTCTCTATTTATCTAAATTATTTATATGCCTTATTAACACATGCAATATTTGTTCAATGTATTTAATTAAATCATATGCACTCATTTGTTCATTGATAGCCTTTAAGGATATATAACTCAAATTAGTTTCTTGAAAGACATTCTCTCTACCCATCCATGATATTTATAGTCTATGCCTTTTGTTGAGGCTCTAATCTTTTACCATCCAGTATATTGACCTAAATTATATTTGTTTTAATGTGTATGCCATTCTATTTGGATTTATTTTTTCAATACCTACATGACCTAGAGGCATCCTTATAATAGAATTGCCTATCATGAATCTTATACTGATGAGTCTTGAGTCTATTGAGTGACCAAAATATACGGTAACCCTCAACAAAAAATGTGTTGCACTAGTGTAGCAGACAATGATGCAAATACTACTTATCAATACCCATTTCAACAGTCTTATATTCACCCACAAATTATCATTCAAGAAATAATCATGATGTTAGAATCCTTAATAATTTATTAAATCAACAAGAATAAACAATCATCCTCAAAAATAAGAAAGTGTGCTTATAGGTTTTGGTTCCTTTTACTTTGGATCATATTTTGAGGTGTCTGAAAGCTAATCGTTATCATCTTCATCATCCAAATCCTCATAAGCATCATCATGAGGGTCAATAACATCCTCCTAAACACTGTCCTAATCCACCTCCTCCTACCACAATGGTCAATATATACATGCCAATCCAAAAATATATAAAAAATGTACATGAGCATATGATGGAACAAAGAATAATTACAACCAAATATTACATTTATGTGGATAATCTAATCATGATGATCATTACTACCCTCATTACCCTTGTTTCACTCGGTCTCCTCTTACAAAAGTATATAAGAGTACATAAAATATCATAAAGTAGATGCAAAGTGGCCAAATGATAGATATTATAGAAAAATATAAAGAATATTACATTTAACATGGCTAATATATCTAAAATTATTAACTATACCTATGATGACCCATTTTCTAAAACCCTCTTTGGAAAACAATCAAACAACCACCAAGATTTTATTTTTTAGGATATTGATGAATGAATGACTATAATGTAAAACATTGTTTCTCCTAAAACAATCAATGTAAGTAAAATAATCAATGTGAGTAACCTCTAGTGTTTTCTCGATGTGAAAAAAAATGGATCCCAAGTGATCAAATGTATATTATTTATCAAACAAATTGAACTTAATAACATTTACCATAGGAAAGAGAGACAACACCAAAAAAAATACTTGTCCTGACCTAGTGGGAATCCCAAACCTATTCATGGATGCAACATCTGAAACCCTCTTGGGAACATTTTCAATTTGAGACAAATGTTTATACTCGAGGCATGCACATAATGATGACTAGTTACTAATTTATTTATCCTAAAACAATTCATTAGTATCAAACAACTTGAATCAAACAAAAAATTTCCCATTCATTAGTTATAGATAAAATTATATACGATGAGCTCTGACTTAGAAAATATTTCTTGGAGGACATCATTTACTTATGTTCATCCATCATAAATCTGAAAAAATAAGAAGGTAATCATTAGAAATGTAAAACTTAGACTACTGGAATTGGTATGAGATAGTTGTGAGATGTTTTCATCCCTGTAGTAGATGTTTTACAAGTATGTTTAAATTATTATTGGTGGTATGAACCTATAATATAACATGTCAGTCTTTGTATACAACATCTAACATATAAAAAAATGTCCATAAAACCTCATGCAGTCTTAAAATACCCATGTGCAACAAGGTTATTTATTGATCATGGAAAACTATAATACATTGTCTATAAAACCCAAGCCTTATCCATAAATCCCACTCCATATATTCAATTATAGAATTTTAAAACCCTCATCATCAAAAAATATGAACTCAGTATAGGATATGGCATTGATGAACAAAATATGATATGCAAAATACATCACGAATAACAATCCAAAATATGAGTTTACAATAGGCTTCTTTTTTTCCCATGGAAAACTATATGCAAAATTATGAGCATAAACATATCTAATGTAATGGTTTGTACATATCTCTTACCCATGGAAAACTATATAAAAAATTAGGAGCATAAACATAACATGCTTCAATTGCATTAGCCATAATGCAATGGTTCGTAGATAAGATCTCTAACCATTTCATACACATGTATAACCAATATGTTAGTCCAATGAATCATACCATATCTATTATAATAAAATGAATTTCATTATCCAATAAATCATATCTCGCATAAGATCCAGTTTGATGTTTTGGTGTGGATTTACATTCACAATTAAAATGATTTAGTATAAGGTTTATCACATATTAATTATGTCTATAGTTTAACATGGATTTGAAATAAATTCCTATGATTAACCATTTAAGCATATACCAATAAAATTTAACCCCTTGTATATATTGAATTATATAGCATCTATAAATTAAAAATGACACTCGAAAAAATCTTTTAATCCCTTATTTTATTGTTTCCAATTTGTTTTTTATTTTATTACTTTTTTTGTTAATAGATTCATTACATGATGTATTGTCGGATAACAATTTCAACTATATCAGAATAATTTTAAATCCTAAAGATGGTAATAAAAAGGGTAACCAATCATGTTACTATTTAATAGTATTACTAATAGTTTTTTATAGGTCAAAAATAGTAGAAAACCCATTGTATTCGACTTATAATAATTTGTTAAATAATTGAGGAAGTACCCAGATGTGGATTTATGGATGTGGCAATGGTATTGGACCTTATGAGTGAGTTAAAATATCCCTAGAGTAGTCTCTCTGTAGCTATGGAATATAGGAGTCCCCCATCAAAATCCTCTCCTTTGATGTCACAAAGGATCAACAAATAAATTTTATGCAATACTCTCATAGACATGCACACCATATATTTCTCTCTCATATTAGATCTTGCATTTGTGTACATGTAGCTTGTTTAAAATATATTGTCTCAAAATTAAGTGTCAATATCTATAAGTGACATAGGTACGTTTAAACGATAAATCCCAAAGTTTTTTTTGGTAAATGTTTTGTTTAGGATTGTTTTATTTCTATCTTTTCATTTTATACTATTAATCCATGGAAATTTATGTATATGGTGTTACATCTTGATTTCTTGATAAGCAAATTTATTTGATTATCCATGGATTTTTTATAGTTAATAACTTGATTTGATTATTACTAGCTAAGTTGTAATTAATATGTTATTATAGGGTAGTTTTATGTTACTTAGATTACATGATCTCATTGCTATGAGTTAGTTTTAATGTAGATTATTTACATTATGATCATGTTGACTTGTTATTTCAGTATTATTTTATGATGTACATGTCATGATGTTATAGACTAACTACCTGCTTGTTGTGAGTTGGATGTAGGAGAGATTCATCGCTCAGATCATGATGGAGGGAGAACATCATCAGAGATAACATATATACACATAAATAATGAAGGACATAGATAACATATGTGACATAATAATTATGTTGTTATAAATTAGGATTGGAATAGTAATGCATAATTTACCATGTTGATAACATAAAATAAAATATTATAATTAGTTTGGTTACCACTAGGATTAAATAAATAAAATAATTATATTATAATCAAGAAATAAAAATAAATAAAAGTAGCATATATGGAAGCTTTGAGAAAAGTAGAAAAAAACAAAAAATAAGAAAAAAAGAGAAGCTTTAAAAAAAGGGAAAAAAGAAAGGAACACTAGTTTTAAAATAAAGCTATACTCATGAAAAAAAAGATTAAAATAGGGGGTGTGGCATAAGAGAGGAAAGGCACAGAGAGAAGGGGGATTAGAGAAGAGGATAAGAAAGAGAAAGCCAAGTGAAGGAAGATTTGAAAGAGCGTGCATTGCCAACAGTTTTAACAAGTAGGTGATGCTATTTAAATTCTATGTGAATGTCTATGTTTTCAATCTTTACAAACAATGTACAAAATGGTATATATATATAGTGACTATCAAGTATTTAACTATACATTATAACATATAAATCAAACATATAGTTAACAACTTCTAATATACATAGGAGTATATTATACTTAGTGTCTAAGGATATTATACTTAGATCATAGATGTATATGTATAAAATAATAATTATGTATACATTCAAAGTTTTATATATGGTAATATATATACAATTATTATTATGGATTTAAGAATTTTGTCAGGTGGTTGTTTAATGCCAATCAGTTTAAATCTATATGTTTTTCTTGCCAATTATTGTAAGGATCAAGATATGTTGAAGAAACCATGTAAGAATCTTCTATAACATCTGACAAGATCTTAGAAATTATAATCCCTTATATGGTGGTTGGTGTTTGTCCAATCACAAATCACTTGAACCCCAGTATGCCATTTCATTATTATATTATCCATTTTGCAATAGTAACTCAACTATAATATTATTATTTTATATTATTCAACTTATTAATGGAAGTGTCTCACAACATGACTTCACTCATCTGATGCTAAACCTATATCAGAAGATTGAGATGTGAGTACATATATTATATATATATTTTTGTGAACCATAGTCATATGATGACCATGATTGAGAATGGATGTAAATAGATATGGATGCACATATATATGGATATACATGGACGTACATGATTATAGTGATATGAATAGTAATAAATAGTTTTTAATAGGGAGATCACTAATAATTGTATAAATAGTGGCGGTAATAAAAATTTATATTGTAATGTTACTGTAGAGTAAATTTTACTCTATGTTGCATTCAAATTTTCAATCGAGCACCACAATTTTGGTTCCTGCACACCTTGGGCAAAGCAACAAAATTTTGAAGCAGAGGGCCAGTTCATTTTGCCTAAGTATCGAAGTGCAATAGAAGCTGCCAAGTGTCACCCGCCGAGTGTGGGTCCTTTTCCCCTTTTTGTTTCCTTTCATTTCATTCTTGGCCTAAGTTTTGAATTCGAGCAGAGTTCACCAAGTGTTGATCTCTGAGAGACGAAGCTAGACAGTTGGCGTCCTCTAAACACCCTTTTGTAACTTTGGGAGAACCGCAGAATGTGCCACGTATCCAGTAGCAGTTAAGCAAAATGCACCATGTGCCAACATCTGTGTCTCATAAGGACACCCACATTTTCTTTTGACAAAAAATTTCAACAAGCTAAGCAGTAGAGGGAGCAAAAAGTGCCAGGTGGCAATTACAGAGGCCTTGAACTACCTTTTTGAAGAAGTAGTGGAAGCCACCACGTGTCATCATCCGAGAGACTTTGGTCCAATGCTTTCATTCAATTCATAAAGGTGTCATTTCATTTTGCTTAAATACTGAAGTGCAGTGGAAGCTACCAAGTGTCACCTTCCAAGTCCCTCTCTGCTTCATCCCCAGAGAAAGTGGGAGGTGACACATACCTCCAAAAAGAGAAGCAAAAGATGCCACGTATCTCCCAAGAGCAACAGAGGTCACCACGTGTCAACCTCTGAGAAACCATCTTAAGCCTAATTATCGAATAAAGATTGTGGTGGGTCCCAGATGATATTTCAAAGGACTAAGGAAGCACTGAGTGTCAACAAGTGGAAACTACCATGTACATCCATCCTTTCTTAAAGGTTGCCTGAGCAAGGAATGTAGTGAGTCTTGTTTTGATAAAACTACAAAGTATCAAGAAAATGAAAGTGGCCAAGTGTCATCCTCTGGTGTCTTCTAAGACAAAAGGAGAGAAATTTCATAAATTGATTAAGTGTCCTCTTCTGTTCAATAGAATAGAGTGCCTGTCTACCTGTTACAACAAAAGTGGAGGGAAATTTGGTGAGAGTTATTCCTGGTAGATAGAACAGTTCCTCAAGTAGATTTTTGGAGCCCCCAAAGCATTGAAGGCACTGTCTATTTGTCCCCTGGGGGTGAAGGATGAATAATAATTGCGTGGGAAGTGGAGTCATCCAGGAGACATCTGGGGATATATAAGTAGGATTGTAAAATCTAAAAGGGGGGGATTTCTCATAGTTTAGACTTCTTGTAATTTTGACCAGTAAAATCATTTGCTCTTGTCTTAATTTTCTTAAGTTGTAAGGTTGATGTAATCATGCATGTTTCTGTGCCATTTACGTGGCTAAATGAATTAAGGAAATTTAAGCTCCATGCCTTGGTTGGTGTTATTTGTGTCGTTCACAAATTAGTCTATTATGTAGATTTTCTAGTGTTGTGATTGGAAATGTTATTTGCTTTTGTCTCATTTTTTGGAGTCTGAAGTTCTACATAACTGTGCATGACTTCTGCACCTCTTATGTGAGTAAAGGATTCTATTAAGAAGATTGAACACTATGCCTTTATTGACAATTCCTGTATCTCAGCAAAAGATTCCCCTATTTTGAGCCTCTATTTCTATTATTCCAATCTTTTACATTAATCATGCACTTGTCTGCTTTTAAATGTAATAGAATCATATAATAGTCTCATTGAGCTCAAGTTAGGATTAGGATTACACTCAGGCACATCGCCATAGTTAGGTTTCAATTCTTGCATTTTGCATTTTTGTTTAGTCTCCTATCCCTTTTCCCCAACACCTATAAAATAGAAGAGACCAACTTCTTTAAAACTTGGAGTTGTTTCAAGCCGCATTGTCCCACATTTTGAAACTTCCCATTGTTGATCGGCTAAGACCTAGCACAATTTTATGCCATCAACAGTTTTTGGCATGCCTGGTGGGACCAGTCTTGAAGTTTCTATCAAGACTGCATGAACCAGAGAGCTATGAGGAGTCAGAGTTGTGGACCAGTCACTAGATCGCAATCTGCTATAAATCCAGGTATTCTTTTGCCACCTCTGGTATTTAGTCCAAGAAGAAGAGATAACCAATTTCTACCAGTACCAAACATGGGAGCCAATGTCCCTCCAAGAAACTATGCGAGCTAGAACACTGGTAGCCCCTTAATCCTCCCAACACCGCCAGCTATTTGGGACCGTATTCCAAGAAATGCTCTAAAGGATCTGCCCAAATTTAGTGGGCAAGACTCAAAAACACCCATGGAACATCTTCAAGATGTATTAGATGTCTGTGCCATACATGGTGTCACAGAGCAAAATATGGCCCTAAGGTTGTTAGCAGCCTCATTCAAAGGGAAAGCCTTAGAATGGTATCGGTCTTTGACCCCAAATACCATATCCACATGGGACCAGCTTGGAGATCTATTCTTTGAAAGATTTGCAGAGAAGGGTGATAAATCTTCCTTATTGTAGCAGTTAATCACCATTCAGAGGGGACCACAAGAGGACATGACTGACTTCAACACCACATTCCAAAAAACTTGGGATAGAATCCTCGTTGTAGCTAAACCACCACCTAGTATGGCCATAGTATTCTATCTCAAAGCTTTAAACTTAGATATATCTATTATGATTCAGTCACTGGGGGGACATACTTTACCAGCAGCTTATGCCCTCGTAGTCAGAGCTGAGAATCATTTGATTGATGCTGGAAAGTTACCTCCAAGGCCCCCCATGCTTGTATTCCTAGAAATTACCTTGCCCTTACCCCAAGAGGTTCCTAAGGCTGTAAACCCACCTATGTCCATGTATGCTTACCCTCCATCATCTGTGAAGCAATCGACCCCTGCTTAGTCATCTAAAATGGATGATATCAAGAGTATGCTAAGGACATTCTCTAATGAGCTGATTAATATGAAGAGGCAATAGAATACTTTCCCCAAGCCTCCTTATCAAGGCTATCAAGGAAATAGGTTTGCATCCCAACCAAACCAATATCAGGGCCCTCCAAAGCAAACCAACCACCAACCATCAAATCAATTAGTTGCAGTTCCCACACCCTCACAGGCCGTTCCTCCCAACTCAAATAGGGAAATGGTTCCAGGCCAAAATAATTATGTGGATGATACTAAGGCTTGGTGTTTCCCTTGCAACGATGCTCACACCCCTAGGGATTGTCCTAGAGGTAATCTACAACAAAGGGTAGCTGAGCAGAGAAGAATGGATGGCTAATTTGCCAGTACCAATCGCAGTCAAGCATACCAGTCTCCTGGCATGAAGAATTCATTTCTAGTGGCTCGAATGCAAGGAATGTCATTCCAACAGGAGGAAGAAATAGCCCCAAAACATGCTTTGTTATCATGGGTTGAAGATGAAGCAGTTATCTTGAATGAAGCATCTACCTCCCAAAGGCCAGTGGTGCAATCTGACTACTATACCAGATTGAAGAGGAGAATGGTAGAACAACCTGAGTTTGTAAATGGTCAAGCCAAGAATAATCCTCCATCTTAGGGGCAAAGGAATGCCGATGTTAGACAAGAAGTACCCCAACCGGTATAAGACCAAGGGATACCTGTCCAAATTCAAGAAAAGACAAGGTATCCTTATTTCCAAAAAACTCAGCCTTTGGTACCGATCAATGTAGTGGACCAATTAAAGAGGACTCCAGCACAAGTATCTATATGGGATATCTTGGCTATCCCCAAGCAAAAGACACTACTAAAAGAGGATTTGCAAGGGCAAGTAGTGCCTGAAGGTGCTATTACCAAGGAAGGACCTGTTGGAAAGGAAAATCTCAAAAATGCGGTTCCTCCAACGACGACAGCCTTCGTGAACAATGCAACATAAGTAAGTAAATCCAAGCCAGAGCCTTTCTATTTGACTCTGATAGTTGGAAAGAAACTTTTGCATAATGCATTGATAGATTCAAGGGCTAGTACCACTGTGATGCCTAAGCAAATAGCTAATGCCTTGAAGATAAAATATGAACCCCTTGCAAAAGGAGTTATGCAGCTAGACAACAAAATAGTGCAAACTATAGGGAGAATAAAACAACTCCCCTTGCAGTTATACACATGTCCCAACATAGTTATCAACTAGGATATAGTTGTCATAGATATACCTCCCATCTTTGGTTTATGTTTATCCAGAGATTTTATAGCAAAAATAGGATGGTATATGTCTCTTGACTGGTCCCATCTCATCCTGAGAACCAGATATGGTTCAAAGATGAAAATTCTATCTGAACTGCTGTCCAAGGACCACATCACCAATGAACCAACAACAAGATTCGAAGTGGATCATGCCGTGTTGAATAAAGAAGAAAATATTTTTGTTGAAGAACTAGGCGATTAGACTGAGCATGATCAAGAAGAAGAAAATAGCCAGTTGTTGGCTATGATGCATAGCGACTCGTATGGGAACTATGACTCTACTGGTTTGGGCATGTATGTCATTTTTGATGAAGATCAGGCAATCCCAAATGTTTTAAGGAAAGAGGTACCTATTGCTCAAGATTCAGAGGTTTGGAATTTGAATTTTTATGGGGCTAAAAGTAGACATGGTGTCGAAGCAGGAATTTGTTTTACTGCTCCAAATGGTGATAAAATTTTAAGGGCTATCTGATTCCAATTTGCTTGCACTAAAAATGATGTAGATTATGAATCTTTAGTACACAGGCTCCTGTTAGCCCATAAAAAGGGAATAAATAACCTAAAATTAAAAGGAGACTTGGAACTAGTAGTGAAGCAGATTCGGGGGAAGGCAATAGCCAAAAATGTGAGAATGAGATCCTACAGGCATAGGATTTAGGATTTGATAGAATGTTTTGAAGCTTTTAATATTGAAATAATCCCTAGAAGTCAAAACTCTAAGGCTATTAGGATGGCTCAGATTGGCTCATAATTTAACCCAGCAACTGGCCTATTGGTTAACAACGAGTCAGTAAAAGTTATACTGAGACCGACTATCCTAGACAGTGACGAGAATTGGCAAGTGTTTGAGAATGATGCTTAGGTGGTCTCTTTCTTACAACAATCATATGAGTTTGTAGATCAATTGCAAACTAAAATAGAAGAGGCATATGGCGATCAGATTATTCAATTAAGGACAGATAAGCTCCCCAAGGGATTGATCACCCTATAAAACTTGTTTAACCCAGAGGATGTGAGCATGGGGAAGAAAAGGTTCCAAGTAGATCAAGTGAACTATTCTAAGGTAGAGGTGAGCAATGGGAAGAGTCTAAAGGTAGGGAATTCTTCAACTCGAGAAGAAAAAAAATTAATTGAATTGTGCCAGAAATATGACAGAGTCATAGCTTGGAGCTATGAAGACCTCCATGGATACAACAAAGACATTATCCAACACACGATAGAATTGGCTGAGGGATCTAAGCCAATCAAATAGAAACAAAGGCCAGTAAATCCAAGGGTTGAACCTCTGATGGTAGATGAGTTGTAGAAACTTTTAGACTCCAAAATAATATTTTCAATCAAGCACTCGACTTGGGTATCAAATCTAGTCCTGGTTAGGAAAAAGAATGGAGATATAAGAATGTGTGTAGATTTTAGAGATCTGAATAGAGCATCTCTAAAAGAACACTATCCTTTCCCCTCCATGGAACAAATTTTGCAAACTGTGGCTGGATTAGAGAAGTTTTCTTTACTTGATGGTTTCTCTAGGTATAATAAGATTTGGCTAGCTGAGGAAGACCAGTATAAAACTACCTTCACTACCAAATGGGGGACATTTGCCTATGCAAAGATGCCATTCGAATTATCAAATACAGGAACCACCTTTCAACGAGCTATGGATATAGCCTTTGGTGAGCTTATAAACAAGGTCATCCTGGTCTATCTGGATGACCTCACTATTTTCTCAAAAAATGTTGATGATCACTTTGATCATCTAGAGTCTATTTTCAAGAAATGTCAAGATTTTAGGATATCATTGAATCCCAAGAAATGTATTTTTGTTATACCTCAGGGTAAACTATTGGGGCACATAGTGTCTAAGAAAGGGGTTTCTATAGATCCCGAGAGGGTCACAGCTATAATGGATTTACCTCCTCCATCAAGTAAAAAGACAGTCCAGTCCTTTCTAGGGAAGATTAATTTTGTCAGTAAATTCATATCTAATTTTGCAGGCTTGGTTAGACCAATGACACTCTTGATAAAAAAGGACCTGGCCTTCAAGTGGTCTACAGAAGGGAGACAAACTTTCGAGGGTGTCAAGAAGGCTATCTCAATAGCCCCAGTGCTCAAGAACCCAAATTTTTCCATGCCCTTCATAATGTATGTCTATGGAGGGGAATCAAGTATTATTGTTGTCCTAACTCAAAAGAATGAAAGGCTAGAGGGGGAGCACCCAATAGCCTTTTTCTCAAGAACGCTCAGAGAGTATGAGACCAGGTATAATTTTGTGGAAAGACAAGCCTATGCCATGGTAAAATCCCTCAAGAAATTTAGGCATCTGGTATCAGGGAACCAAATTCTGATACTTGTACCTCACCCATGTGTCAGGGAATACATCATGGAGGGGGAGATTACTAAGAAAAGAGCCAATTGGATCACTAAGATCCTTGAATATGATGTGGAGGTCAGACCCACCAAGCTAGTTAGAGGCAGGGGTCTATGCCAATACATGACCCAAGAACTGGAAAATATGTTACCTAAGAAAGTGAATTCAAAAGGAGAACCAGAGATGTTGCTAAAATTACAAGAGGTTGATCAGGAATCTTGGGTCACCAACAGGATTCAATTCATGAAAAATGGGATTTATTCGAGAGAACTCCCTTGAAATAAGAGAAGGTATAATAAGATACAGGGAATCCATTTTGTTTTAATTGAACAAGTCCTTTTCAGAAGGAATTCCAAAGGGAAATTATTAAGATGTGTGGAACAGGCTGAGGCCAAGATAATACTACATGAAATGCATCATGGAACATTAGGGGGGCATTTTTTTGCAAAAACCACAGCCATAAAGATACGTGAGGTAGGATATTTCTGGCCTACTTTATTTGTAGACTATTATCAGTTGGTTAGAAAATGTCAGTCCTACTAGTATTATGTGGGGATGAGGAGGAATGTAGCCATGCCCCTTAGTCCCATAATTATGGATGAACCTTTTTCTCAATGGGGTCTTGACTTTATTGGGATGATAAATCTAGTGTCCAGCGTGGGTCACAAATGGATATTAACTACCATGGACTATTTAACCAGATGGACCGAGGTAGTCCCACTTAAGGAAGCAACAGAGAATGTGATCCTAGATTTTCTAGGGGGTATTACTACTTGCTTTGGGGCTCCTCACACCATCATATCAGATAATGCTAAAGCATTCTTAGGGTTTAGAGTGTCTGACTTTGCCTTAAGACATGGAATATATCTAAAAACTTCATCCAACTATTACCCCCAAGGTAATGGTCTGGTAGAATCGACCAACAAGAACCTGATAAGACTCATAAAAAGGATAGGGGCTGATCATCACAAAGAGTGGCATAAAGTGCTTAATCTAGCACTATGGGCTGATAGAATCACGCCCAAATAGGTGATCAAAATGTCTCCATATGAACTAGTATATGGAAAGTATGTCGTGATTCCCCTAAGCTTGGAGATCCCTACCCTTCAGCTGATCAAACAAATTGAGATTGAAGAAAATGACCCCATGCAGGTCAGACTCACAGAACTTTTGGAAGTTCAAGAAAAGAGGGACATAGCCCATGATTCATTGATCAAACACCAAGAAATGGTTAAGAATTATTTCGATAAAAGGACTTCGAATCCTAATTTTGAAGTGGGCTAAATTGTTTTAAAATGGGATGCACGGGCCACTAAGTCGAGTCAGCATACAAAATTTGAAGTGTTATGGACTGGTTCGTATAGAATTTGTGCGTGCAAGCAAGAGAATTCTTTTGAGCTAAAATCAATGGAAGGAGAACCTAAAGAGATTCCTGTAAATGGAATCTATTTAAAGCATTTCAATTGACTTAGGTCTCTCATGTATTGTAGTTAAATAGTTTCCCTTTCTCACCTTGTTTTTCCATTATTTTCCCGCTTTGCTTTTGAATAATTGTTTTAAACATATGTCGACAGCTCTTTTTAAGCTGTAATTTTCACAATCTTGATATAGCAGGAGGTGGAGTTTTCTTTTTGAGTAGGCTCAAAAGTCTTGATGGTTGCCAATAACTGTAGAGTAAATTTTACTCTATGTTGCATTCAAATTTTCAGTCGAGCACCACAATTTTGGTTCCTGCGCACCTAGGGCAAAGCAGTAGAATTTTGAAGCAGAGGGCCGGTTCATTTTGCCTAAGTATCAAAGTGTAGCGAAAGCTGCCAAGTATCAATCTCTGAGTGTGGGTCCTTTTCCCCTTTTTGTTTCCTTTCATTTCATTCTTGGCCTAAGTTTTGGATTCGAGCAGAGGTCGCCAAGTGTTGATCTTCAGGAGACGACACTAGACAGCTGGCATCCTCTGAACACCCTTTTGTAACTTTGGGAGAACCACAGAATGTGCCACGTATCTAGTAGCAGTTAAGCAGAATGCACCACATGCCAGCACCATGTCTCATAAGGGCACCCATGTTTTCTTTTGACAAAGACTTTCAACAAGCTAAGTAGTAGAGGGAGCGGAAAGTGCCAGGTGGCAGTTGTGGAGGCCCTGAACTACCTTTTTGAAGAAGCAGCAGAAGCCACCATGTGTCATCATCCAAGAGACTTTGGTCCAATGCTTTTGTTTAATGCATAAAGGCGTCATTTCATTTTTCTTAAATACTGAAGTGCAGCGGAAGCTGCCAAGTGTCACCTTCTAGGTCCCTCTCTACTCCATCCCTAGAGAAAGTGGGAGGCACCACATACCTCCAGAAGGAGAAGTGGAAGATGCCACGTATCTCCCAAGAGTAGCGGAGGTCACCACATGTCAACCTCTGAGAAACCATCTTGAGCCTAACTGTCGAATAAAGATTGTGGTGGGTCTCGGATGATATTTCAAAGGACTAAGGAAGCACTGAGTGTCAACAAGTGGAAACTGCCACGTATATCCATCCTTTTTTAAAGGTTGCTCTAGAAAGGAACACAGTGAGTCTTGTTTTGATAAAACTACAAAGTATTGAGAGAATGGAAGCTGCCAAGTGTCATCCTTCAGTGTCTTCTAAGACAAAAGGAGAGAAATTTCATAAATTGACTAAGTGTCCTCTTTCGTTTCAACATAACAAAGTGCCCATCTACCTGTTATAGTGAAAGTGGAGGGAAATTTGGTGAGGGTTATTCCTGGTAGATAGAACAGTTCCTTGAGTAGATTTTTGGAGCCCCCAAAGCATTGAAGGCACCGTCTATTTGTCTCCTAGGGGTGAAGGATGAAGAAGAATTATGCGGTAAGTGGAGTCATCTGGGAGACATCTGGGGATATATAAGTAGGATTGTAAAATCTAAAAGGGGGGGATTTCTCATAGTTTAGACTTCTTGTAATTTTGACCAGTAAAATCATTTGCTCTTGTCTTAATTTTCTTAAGTTGTAAGGTTGATGTAATCATGCATGTTTCTGTGCCCTTTACGTGGCTAAATGAATTAAGGAAATTTAATCTCCATGCCTTGGTTGGTGTTATTTGTGTCATTTGAAAATTAGTCTATTATGTAGATTTTCTAGTGTTGTGATTGGCAATGTTATTTGCTTTTGTCTCATTTTCTAGAGTCTGAAGTTCTACATAACTGTGCGTGATTTCTGCACCTCTTATGTGAGTAAAGGATTCTATTAAGAAGATTGAACACTATGCCTTTGTTGACAATTCATGTATCTCATCAAAAGGCTCCCCTATTTTGAGCCTCTGTTTCTGTTATTCCAATCTTTTACATTGATCATGCACTTGTCTGCTCTTAAATGTAATAGAATCATATAATAGTCTCATTGAGCTCAAGTTAGGATTAGGATTACACTCAGGCGCATCGCCATAGTTAGGTTTCAATTCCTGCATTTTGTGTTTCTATTTAGTCTCCTATCCCTTTTCCCCAACACCTATAAAATAGAAGAGACCAGCTTCTTTAAAACCTGGAGGTTGTTTCAAGCCGCATTGTCCCACAGGTTGAAACTTCCCATTGTTGATCGGCTAAGAGCTAGCACAATTTTACACCATCAACAGTTACATTGTCACTATATTACAAATTGACTAATGTTATATCCATTATTGATATAAATATATGAACTAAATATATATATATATATTGACATTAAAAATTATATATATATATCCGTGAGGAGGCTAAGTCTATGTTTGGGCTATGTTTCAAACTCTATGTGGAGACTAAGTAATGTATCTAAAGCACAATAGTTTTATATAAAATGAGTTGATAGAGATAAACCTATAGTAACATATATATATAATACATAGACTATTTTAGAGTACAAACACATAAAGGAACTCTTTGAATGTCATATATGGTGGATTTGAATTAGAGGTTGTTTTGTTCTATTTTGAGAACTAACAGTAAATAATGAGAGTGGAATACTGATATAGAAAGGTCTATTGACTATAGTACTTAGTTTATGTCTTGATGATACATGGATGTAATCATTATGAAAATATTATAAATACCATGATTAGAGTTATAATTTATTGTTAGTATATGTAAATACAATATGAATAACTTGTGTGTGGTGCATGTTATGAGTATATTAATATGTACCAAATTTTGAGTAGAATATTGATATAGAAAGGTCTATTGATTGTAGTACTTAGTTTATGTCTTGATGATTCATGGATGTAATCATTGTGGAAATATTATAAATACCTTGATTAGAGTTATAATTGATTGTTAGTATATGTACATCTAATATGAAAAACTTGTGTGTGGTATATGTTATGAGTATATTAATATTTACCAAATTTTAGACATATATAGTATATATTTGTGCATCATTATGTGTGCCTATAAGTTATAGTAGTATGTAGTTTATACATAAGATATACCTGGTTGGTATAAACTATACCTACTTGCTTATTATTTAGGATTATAAGACATTTGATTCTTGAAATTGTAAGACTGGTTGTTCGTAATTGAGTAGTTGTGCTCATGAATAATAAACTATGATATTATGGGATATCATAGAGTGTATTATATTTGAAAAACTACTTATAGAAATTAGAAAATTGCAATCTAAATGTATGTTATACCTGGGTGGTACAAACTATAAATGTTATATCTATTATAAATAATGTTTTGAAGATCCATTCATATGTTTGATGGACTAAATGTATGCATTTTGGTTATTCTATGTTTAACATTTTTTATGATAGATAGTAGAAAGTATTGTATTGTGTTGCTTATGGAAAATAGAATATGTAGTCTAATATATATTATACCTGGATAGTATAATCTACACTTCTTTGCTTATTATTTATAAATAATATTGTGGAGATTCATTCATATATTTGATAGATTAAATGTATTCATTTTAATTATTCCTATGTTTAGCATGTTCTAATGCTTGTTATTAGGAAGTTATCTATATAAATTTTTTAGTTATATATATTTTAACCAAATCTCACATTGTTGGTACTGAGTAATTAGTGAGATGGTCTTCATTAGCTTACTATCATCACAATGCCAGATGAAGGTAATCTGACCAAGTCATGTATATGAAATTTATTGATCCTAGAGATCAATAACTATTGAAAACTTTGGAAAAATTAATGTTAGTTTCATGTGTATGATTCACATGTTTGTGTTATATCATGTTAGAATGAATTTATTTATGTTACATTGCATGTTCTTAGAAATCATACAACACATGAGTACTAGCTTGTCTCTCTGGATTCATGTACCATCATTATCTACTCATCTGTGAAGGGAGGGACATTCCCTGATGGAGGATTGTGAGGGGGATCAATGGTCTATGTTTGGTGTGGAAAAGTGATTGAATGATGTTGTTCCTCTCAATAGTAGTAATTATTTGGAGATGACACTTGAGATTGCCATAGATACTAGAGTTTAGGGAACTCATGCTCCGTGGAGCTTTATATCTTGTATCTTGTACCTTATATTTTATTCATTATTATTAAGATATTATTCTGATGAGATGTAACTATTACTTATTGTACCATGATAACATGATTTCATGTTTGTACTAGCCATATCTAGACATCTATAATTACTTTTTATATTCAATTATGTTTTGTTTCATATGATGCTAGTGATCAGTAATAGGTAATTATTACATGATATATTTTATAGTTAAGATACTTAGCATGTTTTAGCTAGAACACTAATTAGATTCTTATGGTGAATTCAAATGAAATAATATGATGATTAAATTAAAAAAATCACATTATTCTAAGTCGATCCGAAAGGGGATGTTACATGTAGTATCAAAACTATGGCTCAAATATTAGGACCTAATGAGTCCAATAGATTTTTTGAATCCTTCTATTTACCAAAAAGGATAATGGTGAAAACTAAAGTATCTAGAGAGGATTCTTCAAATGTTAATGATATTAACCCTTCATTTGATTCTAATTGATTTACCGCTAAGCAGCAGTAAAGTTAGATCAAATTTCCTCAGCCATGAATGAAACTAGGGATCAAATTCCATCCCTAAAACAAGAAGCTTATAGCCATGATAAGGAAGAACACCAAAGTGAACCTGAAGAACATCCCACTGAGTAGGAAAACCTCATGATGTGAGATCACAGGTAGTATTATAAGGGTTATGTGAAGTGTATTTTGGAATTATAGTGCTTTAGTGTCGAATCATGCTACACCATGATTGGAGTTGTGAGATTTAGTAAATCCTCATGTATGGTTTGGTGACTATTGTAGGTAATAGACATCCAAGATTATTGGAATCATGCTTACCTATGTGGATGAAATGTGTGTGATACATTGAGTGTGTAACCTTAGGAATACTTTTACCCTTTTATATGTGTTAAAGGGTTGGTTTATCAATTATATCAATGGTGATGGTTGTATATGATGTTAGGTAGGTGAGTGCATGGCATAGCTTCTGAGTCATAAACAAGAGATTCCTACAATATTTTTTATCATCTTGAGAATGATTACATCTTTACTTGGTAATCAAGTCACCTCTACCACTTGTGTTTTATTTTTTTGAATGTTCAAAAAGCATGGGATGCTTCTCACTTTAAAAATATGTGCATATTAGATATATTTTTGTATCTTATGTAGGAGAGGGAATCTTAAAAGATAGCTTATGGATTGGCACCACCTAATGTAGTGGGAATTCCCCTTGTATATAGTGTAGTTTTCTTTGTTAAGGATTCTTATGTGTTAGGATTTTGCTTATGGATTGACACCCCATATGTTTATGTGGATTGGGAAGAGGTATCATCTCAAATAACTAGTATGTAGGTGAGTTGTTACTCTCTCACCCTCCTTTGACATCATTATAAGCCCACTGAGTGGATTCAGATTTTCATGATATTGATTAAGTGTTCCCTTAATTAAAAACTTGTTTTCAAAATGTTGTTTTGATAATATTCCCTGGAGTTTTTGGAAGAGTGTCTTCTACCTCTTATTGATAGATAAGTTGTAGGAATGGAATGGATTGATGCATCTATGTGGTTCATATTTTTCCTTCTGATTGTGAAAACAGGTTGTGATACTACACTTATAGGTTTGGTAGGTGTGTAGTGATTTTATCAACTTGGGTTACGTTGTTTTATTCATACCATGTGAGGGTATTTGAGATTTTTTTCATTGAGATGTCATCTCACTAATTAACACTTATGGATTTTTAGGGTCACACTTGCTAGTACTACTTTATCTAAATTTATGAACTTTGACCATGTGGAGTGGCAAACCTTCAATTAATACTAGTTCTGGATTAATATTTATAAGTTGATTATAATCATTATGTTATGATTCACCCTGGATTAGATTGGTATTATTCTCATCTTATTTAAAACATGTTATTTGATTAGTTATTTATATACATTTCACCTAGAGTGAGTGCAGATTAGGATGTGTGGGACCTCTAATTAGTCTAAGGGGTCTAAATAAGATTGTAACTTGTGTATCTATCTGAGAAAGTAGAGAGGCATTGCCTCAATTTTTCCCTTTATACGGTTATAAGGATGGTGTGATCCTTGGATTTTGTATTTTATGTTAATTTTAACATTATTCTCTCTTAATTATGAATATAACAGAGATGGGTTAAACTATGAAATTTGATGCTAGGTATGTTTGGCTAATGGAAACGTAATGCAATTATGGAATGATTGTATGATTTTTTATTATGATGGATGTTGATACATATTGAATTATTTAGCATATATCATTGATTTCTAGGATTTGTTAGTATGGATTTGTGATTTATGAACCATGTTCACATTGTGTAGATCATTAGGTCATGGAGACCTAAGGGATGAGTGGAGAATTAGGAACATGAGTACTAAGAGATGGGAGTGAATCCTAGTTAGTCTCATAATGATTTGGTAGTTACTAAGTTTGGATATGACAAGAAGATCTATCATATCTAGGATTTGTCAAGAGGGACTTATCAAATTCAAACATATGGTTATACGCATGTATACTAAGGAATGTTTATTATTTAATTTTGTATACATTAGAAATTTGTTATTTTCATTTCTTATTCATCATAATACTTGTCAGGAGCTACATGGAGTAGTGGTAGTATTGACATGTCATACTTATCAGGGCTTACACAAAGTAGCGATGGTATTGACTTATACACATAATTCTTATCAGTTTCACTAAACACTTTTATCTAGAATGAGAAAGCATTCTCTAGGTTAATGTTGACCAAATTTGAGTTTTAGTCAAATTGGGTCCAACCCTACATATTGAAACTTTTCAAAGGTTTCCATATATCTTATAGGGATCTCATGTTAGTCTAAGGCGTCTCACATACCCCTGTTCTAGCCTTAGTGTAAGCCTAGCTTCCTTGTACCTGCTTAGTACTAAAAATTCAACCCTAATAAACTATGGTCAAACATGGTCAAAGGATAAATACATTTTTAAAATGTCCTAATATGGTTATTTAAGTGTTCTAAGGTGTACCTAAGCTTTGAATTAACCCTTTACCATGTTTTCATATGATAAAGTGTCTTTTGAGTCACTTTTGAGCTCATTAAATTACTTTTGCAAAAAAATTCAAGGAAGAAATTGTCACCAAGAAGAATTATAATGTGTATGAGGTCAAAGGATGTCAAGGAAAGATCATAGGTATAAAATAAGTAGTTTCATGCACTAAAATAGGGTAATCTCCTAGAAATGGGCTCTTGATGGCGCTTGTACGCACTTAGAGAGTCCATCTTCAGGTGAGAATGTGGGAATAGTGTCTCTTAAGCTTCCTAAAGTATTTATTACACCTGATGTGTAGAGACAAAGTTCAAAATATCAAATTTTTCTTCTCCTTCTTTCTTACCTTCATAAGTCAAGAAGGGTCAACTTTAGATGCTTGGTGCAGGCCATACAAGTGGAGTTGGGGGGAGTGCTCATGGGAGTTGAGAGGGGTATTATTATGTTTTAAATCCATGGTAATAAGTTTGAGTTTCATATATCCTCATTTATGAACCATTGTTTAGAAGCCAGGTAGCTTCTTATGCTTTTGTATCCAAAAAGGAGTCCTTTATGAAGCATTTTTCTAAGTTTTCTAATTGGATTTTATTTCTTGGTTGTTGAATTTATTTCTCAAGGTTTTCTATGGCATCTCCATAGGTTTCTCCATCACCATATTAACATGAGTGTTCTCAAATTCCTAAGAAAGCCTCTTCTAGGCTTGTTCTTGGTTGCAGATCTAATTCCTCCTTCATGGAAAGTTCTATATTTTTGAGACCATTGAATACCACCTTGAAAGTATTTAAAGGTCCTCTTAAGGTGGTGCAAAAATTTTTAAGTTATAAAAATAAGAACAAGTATCTTACTCTCTCAAGGTTGACCTAGAGGCCTAATGCCTGCCAAAGAGACACACACGTGTTCGTAGAGGATATTCACATTGAAATGGGTCATGTGATGAATTTAAATATTTTAGATAGTTGGAATTTCTCATTTGAATACTTAATTAATATTTTTTGTTATTTATAAGAAACCCTTCATTCTAGTTACTCACTCTTGCACCCTCACTACCTCATACTCAGAGATATACACCTACAACAAGCAATTACAGAGCTACAAGAGTGTGTACGGAAGGAGATTAGCAAGCTTGGTGACTCATGAGGTTTCTGAGATTGTAGGTTAGCATTAGAAACATGGTTGATACCCCTTGATAAGCTAATTAGTCCTTTTAAAATAACTTAGAAAGAGAGTTGGCATTTTGGGACCATTTTCCCTAAAATGGCAAAACAGAGAGCTATACCCTTTTTGGGGATTTGAAATAGGAGAGAACATGAAATCTTATTGAGGATAAATAAATCCATTTTATATCCTTATTATGGGGTATTCACTTTCCAAAATTAATAATATGGGGAACTAAGAGAACATCAGGTTCAAAGACCTAGAAAACATGCTTTCACGCACTAAAATTGCTTAGTGTTATCTACAAGAATAAGCTCCAAATAAATTTTAGACTCTCAAAATGACAATATGTAAATAATTTCCACCATAATAAGTGACTTATATGAAGTTTTATCACACAAATACCTCAAATACCACCCAAAGGAGATAGTTGAATAAGTGAACCTCCATAAACACCTACAAGTACACTCAACCTAGAGAAATAACCACCTACAACTGGGCTTAGCTTTGAAGTAAAGTAATACATGGTAAATTTAGTGTTTGTCGTGTTCATGATTGTATAAGTGGTCTAAATGCTTAGAAATTGAAAAAGGATGTTTAAGGCAAGTAAGAGAATCCATGATTTTAGCAGGGGAGTCTAGAACCCCAAGTCTACAACTAGGTCTAGTAAGCCTAATCTAGGCCTAATGCCTAAAGGGTAGTCCACTACCCCTTTTTTGGCTAGATGGGCATTGAAATGCCTTGATATATGTGAATGAAAACCTTGAAGGTGTGTTCAAACTCATATAATGTAGAGAAAAGACTTGAGTGTCCAACTTAGAATGATCATAACTTTCATGGGGATTTACATGGAGAGTTAAAGTGTTTAGAGATGTTAGAGAGGGTCTCCAAGAAGCCTCAATGGCATTGACGTAGAAATCCAACATGTCATTTTTATGAACAATGCTTAAGAATATAAATTTCTCTAAAACCTTCACAAACCCTCTTTGAGAGCCTGATTAGAGAAATGAGAGGGATGAGCTATCTAAGAGGCATGATGAATCCATGAAACTAATTAGAGGCTATAGGGAACTCTCTAGGATTTCTCCCCATGCACTTGAGTTGTACCCTACTTGTAAAAAAAGTGTACAATAGAGATGTTATTGATTGATTTATGTATTTTGTAGGTGTGGAAGAGTGTCAAGAGATGAAATAAACTTTAAGAGAGAGATTGGGACTTTTTATAGGTTTCCATGTCCATCTATTGAGCTATCTAGTCTCCTAAATATGATTGATATCTTCCTCATCTCAATCAGTCTAGTGAGCAAGTGTTGATCACTTAGTGTGAAGATGAAAGCTCCAATTGGGAAGCCTTTTGAGGCTTGATTGATTAAACTGATGACATGGAGACTCTTGATACATGGCATGGATTGGATTGAAGAATTGGAAGCATTTTTTGTGCCAAGTGTGAACGGTGCATGAGAGAGAGTTATTTGTAACTACTAGGAATGATTTCTCATGGCCAAAAGAATATGGAGGATTAGGGACCACTATAATTCCTATGGAGGCTTGTTAGTAAGCCCTCCTTCTTAGATCAACCATCAGACCTATCTCATGCTTTATTCCATGTTTTTGTAACTCCTTCTCACTTGAAAAGTGTCCTAGTGACCCTTGAGCTTCACTTGCTCTCTTCTCTCATTTGCTATATGTACTAGCTTTCTTCGATTTTGTAGGGATCTCTCCACCTAAGTATGGAAAATCCCTACTCATTTTTGGCTTTGGAATAATAAATATGTTGGTTTTTACCTCATTCATGACTTTACTAAGTGTATGCTATGGTATTTGATCTTGTGCAAGTGTATGTTCACTTACTTTGACATGTTATCCTTCCTAGTGCCTTGTGTAGTTGGAAATATCTCTTTTGTAGGTTAGCAAGAAGTGTCTAATGTGGATTGTAGGTATAGTGAGTATTCTATTCATTAGTTTTTATAGAATACCTATTGTCTATTCCCCCTAGTCCAAGCTCTATTCAAGATCTCGTATTGAAACATTAATGTAGAAGAGGAGATTTTAGTTTGATGAAGTATATGTACAAGTTTCCCTTTGGTTTTAAGTGCATTAAAAGTGGTGTGAGTAGATAATCAATTTGGTGCATCACCTCCTTAGCTAGGTTTAATTTAGGCTTCCTAACCCTTTTCCTTATAAGTGCAAGTGTGGTTTAGCAAGTGTGGAAGTGGTACATCAAGGGAACTAGCCCTAATCTAGAGGCTCACCTCAACATAGGGTCACCCATAACCCTGAGGTGTTTCTATTGTGACATTTGAATGAGGAGAGTTGAATCATCTCCTTGAGGGTGCAAGTTCAAGTGACAATAGTTTTTAGCATGACCAGTGGGATAATTTGTCCAAGGATTTTGAGAATTCTTGGTGTGTTCTTCAACTAATCAGTTTTTTAGAGGCATCTCAATCAACACCGATGGTGACTCCAAGTTAGATCAGCTAGTCAAGCAACCCTAGTGTATCAAGAAATCAGAATTTGGTATGTATAATCCCAATTTTGAGTAACATATATCTTATTTTCCTTCACATATCTTTGATTAAGTTCATGTTATTCATGAAATCAACTCAAGTAGCTCTCCCAATTGTCCTTCTCCTAGTCAATCTAATAATGTTAGAGAGATAAGGTTGGAGTATGAGAAACAAATGATGAAGGTAGATAGGTTGAATGAGTGCATTAGATACTAGTAAGAGACAATGTATAAAGAGGAGTCCTTGTTGGGAAAGCTCAAGCCATGCAATCCATAGATGAGAGACTAGTAAGATGGAGGAATCAACCCACTCAATGCAATCAACCTTGTGTGTCTTCTTCCATCCCAAGATAGCCTTATCCCATGCAAAAGGAACCCTCTCTTGTCCCAAACCTCCTAAAAATGGAAATTACCCATCAAAATAGGATGGAGGGATCTTCCAACCTTCCTAATAAGCCTTATCTTACACCAAGTATGCATCTATGTACCCTAAATCCCTTTTATCAAATGGTACTTGCTCACCAAAAGAAAATGAACCAACCTTCTAGTACACTCAAAGCATCCTTTTCTACACCTAATCAAGGTTCTCTTAGCCCAAATCCTTTCTTCCAAATATCAATTATTAATCACAAAAGAATCAATAAATCTGCTAGCCCATCTGTTGTATCCTCTCCTATGCCAAAGCAAACTCCTCTTACTATTAATCTCTTGCATTTGACAATCCAACACCAAAGGAGATTAGAGTAGCCTTCTATGGAAACTAATTATTCCAACTTCCCAAGTTGTGATCCCTCATTTGAGGAAAGACATCATATTCCCCATGAAAACCAATTCACCCATCTTCAAGCAACTCCTCCTATGCATGTGTAAAACCTAACTAGCCTCCCCCATCCTCCTCAATCCCTTTAATCTGATCTCAAGATCCCAAGTTGGAGGGGTGCTCATCATGAACCAGCCCAAAGATTGAAGAATAAAGGAAGGAAGAAGCTATGCCTATTGGTTTCACATGTTAGAAGGATGTCCTTCAAATGCAAGCATAACCTCAAGAGGAAAATAAGGAAGAGGTTGATGAGGCTCATATGAATAGAAATGCAGATTTGGTAAGTCATTCTCATATCCCTCAATCTAAAGTGGCTTCAAATGGAAGTCTTCCAAGATTTAATATGATGGTTATAATATGGAAATAAGAGAATATAGATACTCTAACATGCTTCAACTCAGTCAAGGATTTTTCTTGCCCTCCAACCCTCTCTTTTGATAAAGGAGAACATGCCTTCTATGAGGCGGAGGATAAAATTTTAGATCTCAAGGGTGAAGAAGATAATTTAAATGGAGAAGGAGCATAGTTTTAAGACTTGTAGTGGCATCATGGTAACTTTGAAGACCTTAACCCTCTTGATTCCCCTTTGGATCTCAATGAAGATGAGGGAAAGACAACTTTTGAAGACTTTGTAGTTGAAGAGGAGACTTTTCCAAGTGTGTCTCATGAGGAGATTGACATTGATAACACTTTTCAAATCCAAGAAGAAGAAGAAGTAGGTATGGAGTTATGTAGGCATGATGAGCTTTCACTATCTCTACTTAATGAGCTTCCATTATGTTTTGATGAAGGTAGTGAACAATCTATGGAATGTGATGATGAGGAGCTCCAATAAGGTTGTCATGAGCAAGATGATATATTGTTACTTGATCAATAAGAATAATAATCAAAATGGTATGGTTTTGACTTTGAGGACTGAGAAGGACTTGAGCATATTGAACAAGCAAGTGACTATTTTTGGGATGAACTTGAAGATTATTATGTTAGTTGCAACATTAAACTAGCATCTCTTCCTCAAGAGAGAAATAAAGAATCTAGGGATAAATTTTTAAAGATTCTTGAAGAAATAGAGAAGGATAAATTTACTCAAGACACATGCCAAGAAACATATGAGCCAAATAAGACTACCAAAGATGAAATTGCAGTTATAGATGCATTGACAAGCTACACTAGCATGAAGGATCAACATAAGACATGTCTCAAAGAGAAAGAGGAATACATATATGTTGAAGATATGCTTTAATATAATCTAATTGGATACCTGCTAACCAAGGTGATAAACAAGAGGTATGTGTCACCAAGATTATACTTCAACAAAAAACTCGTTTGGCACCATGAGGTTTCTTGTCATGGAAGAGACCTAAGAAATTTCCCCTTTAATCTAGGAGGGAGATGAAAGTATTAGGTTAGATTTATATAAGTAGTTTGCTTCCTATTTTTTTGTGTTTCCTAAGTGTCTTATTAACACATGTGTGTGTTTATTTCTCATCTTGTGTGTGTTGTCTTGTTTTTGTGTGTTGAGGCCAATCATTAATCTTGTTGGTCAAACTTGTAGTCAAAAGGTCTGACCTTGCTATTTTTAGAGTGTATTGACTCCCTTTACCCAATGAATAGGATAAGGCCAATGATATTTAACATAGTGGGCATGTTACCCCTAGGAATTACCAAAAATGTTGAATAAATTTGAATTTTATTCAAATTGGGTCAACCCCTACATATTGAAACTTTTCAAAGGTTTCCATATGTCTTATAGGGGTATCATGTTGGTGTAAGCATCTCACCTATCCCTGTTCTAGCCTCAACGTAAGCCTAGCTTCCTTGTACTTGCTTAGTCTTGAAAAGTTAACCCTAATCAACTATGGTCAAACATGGTCAAAGGATCAATACATTTTAGAAATATCATAATAAGGTCATTGAAGTGTTCTAAGGTGTTCCTAAGCTTTGAATTAACCTTTTACCATGTTTTCATATGATAAAGTGTCTTTTGAGTCACTTTTGATGTCATTAAATGACTTGTATAGAATTTTTCAAGGAAAAAAATGTCACCAAGGAAGATTATAATGTGTATGAGGTTGAAGGATGTCAGGGGATGGTCAGAGGTAGAAAAGAAGTAGTTTCATGCACTAAAATAAAGGAATATCCTAAAAAATGGGATCTTAATGGCACTTGTACGTACTTGGAGAGTCCATCTTTAGGTGAGAACATGGGCATAGTGTCTCTTGAGATTCCAAAAGTCTTCCTTACACTTGGTGTGTAGAGACAAAGTCAAAATATCAAATTTTGCTTCTTCTCCTTCTTTCTTACCTTCACAAGCCAAGAAAGGTCAACTTTAGATGCTTGGTGCAGGTCGTACAAGTAGAGTTGGGGGGAGTGATCTTGTGAGTTGAGAGGGGTATTAGTATAATTCAAATCCATGGAAATAAGTTTGAGTTTCATGGCTCCTTTATGAACCATTGTTAAGAAGCCAAGCAACTTCATATGCTTTTGCATCCAAGAAGGAATCCTTTATGAAGCATTTTTTTGAGTTTTCTAATTGTATTTGATTTATTGGTTTCTAAATGTGTTTCTAAAGGTTTTTTAAGGACTCTCCATAGGTTTATCCATTACCATCTTAGCATGAGTGTTCTCAAATTCCTAAGAAAACCTCTTCTAGACTTTTTTCTTGGTTATAGATCTTATTTCTCCTTCATGGAAAGTTATGTATGTTTTGAGACCACCTTGCAAGTATGTGAAGGTCCTATAAAGGTTTTGGGATTTTTTTTAATTTATAAAAATAAGAACAAGTATCTTACTCTCTAAAGGTTGACCTAGAGGCCTAATGCCTACCAAAGAGACACACAGGTGTTCACAGAGGATATTCACATTAAAATAGGGCATGTGATGAATTTCACAATTTTAGATAGTTGGAATGTCTCATTTGAAGATTTCATGAATATTTTTGGTTAGTTAAAAGATACCCTTCATGCTAGTTACTCACTCTTGCACCCTCCCTACCTTATACTCAGAGATATACACCTATAAGAAGCAATTATAGAGCTACAAGGAGATTAGCAGGGTTAGGGCCCATGAGGTTTGTGAGATTTTAGGTTGGCATTAGAAACATGGTTGAGACCCCTTGGTAAGATAATTAATCTTTTAAAAATCACTTAGAAAGAGAGATGGATTTTTGGGACCATTTTCCCTAAAATGGCATAACAAAGAGCTCTACCCTTTTTGAGGATTTGAAATAGGAGAGAACATGAAGTATTTTTTAGGATAAATAGATCCATTTGTTATCATTATCATGGGGTATTCACTTTACAAAAATAATAAAATGGGGAACTAAGAGAAAATTAGGTTCAAAGACCTAGAAAACATGTTTTCACACATTGAAATTGCTCAATGTTATCCACATGAATAAGCTCCAATTGACTTTTAGACTCTCAAGGTGACAATATGTAAATACTTACCACCATAATAAGTGAATTATATGAGGTGTTATCACACAAATGACTCAAAGACTACCCAAAAGAGATAGTTGAACAAGTGAACCTCCATAAACACCTATAACAGGTACACTCAGTGTGGAGAAATAACCACCTATAGTTGGGCTTAACTTTGAAGTAAAGTAATACTAGGTAATCTTGGTGTTTGTCATATTCATGATTGCTTAAGTGTTCTAAATGATTAAAAATTAGACAATGAGGTTTAAGGCAAGTAAGAGAAGCCATGACTTTAATAGGGGAGTCTAGAACCCTGCGTCTGTTTAGTAGGCCTAATCTAGGCCTAATGCCTAAATGGTAATCCACTACCATTTTTTGGGCTAGATGGGTATTGAAATGCCTTGATATATGTGAATGAAGACCTTGTAGGTGTGTTCAAAATCATAAAATGTAGAGAAAAGACCTAAGTGGCCAACTTATAATGCTCATAACTTCTATGAGGCTTTGCATGGAGAGATAAAGTGCTCAGAGATGTTAGAGAGGGTCTCTAATAAGCCTCAGTGGAAATGAGGTAGAACTCAAATGT
The DNA here is from genome assembly GCA_037957365.1 of Torreya grandis. Taxonomy (NCBI): domain Eukaryota; kingdom Viridiplantae; phylum Streptophyta; class Pinopsida; order Cupressales; family Taxaceae; genus Torreya; species Torreya grandis. The sequence goes on along the minus strand of JARHVA010001240.1, from coordinate 2,646,420 downwards.
GACATTTTTATGAACAATGATTAAAAACAAAAATTACTCTAAAACCCTCACAAACCCTCTTTGAGAACTTGATTGGAGAAATGAGAGGGATGAGCTATCTAGGAGGCATGATGAATCCATGAAACTAATTGGAAGTTACAGGGAACTCTCCAGGACTTCTCCCCATGCACTTGAGTTATACCCTACTTGTACGAAAAGTGTAAAATAGAGATTTTATTGACTAATTTATGTATTTTACAGGTGTGGAAGGATGCCAAGAGATAAAATCAACTTTAGGAGAGAGATTGGTACTTGTTCTAGGTTTCCATGTCCATATATTGAGCTATCCAATCTCCTAAATGTGCCTTCTATCTTCCTCATCTCCGCCAGTCTAGTGAGCAAGTGTTGATCATTTAGTGTGGAGACAAGATCTCTAATTGTGAAGCCTTTTGAGGCTTACTTGATGAATTTGATGACATGAAGACTCTTGAAATGGGATATATTGGATTGAAGAATTGGAAGCATTTTTAGTGCCAAGTGTGAAGGGTGCATGAGAGAGAGAGTTATTTATAACTGCTAGGAATGATTGTTCATGGCCAAAAGAATATGGATGATTATTGACTAATAAAATGGATATAAAGGCTTGTAAGTAACCCATACTTCTTAGATAAACCATCAGACTTATCTCATTCTTGATTTCATTTTATTGTAACTCCTCACTTGATAAGTATCCTAGTGACCCTCAAGCTTCACTTGCTCTCTCTTCTCTCATTCGCTATATGTACTAGCTTTCTTGGATTTTGTAGGGATCTCTACACCTAAGTATGGTGAATCCCTACTCATTTGTGGCTTTGGACTAATAAATATGTTGTTTTTACCTCATTCATGACTTCACTAAGTACATGTTATGGTAGTTGATCTTACACAAGTATATGTTCACTTTCTTTGATATGTTATCCTTGCTAGTGTCTTGTGCAGTTAGGAAGATCTCTTTTGTAAGTCATCAAGAAGTGTCTAATGTGGATTGTAGGTATAGTGAGTAATCTATTCATTAGTGTTTCTATAATACCTATTGTCTAGTCCTCTTAGTCCAAGCTCTATTCAAGACCCCATGTTAAAACATTGATGTAGAAGAGGAGATTTCAGTTTCATGAAGTGTATGTGTAGGTTTCCCTTTGGTTCCAAGTATGTTAAAAGTGGTGTGAGTAGAGAATAAAATTGGTGCATCACCTCCTTAGCTAGGTTTAGTTTAGGCTTCCTAACTCTTTTATTTGTAATTGAAAATGTGGTTCATCAAGTGTGGAAGTGGTGCATCAAGGGAACTAGCCCTAATCCAAAGGATCACATCAACATAGGGTCACCCACAACCCTAAGGTGTTTTCATTGTGCCACTTGAATGAGGAGAGTTGAATCATCTCCTTAAGGGGTGTAAGTTTAAGTGACAACAATTAGATAGGTTTGTATAAAAGTTGTAAGGCTTTATGGAACTCTCTTTTGCTTCATATGATTTTTGTTGAAGATTAAATTTAGGAAGTTAATGAAATTATCACTGAGATATGTGGGACCATTCAAGGTATCAGAAGTGGTTAGTCCTATAACATATAGGCTTGCATTATTAGTTTTGGACCCAAAGGTGATCATGATAGAACCAATCAGAGTAAGTGACACTCGTAAACTTTATCTGCATAATAGAGAGATGTCATAGTGCAAGGTCTTGTGGGACCAATAATCTAAAACTAATTCTACTTGGGAAGACTATAATGAGTTCTATAGGGGAATTCCACATTTATTTTCTTGTTTTACTACTTCATGCTATTTTATCTTTATGCTTAATAATGTTTTTAATTCATAATTTAAATTTGAGTAAGTGTCATCAAGATGATGACTAGCTTTAGGGGGAAGGATGTTACATCTTGATTTTTTGCTAAGCAAATTTACTTGATTATCCATGTATTTTCTATAGTTGATAACTTGATTTGATTATTACTATCTAATTTGTAAGTCATATGCTATTATGGGGTAGTTGTATGTTGCGTAGATTACATATTTCATTGCTATGAGTTAGCTATAATGTATATTCTTTACATTGTGATCATGTTGACTTGTTATTTCAATATTTTTTTATGATATACATGTCATGATGTTATGGACTAACTTATTTATTGACATGAGTTAGATGTAGGGAGATTCATGCCTCAAAGCATGATGAAGGGAGAGCATCATCAAAGAGGGTGATGTAGATGGATACGTTATGAGATGATAGAGGAATGGCTAGAACCCTGTACATACCACATTAGTTAGTACATGTATATGCATAATTGAATGGTTAGCATTAGTAAATCTCTTATGTTATTTGCACTTGGATAATTGCATGTGTGTGTGTGTGTGTGTGTGTGTGTTGTTTTATATTTATGCCTATGTGGAATTAACCTCATGTAATTGTGTTGTATGCATAGGATTAAATGTATAATGTTACTATGTGTTTTTGTCATGATTATTAATGTTACGATAATGTAAATCTATAGGAATAAGTATCTGGTACTACCATAGTTAGACTAACCCTTATGTCTTTGAAATGTTAACTAGTTATCTTTATAATATTAGAAATATCATTATATGGCTTAAATTCCCTAATACATATATACACATAAATAACGAAGGACATAGATAACCTATGTGACATAACAATTACATTGTTATAAATTAGGATTGGAATAGTAGTGTGTAAATTACCACTTTGATAACATAAAATAAAATATTGTAATTAATCTGGTTACCATTAGGATAAAACAAATAAAATAATTATATTATAATCAGGAAATAAAAACAAATAAAAGTAGCATATGTGGAAGCTCTAAGAAAAGTATAAAAAGAAAAAAGAAAAAAAAAGAGCAACGTTAAAGAAAGGGAAAAATGAAAGGAGCGCTAGTTTTAAAAGAAAGTTATACTCATGCAAAAAAAAGATTAAAATAGGGGGCATGACATAAGAGAAGGAGAGGCATAGAAGAGAAGGGAAATTGGAAAAGAGGAGAAAAAAGAGAAATCCAAGTGAAGGAAGATTTGAAAGAGCGTGCATTGCTGACACTTTCAATAGGTAAGTGATGTTATTCAAATTCTGTGTGAATGTCTATGTTTTCAATATTTGTAAACAACATACAAAATGGTGTATATACAATGACTATTAGGTATTTAATTATACATTATAACATAGAATCAAACATATAGTCAGTGACTTATAATATACATAGGGTGTATATTATACTTAGTGCCTAAGAATATTACACTTAGACCATAGGCGTATATGTATAAAAGAATAATTATGTATATATTCATAGTTTTATATACAAGAATATATATAATATATAGTTTTATATACAAGAACATATATATATATATATGCATACATAGGGTGTATATTATACTTAGTGCCTAAGAATATTACACTTAGACCATAGGCGTATATGTATAAAAGAATAATTATGTATATATTCATAGTTTTATATACAATAATATATATAATATATAGTTTTATATACAAGAACATGTGTGTGTGTGTGTGTGTGTGTGTGTTCTTGTATATAAAACTATATATTCTTGTATATAAAACTATGAATATATACTTAGTGCCTAATAATATTACACTTAGACCATATGCGTATATGTATAAAAGAATAATTATGTATATATTCATAGTTTTATATACAAGAATATATATAATATATAGTTTTATATACAAGAACATATGTGTGTGTGTGTGTGTGTGTGTGTGTGTGTGTGTGTGTGTGTGTGTGTGTGTGTGTGTGTTCTTGTATATAAAACTATATATTATATATATTCTTGTATATAAAACTATGAATATATACTTAGTGCCTAATAATATTACACTTAGACCATAGGCATATATGTATAAAAGAATAATTATGTATATATTCATAGTTTTATATACAAGAATATATATAATATATAGTTTTATATACAAGAACATATATATATATATCAATTTTCATTATTTACCCAGTGATCTATAAATGTAGCATAAAAGAGAGGAATTAATAGATCACCATACTCTATATACAAAATTGCCTTACATATTATAGTAATTGTAACAACAATACATATATGACTATATATATATATAGTCATATATGTATTGTTGCTACATCAAATTATAAATAACTACAATGATCCTTAAACATAGTATATCACCGTTATTTATTGATAGATATCATTATTTTTTATATTTTAGGTGCAACATTATAGGATCTGTTTGTTTTATAAAGCTAAAGCATGGAATTGAATACATCGATATCTAGGAATCATAATATTTTTATTATACACATATCAGAGAATCCTCTATTTACCAGTAAATCATAATAGTTTATATTAAACTAGTTACATAGTGTGAATTGTAATGTTTATTATACTAGTTACCAATAAGTCACAATGTTTATTTCTGATAATATTTTATCATATCTGTTATGAAGTATAATATTATCGCCACATGCATGTTACTTGATTAAACTAGAACATATTATCATGCAGATAGTTTATAGTGCAAATTATATAAGATAGATTAATTGTAACAGATTTATTTATCAATTGATTATACTGAATATATATACATAATGTTATAATATTATAATAACAAATTACTAATTAGGTCATGTATATATTTTATGGTGAGATTTGTATATATTTTGCTTAAAGGAATGGCACCTAGGACCTCCAAATTATGGAAAAGAGTTTAGGGGTAGTTGTGTATATATGAACTTGTCATATAAAATGTAAAGACTAAATGAGTATGGTGAAATACACACACACACACATATACATATATATATATATACATATATATATATATATATATATATATATATATATATATATATGTATGTATATATGTGTGTGTATATATATATACATATATATATATATACACACATACATACATATATATATATGTATATATATATATATATGTATATATATATATATATATGTATATATATATATATATATATATATATATATATGTGTGTGTGTGTGTGTGTGTGTGTGTGTGTGTGTGTGTGTGTGTGTGTGTGTGTGTGTGTGTGTGTGTGTGTGTATAGACACACACACACACACACACACATGTAAAAATAATAATATACAAATAGATAATTATATCTAAGTGAGATATTATATATAATTGTTTTTTTGTTCTTTTCTTTAACTCGCAATGATGTTTTCTAAATGTATACACTACCTCCTCTATTTATGGCTTTCGAATTATGACTCATTATTGTAATAAGTATACAATGTTTTCATATGTTCTTACAGTAAATTTTGGCATTAGTGTGGATGGTAAAGTGTTTAGATGGGTCTCACAGAGTGACAATAGGAATTAATGTTAATGATTTATTTAGAATTTTGTAAGGTGGTTGTTGAATGTCAATCCGCTTAAATATGTATGTTTTTCTTGTCAATTCTTATAAGGACTGAGTTATGTTGAATAAATCATGTAATAATCTTCTATAACATCTGGCAAGACCTTATAAATTTTAATCCCTTATGTGGTGGCTAGTGATTTTCCAATGACAAATCACTTGAACCCTAGTATGCTAGTTCATTATTATATTATCCATCTTGTAGCAGTTACTCAGCTGTAGTATTCTTCTTTTCTAGTAATCAACTTATTAATGTAGGTGTCACACAACATGAATTTATTCATCTGATGCTAAATCTATATCAAAATATTGAGATGTGATTACACACACACACACACATTATGAACCATAGTCATATGATGATCATGCTTGAGAATAGATGTAAATAGATATGGATTTACATGGATGTGGTTATACATGAATGCACATGATTATAGTGAGATGAATAGTAATAAATAGTTTATTAATAAGGAGATCACTAATAATTGTATAAATAATAACGATAATAAACATTTCTGTTGTAATGTTAAATTGTCACTATTCTATAGATTGACTAATGTTATATCCATTATTGATATAAATATATGAACTAAGTATATATATTGAAAATTAAAACTAAGAAGATATATATATATATATATATATATATATATATATATATATATATATATATATATATATATATATATATATATATATATATATATATATATATATATATATATATATATATATATAAAGCTATGAGGAGGATAAGTCTATGTTTTGAACTCTATGTGGAGACTAAGTAATGTATCTGAAACACAATAGTTTTATATAAAATGAGTCGATAACATTGAACGTGTAGCAACATATATAAAATACATAGACTGTTGTAGATTAAAAACACATAAAGGAACTTTGTGAATGCCTTATATGGTGGATTGTAATTATAGGTTGGTTTATTCTATTTTGAGAACTAACAATAAATAATGAGAATGAAATATTAATACAAAAATGTCTATTGACTATAGTATTCAATTTATGTCTTGATAATTCATGGATGTAATCATTGTGTAAATATTATAAAGACCTTGATTAGATTTATAAGTGATTGTTAGTATATGTACATACAGTATGGAAAACTTTTGTGGTACATGTTATGAGTATATTAATATGTACCAGTGTTTAGACATATATAACATACATTTGTGCATTGTGATGTGTGTTTATAAGTTATAATAGTATGTAGTTTAAACATAAGATATACCCGATTGGTATAAATTATATTTGCTTGATTTTTAGTTAAGATTATGAGACATTTTATTCTTGAAATTGTAAGAATGGTTATTTGTAATAGAGTAATTTTGCTCATGAACAATGAACTATGATATTATGGGATGTCATGGAGTGTATTATATTTGAAAAGGTACTTATAGGAATGAGAAAATTGTAGTTTAAATGTGTGTTATACCTGGGTGGTACAAATTGAAATTGTTATGTCTATTATAAATGATGTTGTGAAGATTCATTCATATGTTTGATGAACAAAATGTATGAATTTTAGTTATCTCTATGTTTAGCATGTTTTATGATAGCTAGTAGAAAGTAATGTATTGTGTCTACTTACAAAAAATAGAATATGCAGTCTAATATATATTATAATCAGATGGTATAATCTACACTTGTTTGCTTATTACTTATAAATAATATTGTGTAGATTCATTCATACATTTGATGAACTATATGTATGCATTTTGATTATTTCTATGTTTAACATGTTTTAATGATTGTTATTAGGAAGTAATTTGTATGATTTGTTGGAAGTAATCTGTATGATTTATTGGTTATATATATGTTAACCAAATCTTGCATTATTGGTACTGAGTAAGTAGTGAGATGGACTTCACTAGTTTACTAAAATCATAATGTTAGATGAAGGTAATCTGATCAAGTGGTGTGTATGAAATTGACTGATCCTAGAGATCAATAACTATTGAAAACTTTTGCCAAAGTAATGTTAATTAGACATTGTCATTTCATGTCTATGATTTACATGTTTGTGCAATATCATGTTAGATAAATTTTATTTTTGGTACACTGTATGTTCTTAAAAATCATACAATGCATGAGTACTAGCTTGTCTCTCTAGATTTCCATACCATCACTATCTACTCATCCATGAAGGGAGGGCCATTCCTTGATGGGGGATTTTTTATGGGATTGATGGCCTATGTTTGGTGTTTAAAATTGCTTGGATGATGCTCTCCCTCCCCATAATAGTACTATTTGGATTTGACACTTGAGATTGCCATAAATATTTGAGTTCAGGGAAATCATACTCCATGGAGCTTTGTATAGTGTATATTGTACATTATATTATATTATTTATTATTGAGATATTATTATGATGAGATGTAATTATTACTTATTGTACCATGACAATAGTGGTTACATGTTTGTACCATCTGTGGTTGGACATCTATAATTACTTTATATATGTATTTATGTTTTGTTTCATATGATGCTAGTAATTAGTAATAGGTAATTCTTACATGTTATATTTTACAATTAAGATACTTAGAATGTTTTATCTAAAACAATAGTTATATTATCATGGTGAGTTTAAATGAAAGAATATTTTCTTTAAATTTATAAAAAAAATGTGTTATTTTAAGTCAATCCTAGAGGGGATGTTACATATGGAAACCAATGAATAAAAAATGAAAAAGTGTCTATATTATCGTTCCATTTGGTCATGAATTTAAAAAAGATTTTGAATTTTGATAAACAAATTTAAATATTTTTGTTTATGCACTCTTATTTATTGGATACAAAAAGCCTTGGTGAGATAGGAATTCAACATGAAACAGGGTATGGGAAAGAAAGGGAAACTTTCATGGAGTATAGACACCAAAAGTTTTACCTTTGAAATACATAACCATATCCTACAAATCTTTCCAAGGGAAAAAAGGGATTTAAATTTCATAATCATGTAGTTAAGTGACTCCCTGCCTTGTTGAATTTGATTAGGGGAAAATAGTAAAGGGAAAGGTTTCCCCTGACCAAGATTTAATTTCATGTTTAATAACTATGAAGGATGAAAATCATAATTCCATTACTGAGATCAAGATTATAGATCGAGGTTACCTTAAAGAGATGAAAATCATAATTCCCTTACTAAGATGTAGAAATATTAGATACATGAATTCATGAAAAGGTGACCATCTAAAACATTGTTACCTTTGAAAGGGTATCAAGGAAACAACCTTATATGGTATTACCTTTTGATGAATTTTAGGGGACATGTTCAATACAATTGTACATGTCCAACTACTTATAAGAGATTATATTATGATTCATTTGTTGTATACATGAATGTTAAATTTTGAGTTTCACTTTAAAAATTCTAGTGGCATATTTTACAATAAGGGGTTTATGTGAGAGATTCCAAGTAGCATTAGAAATTCAATCAACCTAAAATTCTAGTAAAAAAATTTATTTCATCATGTCAAAAGAAATTATTTTCAAGTAATTGTTTAAATTTTTTTAATTCTAAATACATATTGAATGGAATTATGAATAATCCTCTCTATAAATCTAGTTGGTTAGTATTTGATGGATTATTTAGGGTCATTATTGGTTGGTGTTTTAGTAGATAGATCCCTTATGAATTAGGAAAACTCAAATGTATTTCCTTTATGTAATATTTCTATCTAGTTATCATGCTTCCTACTTTCATTTACTTGTCATTTATTATTTATAGACTATTTTTAAACCAATGTGTTCATTGGTATGTGGTACTACTAGAACATTGAATTCAAACAAGTTCAGTGGCCATATTCCTCCTCCTTTGGGTGGTCTAGGAGAACTATACTGGTTTGACTTGGGGTAAAAAAGAACTTAATTGTAACCATCCAATTTCAAATAGAGATGAATCTAGATTGGACAAGCTTTTTAATGCTAAACATTTGTAAGGAAGAGAGTTATAAAAATTTAGGCTTTTGAATCGTATTTATTATTCATTTGAGTGTTTCAATTTCAATGGAGTTTTTATTTTATAGGTGAATTAATGGGTTTTAAAGTCCCCATAACCTTGTATAATGGAGCAAAAGATGAAAACAATAAATCTCTAATTGGGCACCTCTACCAATAGAAATAAAGTGGGTTGATAAAAATTTTGCCAACAACCAATTAAAATGCAAACATACTTCTTAGGAAACTTCCACGAAGATTCCACAAAACTACTCAAGGGGGATTAACCCCATTACCATTAGAATTCTATGTTTATACACAAGGTCCCTCTGAGTGGAGGGACATACTAGATGGTTGAGGTACTAGTTTTTTTTTCCTTTTTTCTTTTTTTGAACTTTCATCCACCCTTCCTTGTATTCAACTAATTGGGATAGAGAGGAGATCATAGTTGGAATATGGGTTTAGGATTTTTCTTCAAAGGTTATTCCTTTGGCATATTTAGCTTGATGTGTAGCAAGAATTGGCATTTGCACCTGAGATAAATTTGGAATGGAGGAAGAGATAGGCATGGGCATAGCCTTTCTTGGAGAGATTAGATCTTTTAGAAGTTCTTCTTTAGAGTGAGGACTTTATAGGTCATTGTTTGTAGCAAGGGTAGTAGTGTCTTTCATAGAAGATTTTGAGTCCTCACCTTTAGAAGAATACCATTCTTCATCTATAGCCAAAACTATAAGGTTTTTTGGAATGAAGTATTTCCACCAAGAAGACTCTTTTTCTAAGGAGACTATAGTTTCTTATCAAATGTCTAATGTAGAATCAACTATGGTAGCAAAAAAACAAGCCTCTATAGTCAAGGGGTTATGACCAAGACCAGTCACTGAATTAAAAAGTGATTTTCTCTAGGAGATTCTTAGAGGTATCAATGTTCACCAAAATCCTAGCAAAAGTAGTGAGGGAGAAGTGGTTGTTAACAAGGCGCATTTGCAAAAATTCACCCAAATTTCTACTTATATCCTTCAAGATGGATTCAGTCTAGAAATGTAGAGGGAGATGGGGTAGATGAACCCAAATGGAATTGATATGCAGAGGTTTAGTGAGGGGATAAAAGTTAGGGGAAAAATTTTTTAAGACCAATAGGTGGTGATTCAGGCTCCATGAATGGTTTAGAATATTAGCCTTATCCTCAATATTGTGAAAAACAATAATAAAAAAAATTTAAAGAAAGGGTAAATTTCAAGAGTACCTGAGAGGAGAGGCTACCAATGTTCAATATCCAAACATAGAGATGCTGAAGCTTTGGCCAGTATTCGATAAATCTACAGATGAGACCCTTTAAAGAAAATTATTCCTTTGATTTGAGTACCTACCTAGTTTCCTCATCAAAAATCACCACTGGATTTGAAGAATCAGGGCTGAGAGGTTTAGCCTTTGTTTTAGGGTTTGTCCCATGAGAGACTACATCATCAAAAGAGTTTGTCTTATATCTAGGAGACCTAATTTTAGCCTCCATTTCCATAACATCCCAGTGCCTAGAAGATGGACTGGGGGATCCCGTCAAAATAAGGGAAGGTTCAGATTTGGGTTGGGAAGCATCCATAGGGCTAGAAGTAGAGCCAATGGGTTGTATCTCATTTTTTGGCAATGTGGATAATGGATGGGAGGCAAGAGGCAAGTAGGCAAGGGAATCTAGGAGGGTTTTAGGCTCTTAAAAACAAAGTTAAGAGTTGTTTCCATGGTTTATAGGTAACCCTAAACCAATGTCAAGAAGGAGGGCAGAGGTGAGAGACTTCAAGTCATTTTTTACTAAATCTCTATCTCTGGGCAACATGGGGACACTATAGAGTGAGGTTAGGGATTTGCCTAAGTTGGACAAAGCTGGGGAGAACCAAAATTTGAATTTATACTAGGTGAGAGAACACAGAGCTAGAAGTGGAGGAGATTTTTTTTCACTTTCAATGGAGTTAATGATATAGAGTTTGATAATTTTTTATTGTATTGTTAATTTGGGTTTGAAGCCACTTAGGTAAGAATCAACTGATAGATCCATTCCACCAGAGATATTTCATTATAGGATGCAAATCATAAATTTTTAAGTAAAGGTTCCAAAATGGTACAATCTTTGGCAATGTACATTTATATTATGCACATTTTAACTCATAATTACATGTGTATTACACTCAGACTATTTGATAGAAATAATTTTGAAGGAGATACCACCTATATCTTAGGACTAGTAAAAACATTAGAGATTATGGGAGTAATGTTTTATAATTTACATTGCATTCCCTTAGCAACTGTCTTGGTGTTTTACTACTTTTAACAATAAAAAGACTCATTGTTCACAAATTTAAGTGTAACATGATTCAAATGAATTTTCATAGGAGGATTGATTGAAACTCTTTAAGCAACACACTTCCATCCCACATTTATAACTTGAAAATTCATTTTGAAATGTAATCTTTAAACCTATTTTTATGAAGAATATATTTTATTCAATCAAAAAAAAATCTAGTAACATTATTCTATTGTAAACTAAATTTCTAGTCACATTCTTTTCTAATTATAGTATGAGTTAAATATGACTGTTGGATATATGTGATATACTTTGCATGATTTATATAGATTGAACATTCCACCATGATTGAGGAGTCTAGGAGTAGAGAGGTTTATGAAAATAATATTTTATACATATTATATTGTGATAGGTTACAAGATACCAAAAACTAAGGAACATGAGTACATTGACAAAGACTACAGATTAATATTTCAGATAATAGAGAATGAAATACAATAAATTAAGAAGCATAAATACTCCACCAAAAACTACAGTTTAGGATTTTATAAAAATATAAATGTTCACAAGTATAAGGTTAGAGTTTGTGCATATGCATCTCACCATGTATGAAGGGCATCTCTGAGTGGGAGGATTTAACATAGGAGTGGGTTTTATTGATATATGAATTATGAAAAAAAAAATAAGGACCAAGGTGAATTTTCATAAGATGATAATTGAAAGAACTAGTCCTAATAATTTGTCTCCTAGTCATAAACATCTTTGAAGTGAACATTACACTAGCTAATGACCATCAAACACTTAATAATGCTGCTTGGATTCTTAAAAAATATAATTTAGACTTCATTTTTATGTAAAAAAAAAACTTTCATAAAAAATTGACCAAACCACTTCAATAATTCTCTAATGCATTTTTATATTTAGGGAAATAAGCTCAATCCCTATAACATATTATTCATTCTATTCCATTTTTACATTAAGATATATTTCTTTTTTGAATATAGGAAAAAAATCATAATACCCTTTAAAACTCACAACTTATAGAACTACTTTCCATATAGACAAAGGTCTATTTCAATAACAAAAATTTATTTTTCACTTTTTATTAAGTATGACTCCTCTCTTGAATTTTAAGGCATCAAAAAATTCAAATCATATAGAAAATACATCCAAACCTATACAAGGAATAAAATCTTAAATATGATTGAAGATTAATTTTTTTTAATATACACTATATGTATCATAATAAAAACCTCAATTACTACATCCAAACATACAAAGGATAACTGAACATATACATACTAAAAAACTTGAGAGATGCTTAGTGTTCTACCTTTGTTTTATTGGATTTTCCTACATTCTGTGTGTCTAATATGTTGGTTTTGTTAGCTTTGCATGTGTTTTGTACATCTCTAGCTTTGGAAATGTAAAGAATTTACCACCAATTAAAAAATGTTGATGGGGATGGGCCACATGCCATGTTGTCTACACCATTTTTAAAAATGATTAGTTTATTATGGATGTTCTTCTTGCTAATGAAGGTTGATGTTGATGGCAGGAAACGTAGAACGAAAGTGGGTGGTAACCAGCCACTTAAGTTTGTGCATGTTGGTTATGGTCAATAGAAATAAAAAACATATACATAATAATTACAATCTTTCCATCATAATCTTATAAAAATAAGATGGAAAATTCATTGGTAAAAATTTTAATAATTTACATTTTAACTAGGCAAATTGATAATCTCTTTCAAACATTTATATTTAAAAAAATTAAAGAGTGCATAATTTATATAAAATTAATTAATTATTTACATTTTTAAAACTTGGGTAAATCCATCTTCGATCCATAACATAGAATTACTTGTTAACATTTCAAGGTATATGTAGCATTGCAAAGCTACATTCATTTAAATTGTAATTTAATATTTGTATCACTTGTAATCTAGTACCAAATTATTATATAGAAAAGTTTTAAAGTATATAATTTTAATGGGGTTTAGTTTTTTCATGAAATTATTAATCAGAATATGATGATCAATATAAATAAAATTTAATGAGTTACTCTAAAGTTTATAAAGATATTTTATTCTAAAATTGACAAATCTGAGTGTGTCATAAAGAACTCAAGTTGTCCAATATACAATGAAGAAAAAAGGTAGTAAAATTTGAATCATAATTTATAATTTAGGCTATAAGACCTTGAAGAAAACAAATAAACCCTCAAATTAGAGGCTACATAAAATCTATAATTAGAGCATTACAAAATTAAATATCATGATTTCTCTATTTTAATCCAATGTAACTAGTCATACATTTAGCAAGCTAATATATTTTTTTTTGATTGATAAGCACCTATATATTAATATAAAACAAGATATTTTACAATGCTAATCATAAAAAAAGGGTGGAAAATTCACACCCCACGAGCGAAGTCACTCTAAGGTTCAAAGATAACCCCTCAAGAAAAGCCATAAAAAGTTGTCACAAAATGACCACACCAAAAAAAAACATCACATTAGTTGCCAGCAAAATAGAGAAACCAAAGTACATATAACATTAACAAAAACATTTAAGTAGAAGCAACAAACATGGACATCAGGGGAGATGGAAGACTCGGAGGCTTATCACCCCATCTTCCCATGGCAGGAGGACCTCTATCAATAGATAAAGGATCCCAACCAATGTTTTATTGCTCTTCCAAAGTCTCATTTTTATTTCTTTTAAGGGAGATATCCAAAACTAGGCGTGGGAATTTGCCTTGAGGAGGTATACCCCAACCTCTATTATCACCATCTTGGGATGGGTGATGAAATCCCCAACCCCAACCATCACCTCCAGATAGAGAGGAATCACTCACACCACCATGATGAGTAGAAGGCTAATGATGTGGTGAATAGCATGGAGAGTAACTCATACATCTAGGTCTAGACCACTGCTATCTTGGTCCATGTCCTCATCCTCAGGGGGTGAAGGATGTCATGGGAACTATAGGGGTTCCCAGGTGACCGCACATAGAGCATTTCCCTAGTGATCAAGCAAATGCTGGAGGTGGTTGACCTCTAGATGGACCTTATATATTTGGATTTTGAATCTAAAGAGTGACATTAGAGAGAAGAGTAATTTTGTTAGCAATAGAAAAATTATGTTCTAGCTCTTCATGATTAAAGCAAGCATAATTCCTAGCTTTCCATATTTGAAACAAAATATTAGCTCAAAAGATCAACCAAAAGTGATTATATTTTATAGGCAACAAAGTTGAGTCCCCCAAGAGAGCCATCTTCCATCTAAAAAAATCCAAATGAAAAGGTTGAAAAAGGGAGTTAATCTAGCACTGCATAGACTGAGCATGTGGGCAAAACCAAAAGAGATGCTTAACAATCTCTAGTTGTTGACAAGTAAGGCAAATGGGGTTAGGGACACCTAGATGCTTGAATTGGTCACCCAAAAGTAAGCCCTGGTAAATAAGGCACCATAAAAATGAGCCTTTTTAGGCTCAATAGAAGCAAACCATACTGTGCTTAAATGTTGGGCCCATATCTCATCACAGGAATGAAGATTTCATTTGTTATTGTGCATATCAACTAGAATATGTTTAGGGGAAAGTAATTGATATCCCAGTCATGGATAATAGTGGGTAAAGGGGTTGTTTTCATCTAATGCCAATCCCTCTACCAAGGAACAAGAGATTTAACTCTAATATTATGCAAATATTCATCAGGTATAGAGCCTTGAATTTATATAATAGTCTCTGCATCTAAATTTATTGATTGATATTTATTTTGAAGTTACTGCCAAGTGAGCCAAACCCTTCTCTCCTTACAAAAGAGATCATTGATAACCTTCACACCTTTTCTGAAAAGGCATAGTCCTTTAACCCAGGGGACCAAGGTGAAGGGAACATTGTGAAAATTAAGACAAGGTGACCACCAAAGGGACTGAGAGTTAATGAGAGGCCATTTCTAAACCCTTCACCAACCTAACTGAGGTGAGGCTTAAGATACTCCTCAGCCTTCTATAAGATTTTAATTACAAAGGAACCCTTAATTTTGACTAGTGTTGGGGTGATAAGTAAGGAGTGAATCCCCATGCCTTGCCATGTTTTCTTTCCATAGGTCAAACCCTGAGAGATATAATAGTATATAATAATCTTCCAAGCTTCATCCCTAGAAAGATATCTAATTATCCATTTGGCCCCAAGAGCAAGCCCTTGGATTTTAATATTGAGGAGATCTAGTCCTTTAGCTTCTTTGGGGTGTTCCAGGCAACTCTGTGGAAGCCCTTGTGTACTTCAAAATCAGTCTAAATAAATCCCTTAGATTTTTTTATAATTTATTGTAGGTAGCATTATAAGGGGCCCAACAAGAAGAGTAATACACATGCATGGCTACCAAAACTTTAGAGAATATTTAAAATTTGATAGCCAGAGAAAGAGGGTTAGTAATCCAAAAGGAAATCTTTTTTTCAACTCTTTGCATCACATATGACCATAAGTCAAAAGGAGAGGCTTGAAAGGCAAAAGGAATGCTCAAAAACTTAAACTACACTCTTGTTATAATCCACTACCATTAAAATTATTCAAGTTAAGGAGGTTTAGGGCAAAATGCCTACCTATAGCATTGGGTCTTCCTCCATTGAATAGATGAACCTAAAGCTAAACAAAATATGTGAAGACATTTTATGGCAGTCTTAATGGATTCTTCTTCCTCTTGTAGAGTGATAAAGGAGTCATCTACAAAATGACCATTTAAAAATTGTCTATTAGATTATGGGAGAGAGATACCTTTCACCAGACCCCTAGTAGCATAATTAGCTAGGAGATAGATAAATCCTTCTGCTGCAATAACATATAGGGAAGGGGATAAAGGGTAGCCTTTCCTAATGGAGTGATGCAGTTCAAACTAAGAAGATTGGGTGACATTAATAGTAATACAAGCCTTTGCATTTTGAAAAAGCATATTAACAGTCTGAACAAACTTTGGGCCAAACCCAAGTGCCTGTAGCATGGTTATTATCGATAAAATGATTGTGTTAATTAATAATGTGATCATGTTATTTAATTAATGTGATCATGTTATTTTAATCTAAGCTCAGGATTGTCAAGACATAACGTGATCATGATATATAATAACATGATCACGTTATATTGAATAATAACATGATCATGTTATTAAAATGATCATGTTATTATCATTTCCAATAACGTAATCACATTAATAATGCAATCACATTACCTATGTGTCAGAAAAAAAAGGGAAACCCAAATGTAAAATCCTCATTCTACATTCAATTTCTCTCACTCTCTCATAACTTCTATGATCGCATTTTGCATAGAATACTCCAGAGTGCTAGGAAGCTACTAGATTCATCCCACAAACTTGTTGATCAATGATTCCATCACATAGGAGAGGTAAGTGATTTAAATCTTCCCTATTTAACCTTATTTTTTCATAATTTTCATTATTTAGCCCTAGTTTTTAATTATAATTTGTTTTTTAATATCCTATCTTGTTAACCCTCCACTCTGGTTGCTCTTCCTCCTAAGCCTTCACAAAACCCTCTTGTTCCTCCTACCCATCTACCTAACCCTCTTATAATTCCCCCAAACCCCCTAGTATTCAAGAGGTTTTGATTGATAGCATTGTGAGAAACAAACTTGAAATTGAAGAGTTAATTAGCAGAATGAGGGATTCCACTTTGACCAACCCCCACTACACCCAAGTAGCCAATTCCCTAAAGACATTATTAGGTCAAATTAACTCTATAATGAGTCAAATTGATTGATGGACCTCATATAAGGATAATTGTAGGGAATATTATGCTGATAGGTTATCAACCCTTTAGGTCAAGAACAAATAAATTTCAAAATCCTCCATTTATTCCCTATTTGTCAACCCAGCCACCAATGCCCCATTTCTCGTAACCACTAAACATTTTCCTATCCATAATTATATACATAACTTAATCATGACCAATTTTTGGGATCGATGGTGGATGGTCTTTGACTATCCACCATGTAAAAACCATGAGGTCACATTATATTTTGAGGAAACTATACTATGAGTTTTCCCTCAATGAGATTCCTAATTATTTTGATTTTAGTGAGTTTTCAAGGCCAAATAAAAGGCTCTGCATAAGATCAACTAGGTGCACATCATGCACCTAATCAGCCTATACAGATCCATATCCTAAAGCCTCTTGATCCTAAGATCCCTTCCATAGTTTAGTAGGTCATGGAGATAGACACTCTCCATGCTCTTAGTTCACTCACTAATCCACTCGTACAACATACGAGTAGGCTTTCACAGAGTGATGTTACAGATATGCCACCTACCTGACCCCCAACCCCAACCTTGTAGTTCATGTGGATTTATGTACATAGGACCTTCTGATGATGATCGCATTAGTGGTTCAGATGGTTTAGATCATATTCTTATGATTGATGAGTTTTTGGCACACACATTTGGTGTGTAGACATCAGTCACCACACAAATGTAGGTATATTTTATATAAATGTCATGTTAAATTTAAGTTATATTTGCAAATTTAATTTAGCTAATAATTAATTTACATATAAATTTAATATAATATATATGTCATTTTTTATGTCATAAGAGGTGATGGTTCCTTCATCATCATAGTTGGCATTTACAACATTTGATTTGTCATGGTAGTTATTTACATATTCAGATCTAGCTGTTGGCCATCCACTACTACATCTACCTTTGTTAGGATGACACCATTTCCCTATACAGAGGTAAAATTTAGAGTTAATCTTATGCTCTATGTATATTTAGTCTATGCATATATTTTCCTTGTAAGTTTAAGTTAAATTTGTCTTTATCTATTTTCATACTTTGTTTCCATGTTCTCTCTCTTTATCCTTGCTTTGTTCTTTACAATAGTTACAAGTTATTAGAATGGGCTCAGTGGTATTTATATAACTTGTTTTGGAAAATCCCACAAAGATTCCATGAATAATCTCATTCAAGATTAGATAAGGGTAGTTCACATTCCATGAGGATACTTATATAAAATGAATCTAACACTTATCTAGGGGTCCTTCTAGGTAACACTATCTTGAAAATGAAATTCTAAGCTCAATATAGTCATATTCTCATTTTGACTTATGTCACCATTACCATTATACATACATACACATGTTACCCTTGAAAATGAGTGATAATAGAAAGGGAATTTAAGGTAAAAGATAAGAAATGTGCATCATTAACAATAGACATAACACAACAAACATATATGTTTAGATCTTTGCATCTAATTTATTTCTCTTCTCAAGAAGTAATGCAAAAATAACACAACCAAAAACATAAAAGTCATGAATGGTCTTATGTTGGACCATGCTTCCTTGGGAGTAACATCCTACGATGCTCTTACAAGGTCACTGATTAAGGATGTAGACGTTGTATTCATATCTTCTACCCATTACCCATATGGTACATTTTCTCTTTCTATTACTAGAGGTCAATACACTATTTTACAAGAAATTTATTACATGCTTCCAGGGATAGGACATTATCTATGAATAAAACATGAAGCACATTTTGCCACAAAATATTTGAAGCTTACTTATGAATATACACCCATTTTCCTAGTGGAATTTAGATTGGAAGTGAAAATATCCTATTAAATGGGAGTCTCATTCATATACCTTTTTCCTAAAGACTTTCCTAATAATGCAAACTAAAATTCCTATGACCATATTTCATCTAAAACCATAAGGACACAAACATGACATGACTTCACATGTATCATTTACTTCCTCATCTTTGATATGGGTAAACACAAAAAATCACTTTTCTATCTTTCCCATTTATATTTATGCACCCAACATTTGTATAAGATCCATGTGTGTGTGTGTGTGTATTGTGCTAGGCATGTGTAATAAATATCCCATACCAATCCACTTAAACAACCATCTCCAAAAAATAATGAGGAACTACTATAATCATTAATGTCATGCCCAACACATACATCCTTGTGATTAGGCTAAGATTTATCATGAGTGTCAAAACCCACCCACTGGTTTCCCAAATAATTTCTCAAAAAGTGGAGATGATTGTCAAGCATGCCTACTCATTATTCTCCTTAAAAATTGATAATAAGATCAAATGACCTTGTAAGACCATACAAAAAAGAAGTCACTATGAGGGTCCTACCTAAGTAAAACCCCTATTTTTAGACAAGAATAAATCAATAACCAATATAGTCTAACATGTAATATAGTATAAATTTAAGATATTGACCCAAGTATATTTATAGTTATCATTGAAAAAAAGAAACTAGTATATTATATATTCCCTTTCACTAATCCTCTAATTTTGGTTTTGATACAAGGCTGTTACTCTAACACTTCAATAGATGGATTATCAATTCAGATATAAGTGCATTTTCATGTGTATATTTGTCCTCTTCTTTCTTATAATGTGTTATTACATTCATATACTTATATAGACAAATATTTTATATATAAGTTCTTCTATTAATCATTTTGGTTTCCATAAATAAGTTTTGATACTTTATATAAAATTGAGACCTTGTTTATATGAACAATTGATGGCTAGAGTAGACACTCCTCCCTCTCTATGAGCTGAGAAGGACATAGGCATTTCTATTTTAATGTCATTTGCACAGGCACTGATAAAGGTTTATATTAGTTCTTGTAATTTTGAATTGTAAAATTAGACTTGTTTTAATAATTTAGTACTTGTACTTGGGGCAAATAGTGAGAGTCTTCTTTGAGGGAAAAGAGAGGGAGGTTATTTTATGAATAGGATGTCTTACACATGAGATGTACTTTTTTGTATGCCTATATGGTAATTGATGCATTTTTGGCATTGTATATGCACATATGACATTCATCTAACATTAGATACTATGTTGGTAGATGTAATATTTGTATGCCTATCATGGTAATCTATGTATTATTGACATTGGACACATATGCCTATATTATATACCTATCATGGAAATAAATCTAATTTATATTTAGTTTTTTTTATTGTGTGTTATTGTATAGTGTTGTTTTGATCTTCCAAATCATTATCTATCAATTCTCATATTTAATGTTGTACACACAAATCAGGATTAAAAATTTATTCTTTTCAATGTTATAAATCTTGGATCTCCCATATTTTTTTAAATTAAAGTTTTTATTTCATTGTGTGTAGTGGAAATGATTAATGACACTTTTATCACTTAGGATTAATGGTTTTATTCTCTTTGTACCTTCTTCTTGTACACTTTAAAGACACTTCTTGGTGTCATTATACCTCTTACAAACCTCTCACATTTATTCTCTAACTCATTTCATGCATTCTATTCACAAACGTCCTCTCACTCTTTCATTATATTCTCACTAGGTAATCCTCTTAGGTTTCAAGTACCAAAACTTGATATAGGTCTCAAGGAGTTAGTCTTCTATCACATATGTTCTTAGATGGTCAAATCATAGTTGCCTTAACCTATTACAAGTGCTCAAACACACCTTAACATTCAATTCCATATATAGGGCACAACAAGGCACCCTACACAATAAGGCAACCTATAGGAATGTGATAGCAACATGGAGTATTAGTTCAATTTCAAATCTATCATGCATTTTATAAGAGTTGTAAAACTTTTTTGATGATGGGACCATCTTCCAAGTCCATAGATTCAATGGCATACTTGAAAATATTAAGAAATAACTCTTACTTCCCTGTTCAATGTCACTGTTAACCCAAAACAAGATATAGACAGGGTTTATTTTTTATAGAGGTCTATATGTTGATTCTTTACCATTATCTTTTGTAGAAACAACAATTAACCTTCCACCTCAATGATCATTCTCATTATATATATCATTATCTACACCAAATTCATATTCCCTTCATGATTAATAACCATTTAATTTCATATTGGACTATCATAGGCAAAATAAGGTATATGGGTATATTTCTTACTCATTTCTCTGTAGGTCTGTATAGGTTCAACATGTCCAAAACTAATAACACTATAAATCATAACTTACCAACCTAGTGGAATCACTCCAAGCTCCCTTCCTTGATTGTGACCTACAATCACTTTTTGGTTACCACCTAGAATCATTCATCCACCTGCAAAATTACACAAATGACAACATATTCATGGCCTCAAAGACCTTCAAGGATAACATGAAACTAATGCAATCACATACACTACATGGAGAATCCACAAGTCACTTTCTAGGTCAATAGGTAAATTATTCAATACCACCAAACATGTCAATAGGTCAATAGGTCAAATTTGTCAAAATTGTCAAAGTTATCTATAGGTCAATAGGTCAATTACTCATTAAAATTCTAGGTCTCTAGTTTAATTTGTCAAAGTTGTCAAAATTGTCAAAGTCATCAATGTTGTCAAAGTTCAAGTTGTGGTTAGATAAATCTAGTTTTGATGCTTCTTAAGTGAAAACTGATACTGCCAACATGTTTGGGGGGGGGTGGATAACATCTAAGAATAGGTTTTTGGCCTCTTGTCTGACTTGATCAACAAACCTAACACCCATTCCGACCTCAAGAACACCCTTCCCAATACAATAAAAATGCATTTTTTAAACCTAAGTTATAACAAGCATAAAACAAAAAATGTAAGTCATTTTTGTGAACCATCAAATCCCTCCCATACCTATTTAGTACCTCTGATCTTAGCCTAAATCACTCAAGTGGAATCTTCGAGATCAATCTGTTAGACAAGTTGTATTGATGAGTCCAAAAATGCAATTTTTTTTTAGTGAACAAGCAACTTCTTGAGCGCCAACTGGAATTTCTACCTTGAGGACCTCCACCTAAGAATTTATCACTTTTCTCACATCTAGATAGACAAATTACATATTATCACACCTCCAAAACATTTGAATCCACCTTAAAGTGCATTTTCACTACCATTCCAAAGAGCGGAAACACTGATAATAAATGTTATCAAAATTCAAGTTGTGGCTACAAAACTTTGATTTCGATGCTTCTTGAGTGAAATTTAACACCTCCAACACATCTAGGGGAGAATAACATCTAGGACCAATTTCTTTTCCTCCCATCAAGCCTGATCAACAAACCCATCACCCATTTTGGCCTCAAGAACACCCTTCCCAATACAAGAAAAATGCATTTTTTAGCCTAAGTTCAAACATGCATAAAACAAAAATTGTGAGTCCTTTTCATGAATTTTTAGATCTTTCCTATACATATTTAATCCCTATAATCATATCCTAGATCACTTAGGTGAAATATTTTAGATCAATCCATTAGACAAGCTATAGTGACAGGTCTAAAAATGCAAGTTTTTATTAATGAACAAGCAACTTCTTGAGATCCAATTGGCATTTCTACCTCTGGGACCTCCACCTATGAATATATCACTTTGATCACATTCATATAGGCAAATTATATGTTATCACATCATCGTGATGTTCAAATCCACCTAGAAGTGCATTTTCACTGCCATTCTATAGAGCAAAAACACTAACAATAAATGTTGTCAAAGTTCAAGTTATGGTTGCAGAACTCTAATTCTGATGCTTCTTGAGTGAAAACTAACACTTCCAACATGTTTAATGTGGTGGATAACATCTAGGACTAGGTTCTTATCCTTCTGTTAGGTTTGATCAATAAACCCACTACCCATTCTAGCCTTAACAACACCCTTCCCAATACAAGAAAAATATATTTTTCTCCGAAGTTCAAACACGTATAAAATGAAAATTATAAGTAATTTATGCAAACCCATTCCCATACCTCTTTAATCCCTCTAATATCACCCTAGAGCACTCAAGTGGAAGCTTCAAGATCAATCTATTAGATAAGTTGTAATGATGGATCCAAAAATGCAAGTTTTTATCAGTGAACAAGTAACTTCTTGAGCTCTGACTGGCATTTCGACCTCTGGGACCTACACCTATGAATCTATCACTTTTATCACATCTAGATAGTCAATTACATGTTATCACACTTCCATGACATTTGAATCCACCCAAAAGTGCATTTTTACTACCATTTTGGAAAGCAGAAACACTGAAAATAAATGTTGTTAAAGTTTAAGTTGTGGTTGCATAAATCTAGTTTCGATGCTTCCTGAGTTAAAATTGGCACTACCAACACATCTAGGGGGTATATAATTTCTAGGACCAGGTTATTGGCCTCTTTTCAAGACTAATCGACAAACCCACCACCCATTCTAGCCTCAAGAACACCCTTCCCAATACAAGAAAAATGCATTTTTTATCCTAAGTTCAAATATCCATAAAACCTAAGCTTCTCTTAGCTTCAAGAATATAGAATTCTTTACTGACAGTGCCAACCATGTGAAGGTGGAATCTTATATGGGACCGCTAACCTAAAATAAAATGTTAGTAAGTAATTAAAAATGAAATTTATATATGTACTACCTAGAAAATAAAAAACATTTGGTAAAATTAATTACATCTACATTTAAAAAGTCAACATACCTCTATATTTCAATCCAATGAATCACTAAGATCTGCTCTAACCTTTATAGTATCAAGAATAGTTTCATGGTGACTCCTAAACTTTCCATAGTTTCTTATTTAATGGCCTCTCATGATATTTTTTTAATTGAATATTCATTACAAGAATCAAATTTCAATAATGAAATATCTTCTTGTGCATTTCAAACTCTTCAAACAACCATTGATCTGAAATTTTTATAAGATATCATCAATACTAAGTTCCAATGACTAGCACTGACCTAGTGGGATAGTCAATGTTATTTCCATCTATAATTGGGGATGTCAAATTTTTATTTCTCTTTACACACCGACACAAGTAGTAATTAGTGCCTTCTTCATTATCCTCATATGAAATAACTATAAAAACATGCCCTATATCACAAAAAATCATTTTTAGAGATAATATGAAGATATATTTAGTGAGAATAGATTGTACATAATGAAAAATATTCTACCTAGCTACACTAGATCAAATACATGGTCAAAGTCATCTGATGATGTCATATTTGTAAGTTGTAATGATGTTAGAACTTGATATGTGTTGATTGGAATTAGAAGTTTGCAACTCCAATCATCCACCCACTCTTGTGACTCACACTCATTCCAAACAAATTCCATGCATGTAGAATAGAAACATGCCAAGTGTCTCATATGAACAGTCCAAGAACTTACATTTGAGCTATTAAATGAGTGAAGGTCACTTGAACTCATTAGAGTCATATAATCCTCATACTTTACTAAGTGTTCTAACTCCATTAAACAAAAATGTTTATGAATAGTAGAATTTGGTTGAGAACCATGACACATGTTCTCATTACACCATTCAACCATAGTTTTTGCATCTATTAAATGAACACCCTCTTTAGATTTCAACTCCTCCCTTGTAATAGCTCTTTTTACACATGCTCCAACACTATCATGCTCCCCTTTTCCATGGTCAACATCGATGAAACTCCAAATGTGTTCTACACCAATGGTAACATGCATCCTAATCAACCAATAAAACATCCATGCATTTTTGAATTATGATGTAAAATTATTTGACTAAATGTAATCTTGATTGAAAGTAATGTTCCTCTTACTCAACTATTCATAGAACTTCTGAAAACAACCTTGAAGATACTCTAAAAAATGCGATCTATCATCACTAATATACAAATGGTACTCCCTTAATATTTTTTGTTATTGCTCTGTACTATCAAGTGCATACATGAATGTTATATGCATGAATATGGAAACTTACGATGAGTTATAATACTGCAATTGAACTCCATTTGGGGTTTGAATGTGTAATTTTCAGCAAAATCAACTACTAAAAAAATGGAACCCAATGGGAATATATCCTTGCTTATCTTGAAATAAACATCCAACCCTCTAGCCTTGTGTGTATGCCTTACATACTCATAAATAATCATCTCCCTAAATTTAACCAAAAATTCAAAAATAGGTATCTTTTTTGTAACAAGATCACACCTTTTAGATTCTTTGCCATCTTTTACTTGATATGTCACTGATTTATATTTACTTAAACCAACTAATGCCTATCCAATTGTACTTGTAAACTCCTCATGGATACATTGTTTTAAATTTCAAATATACCACAAATGTTGTAATTTCCATTTACACATGACTTGTTTTAAAATAATTGTCCATTCGGTTTTTTGTAGAAGATGGAATAAATTTCCTAGTTGATTTTGGTGGAAATCCAATGCCACACTCCTACAAAATTTTAGTATGCAAAGTACAAATAATATGGATAAAAACATCATAGTTCATTGAAAATTTAACATGTTTCTTACAACAAGTGGTGCGCGTGTGATTTATTTTAACATAAAAAGGTTTTGCCATCTCAAAATATCTTTGACAAATAGAAATTTGTGGATGTTTTTCAAAAAATTTAGAGTATAATTGTGTTTGAGTCATATCCAATAAATGTTTTAGATGAAATTCATGGCTATGAAAACCAACTCTTATTTTTACAACATATATTGCATTGGGCAAAACTCTTGTGTTGCCTTTTCAAAATTGAGCAAGTAACCCTTTAAGAGTATCAGTTATAGCCTTGTCCTTTCATGAAAGTCTAATAGAGAATACCCAAAGCTCATTTGTATTAGGTTAATTAAGTCTTTCATGTCTTTCAATTGATTTCATTATTATTTTTATTTATATTAAGTGTTCAACTTATTTTTGAAACCATTCATTTTTTCCATATTTTGTCACTTACTGCACAAGCTGTAAGTATATGTCAAGTAACATTACAATCTTTGGTATGTGATTTTGGGCGTACAATATGATATGCATCATGTAAATTTTCAACAATTTCATCATTTTCATCATCTATGTTAGATGTTCTTAGTCCTAATGTGTACATTATAGGTCTCATGTTTATCAATTTTATCAATGAAATAAATAATTGACATCTTTGACTCTCATACTCCAAAGTATGAAATAAAGTATCCCAAATTTGTTGAGCCAGTATTTTTGAATGGTGATCAGACATTTTGTTATGCATTAGTTCTAAAACATTTTCATTGAATTCAATTAAGTACTTAACTTTTCTACACACAATTCTTGGAGGTGTTGGTAATAGTGGAATTTGTTCAGAGGGTGTTTCAAAACTGTGATTACTTTCATTGTTTAGAGGTGGGACGACATTTTATTCATTATTAATTTCTTCATTATATGTTTCCATGAAATTTTCTTGATGGTTAATTTCATAATTATTTGTTTCCATCAATTTTTTTTCATTCATGAGGGGTGAAGCATCATACATAAACTCATCATCAACAAAATCAAAAGCTTAGAACTTTGAATGTGAACTTCCAACATTAACTAATTCATTATTTTCAATTTCATTATTATTCATTTCATTATGGTCAATTTTAACATTATTCAATTGATTATAGTCATTTTCATAATTGTTTAATTCATTATCATCAATTATCTCATTATCTATGGTATTTGGTTCATCAAGATTAGGGTTTGTACCTTGTCTACCATGAAGTTTTTGCATTCGTAGCTTGTGTTTTTCTCTCAAATATTCTAATTACTCTAGTGTTTTTCTTCAACCTCTTCCTCTTCCTCTTTGAATGTGATCTAGCACCCATCAAAAGGGACAATTGACAAAATTTCAAAGGTGGGGTCAAGTACACATGTACACAAATCTCATAGAAGTATGCTAAAAATGTTTATGGGGATAGAATTATTGATTTGGGTTTAAAATAATCATTGATAAGTGTTATTAATATAAAATAATAATAATTTGATCATGTTATGTGTTGTATAAGGTTTTAACCCATCCAACCCATTGAGAAGATTATATCGATAATAACACGATCATGTTATTATCAATATAAGCTTTGGGGTTGGTAATTGGTAATGAGAACCAAGTGTTGCCTATGTTAATAATAATGCAATCACATTATTAAATAACATTATAATGTTATAATTAATATAGATAAGGGATTAGGGATTAGGGATTAAAACATTAGTGCATAGGGTTTATTGATTAGGGATTAGAGATTAGGGATTACAATTTATGTTTTAGGGATTAGGAATTATAATTTATGTTTTAATGTTTAGGTATTAGGCATTAAGGTGTGTAGGGTTTGGTTTTAAGGGTGTATATAAGGTCTAATCTCTCTATGCTATCTGTGAACCTAATTTTTACTACAAAAGATGTTAATTGGGACTAAATCAATTAGTAAATAGGGAAAGTTTTTGGTTTAAAATTTAGGGTATAGTGTTTAAGGTTTAGATTTAGGGTACACAAGGTCAATCGCAATGATAATTCTTAGTCTAAATGATATTAATTTGAGATAAAATGATTGGTTCAAGGTTTAAAGAGTTTATATTTATGGGTTAGAGTTTAGGGATTAATAACTTTAAGCATTAGGCTTAGGGTATATGTTTTAAGGTATATAAGGTACAATCATGATGGAGATTAGAGCAAATTGGAGTTGATCAGCTCCCAAATCACATTTATAGTCATGTAATTAGGTTGAAGGGGCTTGAAATAGCCCCAATTTAATTCAAATACACAGCTAGATTGGTACTCCAAAATATTTAGCCATAGGTTTAAAAAGTGTATTTTATGACATCTCATGATAAAATTAGTTATATCATAAGGCATGTATGTTTATGACATGTAGTTGTCATTAGGGCATAGGGCTTATAATTTATGTTTTAGGGATTAAGAATTAGGGATTTAGGTATGGGGTTTAGGTTTAAGGACCTATTTATTAATGTCTAATCACTCTATGCCATGTGAACCTAATTATTATTACAAAAGATGTTAATTGAGATGAAATTGATTGGTAAATAGGGAAAACTATGGTTTACAATTTAGGGTATAGTGTTTAGGGTTTATGGTTTACAACTTCTAGGTTTTAATATATATACATGGTTTAGGGTACATAGGGTCAATCACAAAGATAATTGATGACAATTTGAATTAGTTAGATCCATTTTTTACTATAAAATGTGTTTTTGGGTTGTCATTATACCCTGGATGTCATCATGTAGATTGAGTGAATTAGTCAAATGGGGCAATCAATCATGTGATTTAGGCCAAATTGAGCCCTGTGAACTTAATTCTTAGTCTAGAAATGATTTTAATTTGAGTTAAAATGATTGGTTCAAGGTTTAAAGTGTTTAAATTTTTGGTTTAGAGTTTAGGGATTATGAACTTTAAGGATTAGGGCTTATGGTATAGGTTTTAGGGTATATTTATATAATTGTGTAGGCAACTAGGGTAAATTTGGGAGCCTTGAACCTATATATGTGAATAAAGAATGTGAATTTGGGCTCAATTATCCCCCATATCATCACATATTAAGGCTATGAAGTCAATTGTGGTAATGAGTGATGCAATTTTAACGAAGTTTATCCCTATGAACCTAATTCTTACTATATATATATATATATATATATATATATACATATACATATATATATATGCACACACACACACACACATATATATAGATATATATATATATATGTATATATATACATATATATATATATATATGTATATATATACATATATATATGTATATATATGTATATATATACATATATATATATGTATATATATGTATATATATACATATATATATGTATATATATGTGATGTTAATTGGGGCTAAATTTATTAGTTTAGGATCTAGGGTCTATAATTTAAAGGGTTTAGGGTTTAATGTAAATGATACAGGGTTTAGAGTTAAAGTTGGATGGTACAAGGTAACTTAGGGTTTAAGATATCAGATATAGGTTCTAATCACTAAGGTAATTGAAGAACATTTGAGCTACTTGTGACACCTATTTATGATATGATTACCTTCATGTTTGTATTTCTGATAAAATTAAGGTCAATTATGCCATGTACATGTTGCATACGTGTTATATAATTGATTGATCCATAAATTTGGTTTAGGGGCTCAATGTTTCCTAGATCACATAGGGAATTACATAAATTGAATAATTAGATCAATTCATGATAGAAGATCAATCTTTTGATTTTACCCCAAATCATATCTTACTATTGAAGGGTTCAAATTGGCCTCAAATGCCTTGTCGATTAAAAGAATCAACTAGCTCCTCCTATTTGGCTAATTAGGTTAAAGAGGATCAAAATAACCCCAATTTACTTTAGATGCACAACTAGATTAGTACTCCAAAGGCTTTAGCCATAGGTTTAAAAAGTGTATTTTATGACATCTGATGATAAAATTAGTTATATCGTAAGGCATGCCTATTTGTGGCATGTAGTGGGCATTAGGGCATAGGGATTATACTTTATGTTTTAGGGATTAAGGATTAGGGCATATGGTTTAGGTTTAAGGACCTGTATATTAATGTCTAATCACTTTATGCCATGTGTTCAAACTGATTCTTACTATAAAGGATGTTAATTGGGACTAAATTAAAGTTGGTAATAGGTAAAGTTTATGGTTTACAATTTAGGGTATAGTGTTTAGGTTTTATGGTTTATGGCTTCTAGGTTTTAATGTATATACATGGTTTAGGATATATAGGGTTAACTGCAAAGATAATTGAGGATAATTTGAATCACTTGGACCCATTTATGACTATAAAATGTGTTTTTGGGTTGTCATTATACCATGGATGTAATCATGTAGATTGAGTTAATTAGTCAAATGGGGAAATCATTCGTGTGATTTAGGCCACACTGAGCCCTTTGAACTTAATTCTTAGCCTAAATTATGTTAATTTGGGCTAAAATGATTGGTTTAAGGTTTAAAGAGTTTATATTTATGGTTTAGAGTTTAGGTATTAGGGATTAGGGTATATGTTTTAGGGTATATAAGGTATAATCATGATGGTGATTAAGGCAAAATTGAGCTCCTTGAACCTAGATCTGTGAGTAAAGAATGTGAATTTGGGATAAATTTTCCCCACATCATCATAGATTGAGCCTATAAAGTCAATTATGGTAATAATTAATGCAATTTTAACCAAGTTCATCCTTGTGAACCTAATTTTTACTATATATAAAGGATGTTAATTGGGACTAAATTGATCCCAGGGGCCTACTGAGTCTCAATGTAAGGAATTTTATCCATATGATATCAATTAGGGATCCAAGTGCTCACCATATTAAAAGTGTAAGTATTTTTTCAATTTGATTTGCAATTTGATCCAAAAGAGTTGTGTGTAAGGAATTACATTCATATATAATATAAATTGGGGATTACTTGGCCCTAATTGCGTACCATATTAAACCAATCAAGTATTTAGTTCTAGGTGATACATAATTAGGGCTAATCGAGGCTTGACTAAGGAATTATGTAAACATAATTTTAATTAGGGCCCTAATTGCACACCTTATTCAAATAATTGAGTGTTTAATTTAATCAGATATAAAATTAGGACCAATCAAACCCTTTATAAGGAATTACATCTATTTAATAACAATTAGGATTTTGATTGTGTACCAAATTCAACTGAAAGAATATTTGGTTCAATATGATATGAAATTTAGTCAAAACAAGCCTTGTGTAAGAAATTTCATCCTTCTACTATCAACAAGGGGCTCTATTGGTCCCAAATACATAACATATTGAATCAACCAAGTATTCATTTTAGTTGAATATGAAATTATGGCCAACCAAGGCTCATGCAAGTAACTAAATACATCTAATGTCAATTATAACTTTGTTGGCCCTCATTATAAACTATATCTAGCTAATCATGTATTTAGTTACATCTTATACATAATTTAGGCCAACTAAGCCCCATGAAAGTAATTTTGTCCATATAATGTCCCAGTTGGGTTCCATTAGGCTTGATTTCACACCATATTAAACTAATTGAGTATTTAGGTTCAATATGATATGCAATTGGAGCACTCAATCCCCAAGCAAGGAATTACATCCATATGATGTCATTTGGGGCTCTAATTACACCATGTTAAATCGATTGATATTTTTTCCAATACTATACACAATTGAGGACAACCAAGTCCTATGTAATTAATTGATTCCACCTAGAATATCAATTGAGGATTTTTTCACCCCATACAATGAATGGTGTCCATCTAATGTCCATTATGAATATTTTTCCCTAATTGCACATCATATTCAACCAATCAAGTATTTTCTTTAATATAATTTTTAATTAAGATTAATTGGTCCCTATGTAAGGAATTACTTTAATATAATGTCAATTAGGGCTTTGATAGCACACCATATTAAACTAATTGAATATTTAGTTCAATATAATACATAATCAGGGTTAAATGAGCCATGAGAAAGGAATTATGTCCATATGATGTCAATGGGGTCTCTAATTACAAACCATGTTATAAAAAACCAAGTATTTAGTTTAGTTTGAAATGTAATTGGGGCCAACTAAGCTCCATCTAAGGAAATGTGTCCATACAATGTTAATTTGGGATTTATTGGCCTAATTTCACACCATATTAGGATCAAAGGAGCAATAAATTGATTCATAGGTTAATACATCTCTAATTATCATTCAATGCTATTAATTCTTGACAAGAACATTAGTCCCAAACAATAATCTTAATCAACCAATATTTGATCTTCATAAAAACCATGTCCATGGGTAAGCCACTTTTTGTCCCTTAACTTTGTGCACTTACCCTTAGAAACTCAATGCGATCATAAGTCTTTTCAAAATCAATCTTAAAAAATAGGGCCTTTTGATTAGAAAGCCTAGTCCATTCCATACCTTCCCAGATAGTGATTACGTTGTCCAAGATGAACCTATTTTATATGAATCATGTTTTTTCACTTTGAACAATTAAGGGGAGAATGTGATTCACCATAAGAGCCAGAGCTTTATAAATAATCTTATAGGAGACATTGAGAAATTTAATAATATGTCTCTAGTTTTTGATAATTTTAGGATCACCAACCTTGAGGATGAACTTGATATTACCCTAATTAATGAGGATTTCCAAGGAATTGGTTAGAATAACTTCACAATACACCTGGTGCAGATCAAGACCAACAGTGTCCCATAAGGTTTGATAAAACTCACATGGGAAATCATTAATTCTTGGCTTCTTATCCACTACCATATTTTTAACAACTTCATGAAGGTCACTAAGAGATAAAGGCCTATCACAAGTAATTCTTTGATAATTGGAGAATTTTTAGGGCAAATCCTAGAGACATTGAAGGAGAGTCACCTCCCCTTCTGAAGAAGAGGCTTGTGTTGAGAAACACCATAATAGTGATGCACAAAGTCTTAAAAAATGTTAGGAAGTTTGGTAAATCTTGCATTTCCTTCCTTGATAGCTTTGATTCTATCAATATCTCTTTTAAAGTAGAGGAGGGCAAAAAAGTCCTTGGATACCTTGTCACCAATTTTTAGCTAGTGCAAATGAGCTCATAGCTGAGCTCCTTTGGCTTTATGTGCTCCCTCAATTTGGAGCTTGTGTCTCCATTGTGCCATTTGAGTTTGAAGGTGGAAATTAAAAGGTTCCTACTCTAGTTCTTATGAGGCATATATTAACTCACAGTTTGTAGCATTATGTAGATGCCATCTAAAAATAGATGCCTACTTACCATAGATCTGCAAGAATGTGGAAGTGTAAGAAGAGCCTCAGACCACCAATGAATCTAACTAGTATCTCCTTTTGGTCAAGGAACTAAGTTCAAAATTCTAACAATGTGCCCTACTATTCTTTCATGTTTGAGATGGGAAATATTGAGATAAAATTGCATAAAATATAGCTTGACTTGATGAGAATTCCATTCAAATTTAAATCAAATGGGGTGATGATCTAAGAGAAAATTATTCAAATTTAAATAAAATGGGGTGATGATCTAAGAGAAAAGTATCAAGAATAACAAAAATAGGCATGTCCTTGACTAGAGTAAGATAGAAAATATCTTGATCAGCTAGTAGAGATCTATCAAGATGTTAAAGCACCCTATCATCCCCCTGATAGAGATTAGACCAGGTAAATCATAGAGAGTCTAAATCCTTCCTCTAGTAATGGTTAGGATCAAAAACCCAAGTTTATTATGCATATATAACCATGATTAATACTCACCTACACACCATCTCATCATAAGGCTTCCTTCTTTGTCCTCGACTGACTCCACCATGTTAAAGTCACCGCATAGGATCCAATGAGCATCCAAGAGAGACTCAGCCAACTATCTCCACATGGATACCCATTTCACATCATCATTGGAGGCATATTAATTGACCATCCTAATGATGTGATTGTTAAAAAAAATGGTCCACACCACTCGATGGGTGGGGTCTGAGCCCCAATAAATAATATTCTAAGTAAGCTCTCAAGACAAAAAAGTGATAGCCCTACAACACCCAGCATCATGCCTAGTGGCCTGATACATGGCCCCAAGATAAATGATCCATGTTGCATTCTACAACAAGGAACCAAAAATAGTGACCTCTTGTAAACAAAGAATTTTCATATTACTAAAAATTGGCAACTATTCTTGATTGATACTTATGCGGTAGATTAGTAAGACCTCAAACATTCCAAGAATACATAATCACTGGACATGATTGAGGTGTATGTTTTTATACTTATAGAGTCCTTATAGTGAATTAAACTTGTTATACATAAGATTGTTGGCATGTAATCATTCATTCTAAATGGCTATCTATGTGTCATATATTATTCCTCTTTAAGAGATGGAGAGGGGTTGTGAGATCACTATAAAACTAATTTTTAGTCCAATGTGACCAAGCTCATATCCTCCTTGGGGAAACCCACCCTAGGAGAGGGTTGTGACCATGGCACTAAGGGTGGCATCTCTACCATCAAAGGCACTACATGTGGCATATACATAAGATGGGGTGAAGATTTAGTGGTTAAAGAGGATTTGGTGGTTAATGCAAATTTTCCAATAGAAGTTGATGCAAAATTATTTCTAGTAGGTTGGAATGAAAAATTATATGGATTTCCACCACCTTGGAAGATTTGTTTTACTTGTTGGTGATGGTTGTCCAACTGTCATTATTGCCATTCTAAGCTTTGGCTTCAAATCCAGCTTTTTCTTGAGGATAAAGGGGTGCATAAACCATCATAAGGCACTCCCAGATCATGTTGTCTGAGGACCAGCACCAAAATCAAGTATATGGGATGTTGATATACAAAATACATTATGAAAAATGGTTAGATCCAATTTGTATATCAATAGATTCTTTCAAATCATGGGACAAATCAACTTCCACACAAACCCTCTTCTGAGGATGAGCTATATATAATTTTGTCTACTCATGGTAGATGAAATACCCTATGCTTTTTATGATCTAATCTATAAAACCCCAGAGGGGGAGTGATAAGCTAGGAAATTCAACCCAAATGGATACTTTCAATTTTGCATGCTTGGAGACTTGAAAGTCTTTAGTCCAGTGAGAAAACATCACCAAAGTGTTTTGGATGAACCAAGGCCCATGATTAACAATAGCTTTGTAGTGTCCTGGGTTATAAAAGTGAAATAAAAAAAATCCCTTTGTAAGCTTTTGGACTCCCTCAATTTTTACACCATGGCCTTACTAGTGGATGTGAACCCATTGCTTCATAAGGCTCTCTAGGGGGACTCAGCCAAAAAAATAAGTAATTAAAGTAAAATTCTCAAAGAAATGACAAGCTTTGTCAAATTTGGGAACATATAGAATAGAATCAGGTAATGGAGAGTCATAGTCATCAGCATTACCTCATGGAAGACCTCTAGGATGAATTTCCTCACCTACTTCAGGGCCATGGTTGTGCTCGCTCACTCCAACTTTATCTACATCTATAGATACAGAGATGAAGGAATTAGTTATTAAATAAAAGGTACCCTCTTACCACCTAGAAGGTGAATCACTAATCAAAATTAGTAATTAATGTAAATAAATCAATATCCTACCTAGATCCATGACAATTGATAGTGTGGTAGAGACCTAAAACTCATCAAGCCAATATTGACTTATTTTGTCTATGTAAACTCATCAAAAGTGATCTCCCTCTTTATATATAATTGGCCTTCCATTTAATAGATCATACATCAAATCCAATGGGATTCTGAAGTAATTTAAAATAATATACCATGGAAACATACAACTCGAGTACTGATATTGGTTTGTACAACATGATTTATTGATTTTATGGACAGTCGATTGATTGATGTGAATATATTGAATAAGGTGTATTAGTTTATTAATAATTAATATTTTTTGGAATATATTTAACATTAATAAGTTTTTATATGAAATTTTGAAAGCTCTTCATTGTATAAGATGCCTCCATTATAATGATAAACTACACCCTATCACTATCTAAAAAAATGTACTCAAGTTAAGAATTAATAGATTGGTTATCACTTTGAATTTATGAGGTATTTATGAGTACCTATGATATTGAATATTTATATCTAATAAAAAATGTTAATAAAATCAAATTTTACATATTGATGAAAGAAAAAATATTAAAAGGTAATGAAAATACTAATAATAGGAAGATGAAGTATTACCAACACTTTATTGATCCTAGTTTGAATGATCAAAACTATTTTAACACTTTATTAATCTTAGTTTGAATGTTTCAAAACTATTTTTTAACATTGTGAGTTTTAAAATAAAAATGATAAATGATAAAATAAGATTTAATTCTCATAACCTACATAGTGAAATTCAGCATTGGACCAACCCAAATAACACCTTGGAGTGAGAGAATTCATTAAATTTATAATAATAACAAAGTTGAAGGTGGACACCAATTCCTTATAGCTTTCCCTACCATTACTATTGTGGGAAACAAAATCATCCACTTTTATAACTCAATTAATAGTCAAGAATTAATAACTTACAATAATAAAAATGACTTTTTCATTTCATCATGTTCAAATATAGATATGATATTTATAAATTTTAACATCATTTCTGTATCATACATACATATAGATGTACATGTACGTGTGTGTGTGTGTGTGCGTGTGTGTGTGTGTGTGTGTGTGTGTGTGTGTGTGTGTGTGTGTGTGTGTGTGTGTGTGTGTGTGTGTGTAAGTAATAACATTCTACATGCTTGTGATAGGGCAAAGTAACATGAAGAAAGATAAGTATTTCAATATTGAGAACAATCTTAAGGATGAAACTTCCACCTAAGAAGAGTTAACATATATGGATGACTAGAGGGATGGAAACAAGAACAAGAGAAACTCCAATAATATATTATATAATTGAATCAAATTCACATTAAATTATATATTTTAATGATTCTTTTTAATAGGTCCTATGGACCAATTAATTCTAAAGGATGCTAAAAATCATCATCATCATTTACATGTGATGTCTGAGACTTAAACCCATAAATACTTTAACCAACCCAAATTTTGGTCAAAGACCTTGCATTTAAAATCAAAAGAGGGGTAGATGCAAGATAATCAAGGATAAAAGGGTGGCTTAAAGCAACACTTTTTTTTTGAAAATAACAATAGTTTAACTTGAAGAGAAGTTTAGAGAGACTTGGAAAAAGAATTTGAGAATGATACAATAATATTAATTATGCCATTTTGAATGTAGTTTATAAATATATAATTTTTTTCAATACTTATATGATAAAAATGTGCAAAATGGATGCATTTATGACAATGACTTGACACTTTTTTGTGAAAAGATAAGGAGAGTACATGTGTATGACCACACTTTTTTTGAGTAAATGAATAAATTATTGTATAAAATTTCATATATGGATAGATGAAATGTCGAATATTGTTGATAATATTTTTTATTAATATTTTGAATATATAGTTTTTTTCAATGTTAAACTATTATTTTTTAAGCATAGTTGTTGAGATATAAGTTTTATAAAGTTTTGATTAACGGTCAAAAAATTATAAAGTTATTTTTAATGATATGTATATAGTTCATAATGAGGTATGTTGTGTATAAATCAAGTAATAATTAAAAATAATAGTTTAACATTGAAAAATATATATATTAAAAAACTATATTTTCCCCTCTACAAACCCAAATATATTTTTTAAATAATAAAATATGTCTGATCAGATGTGTCAGCAAAGATGAAGAAGATACATAAATTTATAAAAAATAATATGGGCTAGTCTGTGACAGGTTTTAGGCTAGGTTTGTACCACCATGCCTAATACCCAACCAAAATTAGAGGGAAAGTAGAAAAGTGAAATCTTAGAAATATGCTACAAAGAGTATATGCCTTTTACAAAGCACGCACACCATTTATAAAGTACACATGCCATTTACAAAGCACACACACCCTATAAAATTCCATGTTTTGGAGGGAAGATAAATAATTTTAAATTTTTTAGGTCAAAGAAATATCCCTTTGGTAAAGCATGTATGCCCTTCGAGTTTTAATATGCTCTGTGTAGTATTTGGGTACTTATCTAGTTGTATATATTTGGGCAGTTATCTAGTTGTATAAGTTTACATTTAATTTTATATTACATATTATATTCTTATAATCTGAATTTATTTTAATAAATATAAAAAATTAGGGTCGCTCTATATCTTCTAAAATTGATTACATAACCATAAGAGTTACCATTTAGAAGTTAGTTTTTGAAAATCCATTCTAGTCAATACTTAGTTTTTAGAATTTCAACATTAGAGGATAGAATGAGAAATGAATTTTCGAATCATGTTACATATGTAATAGATATTTACCATTGAATATTACATGCTTACTTTACCTACTTGAGTATACTTTATCCAAAAATGGGCTAACAACAAATTGACTTAGTTTCTCCATTTTTATCCATGCTTAATAATTTCTCATTTTTTTGTAATTAACTTGAAAATTGGAATAAAATTAATATTCAACATTTAATAAATCTAAATATAAAAAACACATATTTATAAAGTCAAAGATAAAAAACATGACAATTTGATAACAGAGTTTACCCAATAGTGTTATGTCTTCGGGTTCAATAAAACATGAACCGATATATAGATGATAAAAAAATAAAAATATAATTCTTACATCAATTATTAAGATATGAATTCTTCCAATGTTCTACAACTATCTGACTCTATATGATGATTAGCTTCTACAATAATCTTCTCTGTATCGAGCTTCTTCTCAATACTCTTCCTCACTTCTTCTCCTTTAATACTCTAACAAAGGAGAACTAATAAATTTGAATGAGAAAACTTGTAATGTTTTGCAATAATTTGAAATCAAATCTTGCAATGGAAACTTTCCAATGATGCATATCAACATGTCTATTACTATTATACTCCAAAACTTGAATTAGAAAACCTTTGCTTGGAGTTATCTCTCAATGGAGTACCTCTCTACCCATATTTCCAAATGCTACAAGAAGTGGTAAGTAAAATAAATACGATAATACAAAATAAATATTGATACAATATATCATAATGGGTTGCTCATGATGTGTTTCTCATCCTGAATGGTTGCTCTAATTTCACTCTCAATAAGTGATCTACCTACACACTTGCTCATACAAACAAGATTAGTTTCCTTAATGCTTCTTAAATGATAGAAACATAAATAGTTATTTGGAGGTTCTTTAAGAATGATAAAAAAAACTTAGCTATGCAAAAATGATATCCATTTCTTACCAATCCAATCTAATGGATGTTCCTCTTTGGGAAACTTCCTCTTGATAGGACCTTACTTAGATAGGTGGGCTTCTTCATGGGTTCCCTTTGGACTATTGGTTCTTGAACAACTTTTTCATCTTTTTCCTTATGATTTTAATAAGTTTGAATAATTTATTTGTAACATTTTGGATGAAGCTGTGGATGAATATTTTATCATTTGTCAACCTGATGACCACTCATATTACAAGGATTGCAATAATTCTTGTCCATTTTCTTAGATGGTTTGTTCTTCTCCACACTATGTTTTGGAGAGTGATCTTTATGACTTATTTCCTTTTTTTCTAAAGGATAAGCCTTTCTCTCTTTAGATATTTTCCCATGGTTGTATTTTTTCAACCTACACTTCCTTGTTAATGAACAAATGGAAGAGTATTAACATAAACCACAAAAATTATTAGGAAACCCCATTTTGAAAACCACTTTGATACCAAACTTTATCTAGAAATGGGTTAACAAAAAAATTGACTCTTTTTCCCCATCTTTATGGATACTCAATATTTTATTAAATTTCCATATTTAACTTGAAAATTAGCATAAAATTAATATTCAACATTTAATAACTCTAAACACATAAAACACCTATTTATAAAATTAAAGATAACAAACACAACAATTTGATAATGGATATCACCCAATAGGGATATGTCTCCATACTAGATAAGACACAAAGTGATATATACATGATGCAAAAATAACAATACAATTCTTATATCAATTCTCTAGATACAGCTTCTTCCAATGTGTTACAACTCTCTAACTCTACAGGATGATGGGCTTTTGAAATAACCTTCTCTGTATGGAGCTTCTTCTTAATACTCTTCCTCACTTATTCTCCTTTAATGCTCTAACAAAGTAGAGATTGGAAATTTGAATGAGAAAACTTGTAATGTTTTGCAATAATTTGAAATTAAAACTTGAAATGGAAACTTTCTAAAGATTTCCTAAATGTAAACTCCTCCTATTTATACTATTTGGAGGCCCCTGATTTATATATTTAATCCCTATCCAAGTGGATAAGGGAGGCAAGACCTTAGAACTTTTAATCCCTTATATGGTAGTTGGCATTTGTCCAATCACAAATCACTTGAACCCCAGTATGCCAATTCATTATTATATTGTCCATTTTGTAGTAGTAACTCAACTACAATATGATTATTTTCTAGTATTCAACTTATTAATGCAAGTCTCACACAACATGATTTCATTCATTTAATGCTAAACCTTCATCAGAATATTGAGATGTGATTATATATATATATATATATATATATATATATATATATATATTTGTGAATCATAGTCATATGATGACCATGCTTGAAAATGGATATAATTAGATATGGATGTACATGGATATGGGGATATGTGGATTTACATGATTATAGTGAAATGAATAGAAATATATAGTTTGTTAATATGGAGATCTCTAATAGTTATATAAATAGTAGTGATAATAAATATTTTTGTTGTAATGTTACGTTGTCACTATACTATTGATTGACTAATGGTATATCTGATATTGATATAAATATATAAACTAAGTATATATATTGACATTAAAAACTATGAATAAATATGTGTGTGTGTGTGTGTAAGCTGTAAGGAGGCTAATTCTATGCTTGGGCTATGTTCTGAAATCTATGTGGAGACTAAGTAATGTATTTAAAGCATAATAGTTTTATATAAAATGAGTTGATGGAGTCAAACCTGTAGTAACATATATAAAATATATAGAGTGTTGTAGAGTACAAACACATAAAGGAACTATGTGAATGACTTAAATGGTCGATTTGAATTAGAGGTTGTTTTGTTCTATTTTGAGAACTAATAGTAAATAATGAGAGTGGAATATTGGTATAGAAAGGTATAGTGATTGTATTACTCAGTTTATGTCTTGATGATTTATGGATGTAATCATTTTGGAAATATTATAAAGACCTTGATTAAAGTTATAAGTGGCTGTTAGTATATGTGCATATAATATGGAAAAATTATGTGCGGTACATGTTATGAGTATATTAATATGTACCATTATTTAGACATATATAGCATATATTTGTGCATCGTGATGTGTGCCTATAAGTTATAGTACTATGTATTTTAAACATATGTTATACCTAGTTGGTATAAACTATCCTTGCTTGATTATTATTTGTAATTATGAGACATTTGATTCTTGAAATTGTAAGACTTTTTATTCATAATTGAGTAGTTGTGCTCATGAACAATGAACTATGATATTATGAGATATTATGGAGTCTATTATATTTGAAAAACTAATTATAAGAATGTTGTGAAGATTCATTCATACATTTGATGGACTAAATGTATGCATTTTGGTTATTTCTATGTTTAGCATGTTTTATGACAGCTAGTATAAAGTACTTTATCATGTCTACTTACAGAAAATAGAATATGCAGTCTAATATATATTATACTCAGATGGTATAATCTACACTTTTTTAATTATTACTTATAAATAATATTATGGAGATTCATTCATATATTTGATGAA
This sequence comes from Torreya grandis, assembly GCA_037957365.1. Classification (NCBI taxonomy): domain Eukaryota; kingdom Viridiplantae; phylum Streptophyta; class Pinopsida; order Cupressales; family Taxaceae; genus Torreya; species Torreya grandis. The sequence goes on along the minus strand of JARHVA010001240.1, from coordinate 2,604,629 downwards.
CTAAATGTATGCATTTTGATTATTTCTATGTTTAACATGTTTTAATGCTTGTTATTAGGAAGTAATCTATATGAATTTTTTTGTTATGTATATAAATCAAATCTCACATTATTGGTACTGAGTAAGTAGTGAGACAGACTTCAATATATTACTAACATCACAATGCTATATGAAGGTAATCTGATTAAGTGGTGTGTATAAAATTGACTTATCCTAGAGATCAATAACTATTGAAAACTTTGGCCAAATTAATGTTAGTTAGACATTTTCATTACATGTGTATTATTTACATGTTTTTGCAATATCATGTTATAACAAATATATTTATGGTACATTGCATGTTCCTGGAAATCATACATCACATGGGTACTAGCTTGTCTCTCTAGATTCATGCACCATCACTATCTACTCATCCATAAGGGGAAGGTCATCCCTAATGGGAGATTGTGTGGGGGATCGATGGTCCATGGTTGGTGTGGAAAAGTGATTAGATGATTCTCTACCTCCCCTTAACAATACTTCTTTAGAGATGACACTAGAGATTGCCATAGATACTAGAGTTTGGAAAACTCATACTCTGTGAAGATTTGTACCTTATATCTTATACATTATATTCTATTCATTATATTAAGATATTATTCTAATGAGATGTAATTAATAATTATTGTACCATGATATTAGTGGCTATATGTTTGTACCAATCATGGATAGACATATGTAATTACTTTCTATATTTATTTATGTTTTGTTTTATATGATGCTAGTGATCTGTAACAAGTAATTGTTACATGTTATATTTTAAAGTTAAGATACTTAACATGTTTTAGTTGGAACACTAATTATATTCTCATGGTGAATTCAAATAAAAGAATACATTGATTTAATTAAAAACTAAATCATGTTATTCTAAGTTGATCCCATATGGGATGTTACATGTGGTATCAGAGATATGGATTGAATATTAGGACCTAATGAGTCCACTAGCTTTTGTGTATCCTTTTGTTTACCATAAAGAAGAATGGTGAAAACTAGAGTATTTGGGAGGATTATTTGAATGTCAATGATATTAAACCTTCATTTGATTATAACTAATTTACCGTTAAATAATAGAAAATCTAGATCAAATTTACTTAGCCATGAATGAAACCAAGGATCGAATTCTAGCCCTAGAATAAGAATTTTATGGCCATGAAGAGGAAGAACACTAGAGTGAACCTGAAGAGTGTCTCATTGAGTAAGAAAACCTTAGGATGCAAGAGCATAGGTAGTATTTTATGGGTTAAGTGAATTTTATTTTGGACTTATAGTTCTTTGGTGCCAAATTATGCTATACCATGATTAGAGTTGTGAGATTTAGTAAATCCTCATGTATGGCATGGTGACTATTATAGGTAATAGACATCCAAGATTATTGGAATTATGCTTACCTATGTGGATGAAATGTGTGTGGTAAATTTAGTGTGTAACCTTACGAGTACTCGTACCCTTTTAGATTTGTTAAAGTTTTGGTTTATCAAGTGTATCTATGGTGATGGTTGTATACAATGTTGGGTAGGTGAGTGCATGACATAGTTCCTAAGTGATGAACAAGAGATTCCTAAAATATGTTTGATAACCTTGAGAATGATTACATCTTTACTTGGTAATCAAGTCACTTCTGCCACTTATGTTTTATTTTTTTTAATGTTAAAAAATCATGGGATGATTCTCACTTAAAAAACATGTGCATGTTAGATATATTTTTGTGTCTTATGTAGGAGAGGGAATCCTAAAAGACCACTTATGGATTGGCACCACTTATTTCCATGGGAATTCTACTTATAGTAGGGTCTAGTTTTCTATATTGAGGATTCCTATGTTAGAAGTTTGCTTATGGATTGGCACCCCATATGTTTATGTGGATTGGGAAGAGGTGAGTTGTTACTCTCTCACCCTCCTTTGACATCATTATAATCCCACTTAGTGGATTCATATTTTCATGATATTGATTAAGTGTTCCCTTAATCGAAAACTTGTTTTCAAAATCTTGTTTTGAAAATATTCCCTAGAGTTCATGGAATAGTGTCTTATTAATCTTTTTGATAGAGAAGTTTTAGGAATGGAATGGATTGATGCATCTATGTGGTTGATATTTTTCTTTTCAATTGTAAAAATAGGTTGTGATACTATTATTAACCATTTTTACCACAAGTAAAAATGGGTCAACCCCCTTATAGTAAAAAACTTATATATGGGTCTAATGTAATGTTATAATGTGTATTTAATGTCATATCATATGATTTTAGCCTTGCTTATGGTTTAATTAAGTCTTATGTCAACTTGAGTAACTTAGGGGTCATTTTAGGGTCATATATGAAATTTAAATGGTTTTAAAGGTGTTTAAGTGTCATATTTTTCTTACCAACATCCAATTCATCATATTCCCTATCAATAATGTCAGTACATCTAAAAATTATATGTTCTTTAACTGAAAATTAAGAAAACAACTTAAAAAGGAGGAGTTTGACACCTTTATAGCCTATAGGGGAGTGTGACACAGGTGAAAACCTTATGGAATGACTCTTAAACTTATTAGACTCATCTCAGCATTTGATCAACTTTGGAAGTGCTAAAAATGGCCAAAAACCATTCTTCTCCTTCATCACCCTTCTAGACATGCAGAACCAATCAATACATTTATGCTTAGTATGACTAGTTGGATAAGTTTCAAAAAAAAATGTTAGGGGGGTGATATTACACTCATAGAGATTCATTTTCATAATAAGATTTTAATGATTTGTCATTTGTGATTTATGAATCATCCTTTATAAGTTGACCCTATTTTTTTGCTTGTTAAACCCCATGACCTGCAGTTTCCTTCTCATGTGGATAGGTCCATATGATCCAAATACTAAGATTAATTCCAAAGGATTTTAAGTCCTTATAATTTCTCCCATTCTTGGTTTAATTTTTAGAAGGTTTTCATGGATCAAAGAACTCAAGTTGCAGAGTGGTGTCATCATGTGAGATCTCAATCAAGTTTCACCACTTATAGAATGTTTATTTCTCTGCAAAGTTTTTAGATAATGATGATAGGTTTAATTCCATGTTTCCAACATTCTCTTGGTCCCCTCCCCTTTCTATCTCACCCTCCAAAATCAACATCATGAGGAAAGCATAATCATATGGAGTACACAATCAACCTTATTCTTATTTCCAACCATAGTCATGGCATGTGAAGGTTTTCATAATGCTCATGAAGTTATTTGAAGAGTTCATGAGATGTTAAACACATTCTCATAGCAAGAATAATCAAGTGAAATACATTCACTTGATAAAAGAGGGACTGTGATAGTCAACTCAGTCACTCACATAGTCATATAACATAGAGATGCATCTATAGGTGCTTACAGGAAGGTAAAACATTGAAATGAGGTGTGAAAGCTTGTCTCATGATTTTCAACATCATAATATCTCATTTGAATACTTTAAAGGTATATCAATTGGTTATGAATTCATATTCCTTGAGTACGTTGATCATTTCATGACTCACTACCTGTCTGTAACTCAAAGTGCACCTGCAGGTGCCTCAAAAGAAGGATAACACATTAGTATGAAGTATTTGACCTTATTTTGAATTTTTCATGGGATTAAAGAATCTATATAAGGTCTTGTAAAGGACTAGAGCTGATCAAATAACTATAAATCATACATTGTTTGAGATATACCTTCACTGCCTATGTTATACTATAGAATCCACCTACAAGTGGTACCATAGAGAGATGAGGTATCATATAAAAGTGTTGAAGCATGTGATGAAACCCTTCTTAAAGTCATAGTGTGTTGTGTAGATCATGGTAGACATGTTTGAAGTCCTAGTGTGTTGTATCTTTGGATGATTACTATGTTTAGGGATAAAATCCCTAAAACATGAAAAATAGAGCACCTAGTCATTTTGTTGAGATCATATGACAAGGTTACCAGGGGTCTTGGCTAATCCAGATGCACTCATCCTATAGCCCTATCATAGGAGTCCAACTTGAAAAAGGAAGAGAGTAATTTAGTCATTTTTTTTAATTAATAGAAAGGCCCAAAGATGTGATTTTATTCACTAAACTCAGATAGTGAAATCTATAGTATTGAGCATTAAAGACCATACATAAAATTTCAAATAAGGAATGTATTCATATGGGGTGGAAATGTTGATTTCATGTGTACATTTTTAGTCTATATTCATCAAATAATTTATTAAGGGAAGGTTTAAATACTTTGTTTTAGGTCCCATCCACATGTACAGGTGTCTCTTACCTAAGATGTTGATATACAGTTGACTATGAAGTCCTACAAATCCATAGTATGAGCTTGGACATGGAAACCTCTAAATAGAGAGACACATATCATCTCACAATTTTTTCCTAAGACCTCATATTGTTATCATAGATTATATGACATATGTTTCAAGGATAATAAACACCTACAATATCCTACACAACCAACTGTAGTTGATTGTGATCAGTAGAGAACAAAAGAATTAGGATTCTTGATGTGGGCATAGCCCAAACATGAAATGAACGGGTCCAAATCATTACCAAATGATTTTGGAAGTATTATACATTGTTTTAAAATCCTAATACATATAGGACTACCTATAGGTATGGTACCTTAAAGCAAAACATAGTCAAGAAATTATACTCAGTATAGGCCAATCAAGGTAAGGTGTGAACAATGCAGAGTTTGAAGAAAGTATGATTATTTACATGATTGAAAGATACTCTAATATAGGTAAGAACACCTCATAACACTCTCATGGTGGATACAAATCAAATAAATGACTCTAATGATGCAACACAATCTATATCTTACACCCTACACACAGTCCCCTTCATCATAGTATGTCCTAGGTTTTGAAGGAGTTAAGGGGTCTAATGGTATATTAAAGAGTTTAAAATATTCATATAATTTATCTATGACTTGTAAAATCCTCTCCAGTTTCTAATTTTTTTTAATAAATAGGGTAAGTACCCTCTATTTTGTCTCAAATAGAGGGTACTTCCCTAGAATGCAAACCCTACAAGTTTTGAGGAAAAAGATGACCAGGTAAACTAGGAGATAATTAAACCTTACAAAGATATGTGAAAAGTTATATGACATCTAAAAAATCATGAGAATCCTTTCACAATAAGAATAATCTCAATAGGGTGGTCTAGACCTTCAAAGATGTAGATAGGCCTATTAGAAATGGTTTAGGCCTAAAGCCCAAATCGGAGGTCAGTTTCACTACCAACCTTGGGTGAACACTCCAATGGATTAAAACATGTTTATGAGGATATTTAATATGTTCATAAGCTTCTAATATTAATAAAATTCCACAAATAAGCCACTTTTGCCTCAAAGACAACTTAGGGGTGTGCTAAATGAAGGTCAAGGTTTGTGTAAGCAGGTTTGAAAGCTCACATCTTCTTGGAGAGTGTGAATTGAGGTTCAAGGAGTTTTGGGAAGTTGAAAGTGGTCATAAAAATTTATTTTTTGGGATTTTTATACAACTCCAACATCACATCTTCATGAACAAATCTTAAGAGTGAAAAGAGCCTAAAACCCTAGATAAGGACCCAATTGGGAAAACAAGGATGGAGAGATGTCAATATGAGATGGAATGGACATGAAAACTATTTAACCTTACAAGGGACTCTCCAAATACCCTTCCCATCCACTTGAGGTGTTCCTTACTTTTATATATAGGAGGGAAATAAGGTTTTATTAACTAATTTTGATGTTTTTTAGGTTGAGGAGGTTTCAAGAGATTCAAATAACTTTGAGAGATATCTCAAGACTTAATTTAACTCATTATTACCATTCCATGATTCACCAAAACTCTTAAGTGTTTCTGCAAGTAGCTTTATCTCAGCTAGTCAAAATTGGCAAAGTGAGCAAGATGCTGAGAAGGGTGAGAACTTCAAGTGGATGGCCTTTTAAGGTCTACCTAAGTAGTCTAAGCCATATAGGATTTTTCCAAGTTTCATTTACCCCCTATTATGTATTTGCATGGAAAATTGAAGCTAAATTTGAGGCCAAGTGTGAGGGGTGAGTGAAAGAGGAGTTTTTTAGACTACAAGTAGTGATGGCTCATCTCTAGAATAATAATGCATGTTGGATCATGTCTAAAAACCCTCCCTCTTAGTTAAATCATGATATATATCCCTAGATAGTTGTGGGATGTTCTAAAATGGATAAATGATGAAAATAGTTTTCTTGTGCAGAATGAGGAGTCTTACACCACATTTCATGAGTTTCATAACTTGGATGTCCATTTATCCTATCATAACTTATATGTTATATCTAGTTCTTAATTATATTTCATATTTAACTCCTCTTATCATGAAAAGTGTTCTTATGACTCTTATACTTTTCTTTTCTCGCTTCTCTCTCAAGTTATTTAAGTAGCAGTTATTTTAGCATTTGTAATCTAATACCATGCCATATATGGTGAAGCCCTATTAGAATGATGTTATATTTTTCCTTTAAACATTATTTCTAATTTGGTTTTGAGTTTATAAATATTTTTATAAGTGTGCAAGTGATATATGGTGATGCAAAGTGATAATTCTCTATCCTTTCTTCCTTTATCCTTTCATGTTTATGAAAGAGTTCCTATTATAACAGGTTATAGAGAGTGTATTCAAGTGTGTTAGGCCCATTTAAAGTGTATGGTTATCCTTGGAGTGTGTAATCTTCCCTCTGGTTCATTTTTCTTGTGTTTCTGCACACATCTCACCTCTATATTGAAACACTCATGTTAGAAACCTTATAAGACTTAAAAGTTAGTTTGTATGCCTTGATTTGTAGTGAATGAAGTATGATGGTCATGTGGAAAACTTATTTGTGTATCACCCCATTAGATTAGGTTCATTTAATGAAAACTCTAAGTCTCTTCCCAATTAAAAAAACACTAGTCTAAGTGATAAACATTTCAAGACATATTCAGGGAGCTAGCCCTTAAATCTAGAGGCTCACTTTCATTATAGGTACACCCACATACCTAGAAGTTTTCCCATGTTTCCCATATTTGGAAGAGGCTTGAACACCCTCTTCTAGGTTTTAATATTTGGTGATAATAGTTTTGGGACTCCCAATTGGATAATTATCTCTAAGATAACTTATCAAGGTGAATGTTGTTCTTGACAACATCAATTAAAAATTGGTGTGTTACTCAGCATTTGGTGACTCCATCAAGGTAAATCTGGTTCAAGGCCATTGTTTTGTCACAAACTTGTTATCATAATTTATGGTTCTCACTAGGTCATCATCTAGTAGAGTGCTCAACCTCATTAATCCACCTATTCAGCTTGAACTTCCTCATGAAGTTCAATATCCTCATCTTAATCTTCCCTTTGAGTACCAAGAGGATTTCGCTATCCAAGTAAGCCAAGAGAGTGAAGAGGTTGAATAAATTTAAGATATTGAAGAACACATGGCTATATCTCATGCTTTCCCTACCCTTAATAACTAAAATCCAATTCACCTTCAAGCATATAATGTCATTCATCCTAATGTCACAAAAGGTGTGCCCATATTCAATGGTGAGAGTCATGTTACAACTAGTGAACACATTAGGGCTATCTCTAACTTTTGTATCTTTCACAACGTCACTCAAGAGAGCATTGCCACTAGACTCCTTGCCATGTCCCTTAGATGGAAATCTCTTGATTGGTGTAGGACTCTATAAGGTGGATGCATCACATCATGGGATTATTTTGGAGTGTTGTTGACCTCAAGGTTTGGAAATGAAAGTTATAATGCCTCTCTCATACATCATCTTAATTTGATAAAAAGAGGATCCAAAGAAATAATACATGAATTAAATGAGAGGTTTTAAAATACTTGGTTTATATTTCCTCCTCCCATGAGGCCACCTCATAGTTTTGTGTTCCCCACCTACTTAAGAGCCATTGGTACTGAAATTGCTATCATGCTTCAATCCATGGGTGGTTCCACTCTTCCCAAATCATATAAACTTGCTATAAAAGTTGAAAATAGTCTCATCTACGATGGAACATTGCCTCCTAAAGTGATTATGACTCTATTGTCTCATACTTCTATTAATACTCTAGATGTATCCCAAATTCCTAATGCCAATACCAATCCTAAGGCTACTCCTAAGAATTCATAAAATGTCATAGATCCATATAAAAAAATTCAAACTTTAGAAGTTGAGCTTATGCAAGATAAAATTCAAAAGGGTGCCTATCAAAGTCCTTACCCTTATCAACAATAATATGGTCAGCAATATGGAAGAGGAAGAGGCCAATGACAGCCTAAACCTAACAGGTCTACCAATGTGTACAATCCCAGCTCCACCACCAATACAAGAGAGATGGTACCAGTGCATACAAATTTGGTACAAGGAGAAGATTAGAATCAAGGAAAATTCATGGATGATAATTAAATTGGATAGAAATATATTATTTCTCTAGGAGGATTTACTCCTCTCTAATCAGCTAAAGATGAGGTTATGATGAAAGCAAATGAGGATTGGCAACCTCATGGAGAAAGTTTCACCAATTTCTTGGTGGATGACACTTTTATACTCAATAAAGGAGCCTCTATTATATAAAATATAATGGAAAATAGGAAGGATATAAGAGGTGATAATATCATTTTAAAAAACTCATGCAATCATCTTTCAAGGCAACAAAGCATGGTTGTAAGTGTGATAGCTCCAAAAGCTCCTACACCTCCTTCAAGTCAAAATGTGGTGAAGTTTTATCAAGATGTCTCTATTAATAAAGTTATAATAAATACTTTGACTCTAAGGAATCAATAAAATGTGAGTAATAATTCCCTAAACATATTGGATTCCTTGAAAACTGACAAAACATCAATCTCTTTGTGGGATGTCATCCATATGCCTAGCCAAAAAGAGTTATTACAAAAGAAATTGTCCACTATTCCTACTATAATTTCATCTTAAATTAAAAATAATAGTCATGTTTTCCTTTAAAATTTTCCTAATACCATAGTTAAACCATATATTAGGGCTAATAAACCTCACCATTCTATCTCACTCTCATAGTGGGTGATAAATTGGTCCATAATTGCATAGTTGATAGTGAAGCCTTTACATCAGTCATGCCAAAAGTTGTAGCTGATAATTTGGGCTTAAAATATGATCCATATAAAAAATAATTTATCAAATGAGATGGTACACCTTCTAAGACAATAAGGATGATAAAAATTTTGAAGGTCTTCTTGCATGATTGTCCTAGCTTTCATATCCTCCAATACATAGTTGTTGTTGACCTCCCAGCTCTCTTTACAATCTACCTTTCAAGAGAATTTATAGCCTATATTGGTGGATATATCTTATATTATTGGTCCTTATTGGCCTTTAGGACAAGGTATGGGACCAAAGTGACCATTAGAAATCAACCTCTTGCAAGGTTTCACATTGAGCCTTGCATTGGAATAAGCTCTAACTTGAATTGTTTGATCAATGAAAAGGAGGATCCTAATGTGGATGATGGAAATTATAAAATTGAAGGAATTTATTATTTATTCTTGGATGAATATAGTGTAGATACATATGTACATGATCCTTATGCATACTTTGAACAAACTGACCTTGGGACTTATATCATGCATGAAGAGCCATTTGAAGGAGCTAAGGTAAGTGTCAAACATTCCCATGCTGTTGAAGGTAACTATATGATTAATGAGTATGATGATAATATTTTTATGAATATAATTGAGCACCATAGTGGGAAAAATGATGTCTTTGTCCCTGCCATTGATGAGGATGCCTTGGATGATAACACTCATGAGGTGGATGAGAATGACTTATGAAAAAGGTTTGATGTCATATGTCATGAGTTTGATCAACTTGGTAATGTTATTTCCCATCTAAAGAATTATAAATATGATTTGGGTAATGAATATAAAAACATGATTTTGAGTGTCTCAATAAGCATGGAGAAAAGTCTCATGTCATGAATGAATAAGAACAATGGCAAAATCTCAATGCCATATGAAAAGAGTTTGACAAGTTGAGTAAGTCTCCCTTTTCTCCAATAAATTACATATATAATGTTGAGATTTTTAATGATACTAATGATCATGTTGTCAAGTTTCCTTTAAGATATGAATGTGAATGTCTTTCTATTAATCAAGAACATGTTGTCATGAAGCAATTTGATGATGCTAGTGTCCAAGAAGTTGTCGACATGGATAATGATGTCAAGGTACAAGTTATTGTACTTCAAGAAAAGTTAAGAGACACACCTGATGTTGAACCATATCCAAAGGTATTAGATCATGAAGAAGAGGAGCTTAAGGCTTTCAAACATAGGTTACTTCCTATCCTAGAAGAAGACAAGTTTGACAAGATTGCCATACGCTCCAATCTACACTTTTTTGGAAAACATCTAATGGATATGATGGATATCACAATAGTTTCATCCCCAATAAAATTTATTAAATAATAGGAAATATCATCGATGAAGGTCCCAAAGAACTCACTTTCAGACCTAAGAAGATTCAAAGGTGGTAGGCTTCTTGACCACACACATATGCAAGTTATTGGTGATGAGCATGTTCCTCATGCTAGGCTAACTTCATGGAGTGATAAATATACAAGGGGGATAATATTTGACCCTAGTTGAGGTACAATAATATGTTCTACCAAAAGAGTGAGGTTTTTAATTCATAGAATGTGTGTGTGTGTGTGTGTGTGTGTGTGTGTGTGTGTGTGTGTGTGTGTGTGTGTGTGTGTGTGTGTGTGTTCTCTTTCAATTATGTTGTGTTTTATAAGTGTTCTAGTGAACACATGTGTGTTTATTTTATGTTTGCCTTGATTTTTGTGTCTTTACTTATGTTTTATTTGTTGTCAAAGGAAATTTGTGTGTCAAACCTAGTGTACATGTGACCTCATGGCCCAATGGATAGGATTAGGCAACTAGTCTTGGCATAGCAAGCATACCACCCTTGGGAAATCACCAAGAATGTTAACCATTTTTACCACAATTTAAAATGGGTCAAACCCCCCTATATTGAAAAAATTATATATGGGTATAATTTAATGTTATAGGGTGTATTTAATGTCATATCATATGTTTTTAGCCTTGGTCATGGTTTAATTAAGTCTTATGTCAGCTTGAATCACTTAGGGGTCATTTTGGGGTCATTTATGAAAGTGGCATGGTTTTAAAGGTTTCCAAGTGTCCTATTTTTATTCCCAACATCCAATTCATCATATTCCCTATCCATAATGTTAGTACATCTAAAACTTGTAGGTTCTCTAGCTAAAAATTAATAAAGCAACTAAAAAAGGAGGAGTTTAGCACTTGTATAACCTATAGGGGAGTGTGAGACATGTGACATCATTATGGGATGACTCTTAAACTTCTTTGGACTCATATCAGAATTTTATCAGCTTTTAGAGTGCTAAAAATGGTCAAAAACCATTTTGCTCCTTCAGCACCCTTCTAGACATGTAGAACTAGTCAATATGTTTATGCTTAGTATGACCAGTTGGAGAAGTTTCAAAAAAATGCTTTTTGGGGGTGATATTAAATTTATATATAGTAATTTTCATATAAATATTTTAAGGATTGGTCATTTTTGCTTTATGAATTATCCTTTACAAGTTTATTGTGTTTTTATGCTTGTTAAACCCCATGTCCTACAGGTTTCCTTCTCATGTGGATAGGTCCTTATGATCCAACTACTAAGATTACTTCAAGATTATGTTAGATCATTATTATAATGTCTCCCATGCTTGGTTTAATGTTTAGAATGTTTTCATAGATCAAACAACTCATGTTGCAGAGAGGTGCCATCATGTGAGATCTCAATCAAGTTTCACCACTTGTAAAATGTTTATTTCCATGTTTCCAACATTATATTAGTGCCCTCCCATTTCTAACTCACCCTTCAAAATCAACATCATGAAGAAAACACAGTCATATGGAGTACACAGTCAACCTTCTACTTATTTCCAACCACAGTCATGGCATGTGAAGGTTTTCATAATGTTCATGGAGTTGTTTTAATAGTTCATGATATGTTGAACAAATTTTCATAGCAAGAAAAAACAAAGTAAAATCCCTTTACTTGACAAAAGAGGGACTGTGATAGTCAAATCAGTCACTCACGCAGTCATACAACATAGAGATGCATCTACAGGTGCATATAGGAACATAAAACATTGAAATGAGGTATGAAATCTTGTTTCAAGCTCTGCAACATCATAATATATCATTTTAATACTTGACAGGGATATCAATTCTTTATGAAGTCATATTCCTTGAGTATATTGATCATTTCATGACTCATTACCTGTCTACAACTCAAAGTGCACCTATAGGTGCCTCAAAATAAGGATAACACATAAATATGAAGTATTTTACCTTATTTTGAAGTTTTCATGGGATTGAAGAATCCATATGAGGTCTTGGAATGGACTAGAGTTGATCAAATGACTATACTAAAGCATTGTTTGAGATATACCTTCACTGTCTGTGTTATACTATAGAATCCACATACAAGTGGTACCACAGAGAGCTAAGGTGTCATATATAAGTTTTGAAGCATGTGATGAAACCCTTATTGAAGTCCTAGTGTGTTTTATACATCATGGGAGACATGTTTAAGATGATAGATTAGTAAACAGGTCAATAAGGTTGTATCTTTGGATGATGATTGAGTTTAGGGATCAAATCCCTAAAACATGAAAAATAGAACACGTAGTCATTTTATTGAGATCATATGACAAGGTTACTTGGGGTCTTGACCAATATAGATGTACTCATCCCATAACCCTATCATATGAGTCTAACTTGTACAAATAAGAGAGTAATTTAGTCATTTGGTTTTCTTACTAGAAAGACCCAAAGATGTGCTTTTATTTTCTAAACTCATACAATGAAATCTACAATATTGAGCATCAAAGACCTTCATACCCAAAATTATAAATAAGGCATGTATTATTATGGGGTGGTAATATTGAGTTGATGGGTACATTTTTATTCTAGATTCATCAAATAATGTTTGAATCAAAGGTCAAAATACTATGTTTTGGGTCCCATCCATACCTACAAGTGTCTCTTGCCTGAGATATTGATATATAGTTGACTATGAAGTCTTACAAATCCATAGAATGAGCTTGGACATGGAAACCTATAAACATAGAGACATATGTTAGCTCATAATTTTTTCTTAAGACCTTATATGGTTCTCATGGATTATATGAAATAGGTTTCAATGATAATCAACATCTACAGGATCCTACACAACCAACTGTAGTTGACTGTGATGGGCAAAGAACAAAAGAATTAGGATTCTTGATGTAGGCATAGCCCAAGCATGAAATTAATGGGTAAAAATCACTGCCAAATTTTTTTCAAGGCTTAAATAAGTCTTATGCATTTTTTTAAAAGCCTAATCCATGCAGGACTTCCTATAGATATGGTGCCTTGAAGCAAAACATAGTCAGGAAATTGTACTCAGTTTAGGCCAATCAAGGTAAGGTGTGAACAATGCAAAGTTTGAAGAAAGTCTAATGATATAAATGATTTAAAGAGACATAAAGATATGTAATTACACATCATGACACTATAATGGTGGATACAAATTATAGAAATGACTCTAATGATGCAACACACACTTCATATCCTAAACCCTACACACAATCCCCTTCATCACAGTCTGTCCTAGGTTTTGAAGGAGTTAGGGGGTCTTATGGTATATTAAAGTGTTTAAAATTTTGAAGTATGTCTCTATTACTTGGACAATCCTCTCTAATTTCTAATTTGTTTGAAGAAATAGCAGAAGTACCCTTTGTTTTATCTTAGACAGAGGGTACTTCCCTATAATACAAACCCTGCAAGTTTTGAGGAAAAATATGATTAGGTGAATTAGGAGCTGATTAAAAATTACAAGGATGTGTTAAAATTTTTATGAAATATAAAAAAGAATGAGAAACCTTTAAAAAAATTATGAATCTCAATAGGGTGGTTTAGACCTTCAAAGATGCAAACAAGCATATTAGACATGGTTTAGGCTTAAAGCCCAAATGAGAGGCCAATTTCACTTCTAACCTTGGGTGAACACTCCAATGGATTAGAATATGTTTATGAGTATATTTCAGACGTGTCTAATCTTATAATATTCATAAAATTTCATAATGAATCCACTTTTGGCTCAAAGATAACTTAGGGGTATGCAAGAGGAAGGTCAAGGTTCTAGTAAGTAGGTTTGAAAGCTCACATCTTTTTAGAGAGTGTGCATGGAGGTTCAAGGATATTTTGGAAGTTGAAAGATGTACTAAACATTTATTTTGTGGAATTTGACTATAACTCCAATGTCACAACTTCATGAACAAAGCTTAGAGTGAAAAAACCCTAAAACCCTAGATAAGGACCTGATTAAGAAAACAAGGATCAAGGGATATCCGTATGAGATGAAATGGACATGAAAGTTATTGAAACTTGTAGGGGACTCTCTAGAGACCCTTTCCATCCACTTGAGGTGTTCTCTACTTTTATGGACTAGAGGGAAATAAGGTTTTCTTAACTATTTTTGATGGTTTATAGATTTTAGGAGGTTTCAAGAGATGTAAGAAACTTTGGAAGAGAGACCAGGACTTAATATAACTTTATATGTCCATTACATACTTCATCAAAATTCTTAAGTGTTTCTACAAGCATTATTATCTTAGCCAGTCAAAACTGGAAAAGTGAGCAAGATAGTGATAATGGTGATAACTTTAATTGGATGGCCTTTTAAGGTCTACCTAATCAATATAAATCCATATAGGATATTTCCAAGTGTCATTCACCCCCTTGTATGTATTTTCATGGAAAACTAAAGCCAAATTTTAGGCCAAGTGTGAGGGGTGAGTGAAAAAGGAATTTCTTGGACTATAGGCAATGATGTCTCATATCCATAAGAATACAAATGATTAGGTATGTATCTAATACATGATGTATAATTTCTAAAACCCCTCCCTCTTAGTTTAATTATGAGATATTTCCCTAGTTAGTTTTTGGATGTTTCAAAAGGGCTAAATGATAAAGACAATTTTCTTGTGCAAAATGAGGAGTATTATGCCACATTTCATGAGTTTCAATACTTGGAGGGATATTTATCATATAATAACTTAAATTTTATATCTCCTAATTCATTCTATTACATATGTAACTCCTATTCTTATCATAACAGGTGTTCTTATGACTCTTAGACTTCTCTTTTCTCACTTCTCTCTCAAGTTATATAAGTAGTAGCCATTTTGGCATTTTTAATCTAATACCACACCATGTATGGTGAATCCATAATGGAATTATGTCATATTTTTCTTTTAAACATTAATTCAAATCTAGTTTTGAGTTTACAAGCAATTATATAAGTTGTGTAAATGATGTATGATGATGTAAAGTGATAATTCTTTATCCTTTCTTCCTGTATCCTTTCATGTTTATGGAAGAGTTCCTATTCTAATGGGTCATATATAGTGTATTAAAGTGTGTTATGCCCCTTTCAAGTGTATTATTGTCTTTGTATTGTGCAATCTACCCTCTGGTTCATTTGCCTTGTGTTGTTTCACACATCTCACATCTATATTGAAATACTCGTGTTAAAAACCTTATAGGACTTAAAAGCTAGTTTGTATGTCTTGATTTTTAGTTAATGAAGTATGATGGTCATGTGGAAAACATTTGTGTGTATCATCCCCTTAGATTAAGTTCATTTCATGCAAACTCTAACTCTTTTCCCCACAAGCAAGCACTAGTTTAAGTGATAAACATTTCAATACATATTCAAAGAGCTATCCCTTAAATCTAGAGGCTCGCTTCCATTATAGGTACACCCACATAACTATAATTGTTCCCTTGTTTCCAAAATTTTGAAGATACTTGAACACCCTCTTCTAGGGTGCAATATTTGGTGACAATAACTACACTTATAGGTTTGGTAAGTATGTAGTGATTTTGGTAACTTAGGTTGCAATTTTTTATTCATACCATGTGAGGGTATTCGAGAGTTTTGTCATTGATATGTTATCTCACTAATTTACGCTTATTAATTTTAGAGTCAAACTCTATAGTACTACTTTATCTAAATTTTTGAACTTTGACCGCATGGAGTGGCGAACCTTGAATTAATACTAGTTCTAGATTAAGATTTATAAGTTGATTATAATTATTATGTTATGATTCACCCTTGATTAGATTGGTATTATTCTCATCTTTTTTAAAACATGTTGTTTGATGAGTTATTTATGTACCTTTCACCTAGAGCAAGTGTGGATTAGGATGTGCGAGACCTCTTATTAGTCTAAGGGATTAAAATAAGATTGTAACTGGTTGTGTATCTAGCCAAGAAAGTGGAGAGGATTTATATCACTTATTAATTTTATAAGGTTTTAAGGATGGTATGATCCTTGGATTTTATTTTTTATGTTAATTTTAACATTATTCTCTCTTAACTATGAATATAATAGAGATGGGTTAAACTGTGAAATGTGATGCTAGGTATGTTTGGCTAATGTAAATTAATGAAATTATAAAATTATTGTATGATTTATTTTCTTGTCATTTATGTTAATACATCTTGAATTATTTATCATATATCATTGCTTTCTAAAATCTATTAGCATGGATTTGTGATTTAAGAACCATTTTCACATTATGTAGATCATTAGGTTGTGGAGACCTAAAGAAAGAGTGGTGAATTAGGAACATGAGAACTAAGAGATGGGAGTGAATCCTATTTAGTCTCACATTGACTTGGTATTTATTGAGTTTGGATCTGACAAGGGGAAATATCAAATCTAGGATCTGGCAAGGGGGGCTTGTCAAATTCAAACATATGGCTATATGCCTTTATACTGAGGAATGTTTATTCCTTAATTTTATATGCATGGGAAATGTGTTATTTTCAATTCATATTCATCATCATACTTGTTAATAACTATGTTTATTAGCGGTAGTATTGACATGTCATACTTATTAGGGTCTATGTAGGGTAGTGATGGTATTGAATTATACACATCATTCTTTCTAAGTTCTTTATAAACTTCTCTCTGAAATGAGAAAATGCTCTTTAGGTTAGATAGGTATGCACATGAGTTGAAAGGAATTATATAACTCTCCCTTTTCATTTATTTTTGGATTTTATGTTGATTTCATATGCTTTTGATTAAATATTAAATTTAGAAGTTAGCGATATTATCATTGAGATATGTGGGACCCTTAAAGGTATCATAAGTGATTATTCTTATAACATATAGGCTTGAATTTTTGGTTATAGACCTTGGGGTTTGTATGCAATCATAAATGCATCAAGTCTATAAGTCAATCATAACTCGGAGAAGATGGATCTTACTTACACTTTTGATTAGGGATAAATTATATAATCAGGAACATAACCAATATGTGTATCTACTAGACCTAATTAGGGAGTATTTTATCACAATAAATACTACTATGGAGGGTTTTAAATCCTCTAGTCAAGCACAATCGTGTAATAACCCTAACTAAGCCCTATGTTTTCATATTCACTAAACTAATAACAAGTAAAGTAAATTCTAATCTATTGCTCACCAAAGCTTGTGGCATAAAGTGGGGGTAATAAACAACAAAATTAAACATGCATAAGAGATAGGAGCCTTGGAGAGTCCTCTATAACCTCCAACCATTTACTAAGCCATTATATTCCATCTAGATGCTGTTACTCAATTTTATTGATTGAGTCTTTGGCAAGGGTTTGAAAAGGTTTAGAGTACTTTTTCCCTCTAAGGATGTTTCATATAGGTTTTAAATCTACTTAGCAAAAAAATTCCACAAAATAATTTCTCAAGACCTTCTTCATCATTCCCTAACTCCTTATATTCTCATGCATAACCTCCAAGTAGGTGTGAGCCTCTCAAGCTTTATCTACCATTTTGTGTAGTCCTAATGTTGGTTTGGATCAAAACATGGTTTCTCTATGACTTCACCTACATGAAAAATGTTCAAACACACCTTATGCCTTCCTAAAAACATTTTTAAATAGGTTATATAGTTATTTTAATGTCAAAAGTGTTATCATACCCTTAAATGGGTAATAGGCTTAGTCTAGACCATGTAGGTTTGTTTGTATCCTTATAGGTTTAAAACACTTTGACATTTTTCAAACACCTATGGATGGTTTATCATGGTGTTATGTATGTGACACAACTCTCCACATCTCCTTGAAATGTCTCACCAACCCCTAATTCACCTTATCATCCTCTTTATTCAAAACCTACAAGTTTCCATCTTTAGGGAGTACCCTCTATCTGAGACAAAATATAGGGTACTTTCCTTATTTTCTCATCAAATTTTAACATGTGGTTGGATTATCTAAATGGTTTATATGATATGTAAAAAATTTCAGTTCTTGATCACATCATTATACCCTCAAAATGCATCAAAACCTAAAATTGAATCATGGAAAAAGTTAGTTGTGTGTAGTGTCTTGAATGTGGACTGTGGTTTGCCTTGTTGGAAGCTCTCCTTCCCCTATTTCCATGTTATAAGAGTCTTTTTAGGTGTATAATACTATGGAGTCTCTTCAATCACATCTATCATTTCAACCCTTGCTAACTTCTCTATCACATACCTTGCATTGACTGGACAGAGGTGATGATTGTGTTTCTTGCTTAAAAGAGGCACTTGTAGGTGACCTTGCATGGTTTAGGACTTATATCATTGACTTACTATGATATATAGGTCTATAATTACTTTTGAAAACCATTTGGACTATTCCAAGCTATATCCAAGTTTTATCAATACCCATAACACCAAATTCTTGATCACTATCAACTACAATCAATTATAGTTGACTGTGTTGGGGTAAAAGAAGCCTATAGATGATATTTCAACTTCTTGGAACCTATGCCATATATCCTTGGATCCCTTTGGAATAATTTTTAAGTTTTATGTGTCTCTATTCATTAGGATTTCATGTTTATGTTTGTATGATGAGACAATATATACTTATAGTCAGCTGGAGGTGGCCTTTTAAAACCAAAGTACACCTGTAGGTGTGTCTATTAAACTAAAAAACTAATACTCCAACCCTTATTAACAATATTTGAAACACAAGTGTGTTTCTAAAATAAATAGGACCATTCAAACATGGATATATGCCTTACATTTCCACCTTGGGATGTGAAGTCTTTTTGAGGTTTAAAACCTATAGACAACATTGATAAAATTTAGTGAACAAATGTGCAACTTGGAGGTCCTTAAACATCATGCTCTGTTAGTCACATACCCACTTTGTTTTTTAGGGTTATACCCCTATGTGTAGACTATAACATGGGTGAATTCAAAATCATCTAGGCATCATGAAACATTGTTATATGGTATCCATAAAAGTGGCGAGGGCTCTATTTTGGTGTTTTAGAGAACTTATCCCTAAACACAGTCCCTGCAAAATGTAAGCTAGTTTATTGAACATGTATGCTCTTATAATGGTTTGATCATGACTTACATAGTATCTATAACATAAAAAATATTCATTATAACCTAGAAACATGTTAAACTCTTCCATATCCATGCTCAAGTCTATGTGGTAGCCTGTAGAGGCACACACAACAACATATAAGGCAGTGAAGGTAACACTATGGAGTGTGCATATTGTATGACCTTATACTAGGTTTTCAATGCATATCTTTCTTCTTCCAACCTTATGAAGGCCTAAAAACATGTTAGTACATCCTTATGGCCATGATTCAAGTCTTTATATATGGTCACCTATAGATGAACATGTCAAGTTGAAGGGTAGTGAAGGTGAAATGATCAATGTGAATGGTGTGTGATTTTTCCAACCAATATTTTACCCTCTATAAATGCTCAAATTTATCCTCTCAACATTTTATGACTTTAAACAAGTTTAAACACCTCCATTCCAATGTGTCATTCTCCTGAGAGTGCACACCAATGGTGTATGACTATATATCTATGAATTGATTGTCTCATCATCAATTACATGGAATTATAGGATTTTAGTTTGATTTATAATGAAACAATAATATTTATAACACCTATGGACTCTTAAAACACCTCCATGAATGTCCTCAGAACTCCACACACCATGATTGAGTTGAATGTATATGGAATTATGCAAGAAATTGACTATGAGTTTTGGACTATGACTGCAACACCATTATGTTAGCTTATGAGATTATTATTAGAATTATATGGTTAAATGAGACATTATAGGCATGAATTACAACACCACACCTTGTTTTTAAACCACTATAGAGAAAGGAACCTTCTATAGGTGTTGGAAATTGACTACAAGTCCACTGGTAACATCAACTTACAACATAAACTAATTATCTCATGAAATCATCTTAAAACATGGAACCAATCATGGGAAACATGAGATAATTTATTAAACATCCTATGAAATCAAATTCATCAGTTGAGCTATATAGACTATCTCAAATAGGAGCAAAACTTATAGGAGCTGGGAAACAACAAGTTGAAATAGATAGTCAACTTGTTAAATATGGTTCATAAATTATAGGCCACCATTACTCAAAATGCAAACATGAAATTTAATATGACCAAGTTTAATATCCACCACCAAGATCATTTGATTTGGAAGTCCTCCTATGTGTCGTTATGTGTATAGTGGAGTGATGGAGAGATAGAATAGTTTTGTCCCATTTTTGGTACTTTAAAAGAATTTAAAATGTGGAAATGAGTCAAAATAATATAAATATCCATTGAACAAGAATCTCCAATGTGCCACTCTCTCCCATAGGTCATAAAACCTTTGAAACTCCCACTTTTACACATGTTTTCTTGGTTTTAGGTTAACACTTGAAAGTTTATATTAGTAATAACATTAATAATATGGAATATAATAGGTACTTACATGATTTAAACTATAATTAATCTTATAACATTTTTATTTCTTATAAAACTATACCACTTGCATTTAATGCTCTAAAATGACCCATAAATGACATCAAATGGCACAATGACTAAACTAGACCATGACCAAGGCTATAAACATATTAAATCATATCAAATGAGATATAATATACCCTATAAAATTATACTAGACCCTTTTATCAATTTTAATACCATATGGGGTTGACTTATGGTCAAAAATGGTCAACACTTACCTTTGAAGATGAACCCATCTAGCCTTAATCTCTCCCTTTACCAAGGTGCTTCATAAGAGGTTGTTAGGATATGTAAGGGTGACAAGGATAAATCATATATAGGATACAAAACCTATAAATTCATCCAAATACTTCTCTATAATACAAGATCTCTAAAGAAAGTATGAAACCCTAAGCTTGATCTTCAAGTAGAATGGTGGATAAGCAGATGTGCAATAACTCTTAATTCTTATTTTCTTATTTAAATAATGGAAAAATATCTTGTATATATAGGAAAATTTAACCCTAAGCCCTTCTAAAAAATTTATCCAACAAGGTCGACCTAGATGACCTAGAACTATTATGGATAAAAATTCACTAGGTCACAAGCTAGGTTAGCCAAGAGCTGACCTAGACCCTAAATGAATTTTGCCCAAAATAGTATAGGGTTTGTCCAATCAACCTAGTACTATAAATAGTAAAAATAGTATTAAGTTTAGGAAAATGGGGACAAAATGTGGTAAATTACTGAGGAGTGTACAATAGATAAGAACAAGCTTAGGGATATGGTTTTTAGGAGACAAGTGTGTAGATAACAATTGGCAAAAGGGACAATAATCCTGTGAAGCACCAATGGTCTTCCCACCCCATTCCTAGTGCACCTCTTAAGGCATGTACTCATAGATATTGAGACTTGATGGGTTACTACAAGATAAAGAGTATCAGTAAGTGATAAAATTTTGAAAATATTATGTGTATACATATGCCCCACTCAAAGCTCATCATGTGTCATGTGAGTGTAACATGGGATGGTGCTTCAAGAATAGACCATGATGACAGATAATGTTGATGCTAAGTAAATTTAAGGATAAAATAATATAAATGAAATAATATAATTTAAAAACACATACCTTTACTTACCTTAGTGATGTAGATAAATAAGGTGACTGCAAGAGAATTGAAGGCATCTAATGTGAAGAACAGTAGGTGAACCTATAGAGATTAGTGTAAAAAAGAGAAAAATTTTGAAATTTTTGGAATAAAAGAATATATTATTGGAATATATTCTCTATAATTTCATGATTCTATAACTTTTTATGGTTTTAAAAATGAGTGAGTAAAAGCAAAGATATGATCTAAACAAGGAACCTAGCAGTAAATATTTTGAAAGGTAAAGAATTGTGAATAGTAAGTTTAAATAGGATGAAAATAAAGTAATTTATTATTATTTACATTAGTTTGGTATCATCCCCCATATGATTTACTTAGAGGATGATCCAATTGAGATACCATGCTCAGTGATCACCTAGATGGGGAGACACTGATAGGCGACACCTAGATAGGTAATAAATATTTGAAATTGCTTTAGTTTTTTTAGATAGATTATAAATAGATAAAATATATGTAATATAATATCTATCTAGTTTGGATTTTTCAAATCCTATGGAGGAGAAGACTATATTTAAATCCTTAGTGAGGGGAGTACTCCATGAGATCTTGGACAAGGTCTTGATACCATACAACCCTGCTACACTAGATGATCTCATGATACTATCTACCCTAGCTTAGGTGAGCTAGTTCAGACTAGTAAGAGAGGTTGTGAGGTGAGTGATGGTGTACAAAGATGAGACACAACCACCAATATGGGTAGGATCAAGAGAGGCATGGGCATGATAGGCCTTATCTCAAGAGAGAGCCATGCATATGGCTATCATGACTTAGCTAACATAGGTACAAGCCCAAGTGACCAACATACAGGTATAGGTGATAGGTTTGAGATCTCAGACAACCTCTTTATAGTTTACTATTTAGAGGTTACTATCGAGGAATCTATGGGTAGTGTCACTAGGCCATGAGATAGATAGGATAGAGCCCAACCTTAGATCTAGAGGGATGTATATTTTGTACTTTTGTATCAAAAACACATGATATATATATATATATATATATATATATATAGATATATATATATATATATATATATATATATATATATATATATATATATTTGATTTTGACAGTTGGATGTTGATCTTATGTGTTTATATTATGGTTGTGGTTGTAGATTTATGGATATATTTATTTATAGCACATGTATTTAGCTTTTGTTTTACATTATATAATAAATATATGTATTGTGTTTTCTTTTCTAACACTATGTAGGAACATGCATGGTTAAAAATAAATGGGCAAAAAGACCTAGCTAAGTATAATCAATCAAAAATAAATATACTACACACTATTTCATGTTGGGAAATGTGTAATAACAAGAAATGATTGAGTATAATAAACCAAAGAGTGGTAAAAAAAGAGGGCAAAAAGTTTGTTTTTAAACCAAGAGAAATATTTGGCACCAAATTAAAATAAGTAAAATCACACTAAATCATGCTGGGAAGTATGAAAATAATGTAATAAAGTGGAAAGCACTTGGAAGAACAACTGGTATAAAAATAAATCAATTAAGTCAATAAATCATACTAAATCACATTAGGAATTATAAAAGATAAACAAAATTGGCAAAATTGGTCTTAAATTTATCACACTAATTCAAGCTGGGAAGTATGAAAAATTCAAGAAATAATTGGATTCTTACATGCAATCAAAAAATAAGAAGATAAAAGTGAAAGAGTAATTAATTAAGTATAAAACTTACTAACTCAATATGGGAAGAATGTTAATGATGTGTAACTTCATAATCAATCACATCTTACCTCATATTTGACACATGTAATTTTTTTTATAACTTGGACTTCTTGAAAATTTTGTGAGGAAGGCCAGGTCCTATCTATGGTCTTACACTAAAACTTAAAAAGGGAAAACCAATGAGGTGGAAATAATATGAAAATAATATAAAAAGGGATGTTGTTAATAGGAATGTGAAATTTTGGTAATTTGTGAGGAAGGCCAAGTCCTATCCACGGTCTTACAATGTAACTCACAAATGGAATCCCTAAGGGAGTGATCAATGAACAAAACAATTATATTTCTTAAGAGTAAATATAAGGATTGTAGGGAGTGAAAAAATAAATGTAAAAAGCATAACTTAGGCATATTATGAGAAGGCCTTAGGAGACATGAGGCATACTAAGGACATGATAAGACACTAAAGTGACTAGTGACCATCAATGTACAAAGGAGACCTGTTCGCTATAGGCATAAAGCTATGTAAGAAAATAAGTATGATACTAAGATCAACTCATGAAGTTATATTGGTACAAGAAAATTAAAATGGACCTACATTCCCATGACATGTTCCCCATTCTTGAAGACCCCTTATAGAGCTATCAACTGTGAAGATTAGGTACTTGTGTGAGAAAGTAGGTAGCACTAAAAGATTTTTTTTATTATCATTTCCTAATCTACTGGCCTACCACACCCCAATAGAACTTGGATCTATCATTAGGCCAACTATGGAGTTTGATCTTTGAATAAAAGAAAGACATTTGCTTTGAATCATGTCTTTTAGTGTGATTAGACTTTTGAGATTTTTTAATGTTGCCTTTTAGATCATTGCCTTTTGTTAAATGATTTAGATATTGAATGTTTTCATGACTTTTAAGATTCCTCCTCCATATGAAATTGGAATGACCAGTCATGATAGATAGAGTGATACACATGAATGAGCTTTAAGATTAGGCTAAAGGAAGCTAAGTAACCAAAGACAAGAATGACTAGGACACTTAGACTTAACAATGAACCAACATATTATCTCAAGTCTCAACCGTGTGTATTCTTAGTTTATGAAAAGGGAGTAAAGGGGAAGAAAGGAGATCCAAAGTGGACTAGTGATAGGAGATTATAAGGAGATGAATTATTGGCTAATTGATCACTTGGTATAAAAGGAATGACTAAAAGGAGCAAGGTTGGTATAACCAAGTAACAATAGCAATTATCCATGTATATAGAGATAAGATAGCAAGCAACCATGAAATGATAACAAGGGATCCATAAGAAATAAAATCAAGAATAAAAATATAAGGTAATGTTGAAGAAAAAATCCATAAGTGAACATAAATGACATTTATAAGCAATATAAAGTGAGAAATCAAAGTCACCATGTAAAATAAATTTGATGCAATGTCAAATGATATACAAGTAGATAAATATAACATTGGAGCACACATTCAAATAAAATGAAAATTTAATAACACCATGAATGTGCTCAAAATTACTAATATATTTGTCCACGCACATTATCCATAACATCTGATAAGTCTCTATGAAGTTAAATGTGAACTGCAACTAATGTCTCATCTATCTTTAATAAAAATTGGGAAAATACTTCACATCTAATCTAATTGACAAAAAAGGTAGGAATGCTTGATGGATCATGTTTAGGAGGGATATCATGCAAGGGATGATTAGGATAATTCATGGGAGTGGTTTATATAGGAGATGAAGGGATCATTAGTAGGGAAGAATCCAAAGGTGAGGGACTCAGGTGGGGAAGGATCCATAGGTGAGGGATTCATGAGTGGAGGAATAGGAGGTGAAGAAGGGACCACAGGTAGGATCACATTATCATCTAATGAGGTGTGATTAATGGAATGATGAGTCTTAGTTAAGACAATGAGGATCTCATCACAAGGTGGTTGGCAAGAATGAGGTTGTAAATAAGTAGGAAACTAAGAGATGAGGTGAGGTGAGACATCAGAAATTTTAATATTGAGATTGATCTTTTCAGGCTCATCATCATTGGAGTCCAAGAGGTTAGGTGGAATATTCCCAATAATTTTGGGATAATAATTGTAACCTTGAGTGAAATTGATGATAAATTTGAATCATTGACACTCATGAAATGAAACACTTAACAATGGTTCAAGGGTAAGAATATTGAATACACCCCTATCTTTGAATTATTCAAAAATCCAAGGATTGGTGTCACCCTAAATCCTATAGATGGATACATTATGAGTGAATTTAATGCACTAGCAAGTGGAATACATAATTTCTCTCATACGATGAGTTCATGGCCTACCAAGTAGAATGTTGTAAGATAGAGGAAAGTTAAATATCATCACCTTTATGAGAATGGTGACAGGTGTTGGAGAGTTGCCAATGATATTATTGGAGAGTTGCTAGTGATGTCATTGAGGTGTCCTGGTGAGTGGATGAAGAGCCTTGATAGTCTATATGACAATGACAAAGTGTACAATGTGCTTGTCCTAGTATGCTTGAAGAAGGCTTGGTTTATCTTTAGAGTTTGCATGGTTACAAATGTACAAGGATGAATATGATTATTTGAGGATATGAAAGAGGTCCCTAAGATGTTTTATATTCTTTGAGTTTTTGTGTGCATAAGTGGAATTCATCTGGTAGTCCATAGTTTTTATTTAGATAGTTTGGGTCTAGTGGTAGAAAATCTAAGTAGGTAATTTGATGATGTAATAATTACCATGTGTGGATATTCAAGGGGATTTGGTCATATGTTTGTGATTAAATTAGTCCCTAATTGTTATGTTTTATATCTCAAGTCATACATTGAAAAATGGTCAAATATATGAGGGTGCAAATTTGGCTTCTCAAATAGAATTCACTAAGTTCCCATAGCCAAATTTGCAAAGGGTTCAAAAAGAGATGAGTAAGCATATTGATGGAGGAATATATTGCACATGTGGATGTTTAAAAAGGTGATCATATGGGTTTATTTATTTTTGATCCTTTTTTATTTTTCCTAATTTTTAGGTCATGCACCAAAGTGCATTAAAAGTTATGTAGGAGCAAAGTTGGCCTCTCGAACTAATTATAAGCATAATTAGCTCTATGATAGAAGATTTTGCCAAAGCATTTTAATGGTGATATATCTTTCATGTGTGAAGGTTTCAAGAGTATTTTATGACATGGTTGGATTCCCATATGAAAGGTGTTCATATGGTGTAAATTTGAGGTCATGAGATTGATCGAGGCAAAAGATATATCTATGCAAAGTAGGCTTTACAAGCATAATAAAGTTGGTCCCTATACTTAGTCAATTTGCATAATGTTATAGATCTATACCTAGTGGAGATCTAATGGTTTATGGGATTTTATACTTCCAAATCAAATAGTGTGCATAGATTCAAATGGATCAATGTGATATTTGTTTAGTAGAGTTAAAGTTCAGGACCTAATGAAGATCCAATGGTGCACAAGTGATCATATAGATCAAAGATCAATGGTGACTATTGATCAAGATGGTAATAATTGAACTATGTTTAATGACTCATAAAATCTATAGGATAAGGATCTAATGACTCATGGGTGTTCATATAGATTGATCAAATGGTGCATGGTTCTTGATAAGGACTAGACTAATACATAGATATCGATGGAGTGCATGAAGTCAACATTATAAAACTGCACAAGATGAGGTCAAAGTGATAGAGGTTTAATGATTGAGAATTGGAACTTATGAATTAAATTTCATAAAAGATCGATGGTGTGATATTTATCTAAAGCTGAGAAAACATGAGATGCAAGCTTTATGTTTGAAGATTAACTATGACCGTTTGTATTTGAATATTTAAATTTTACAAAGGGAAAACTATTATGTGGTTTTTGGACCATATATTTTGATAGAAGATTAATTTTACCATTTAGTAAAAATATAATATATAGTGGACTTCAAGGCACATCTATAAATATGAGTTTAAAGATATGAAAGTGTGTACAAACAAAGATATTGAGCTTCAAAGTTGACTATGTTTTGTCTTTATTCTATAAGTGACCCAAGAAGAGTAATTACGCTTATATGGATATTGTTTCAATGTTTCATGGTGAATTGGTTATTTGGGTGTGTTTTATACTCCATGAAGATCATCTATGATTATTTTGGAGGTGTGATCAATCTATCTTGAGTATGAAAATTGCTTAAGAAGTTAATTATGTGTTTGGTAATGGTGTTCCTATGTATAAGGTCTTTATTTGAGTTGATTTAGCATATACAGATGTGAGATAATATGACTACTATAATTTAAGGATGTTTAAGGGGACATAATACTAGACCCATGTATTTTAAACTAGTATTATGGTCCTTTTTTTCTCAAGGGTGTGTTAAATATGTGAATAGGTCTCCATGAGACATATAAGAGCTACAAGGTCCTTATTAAAAGGTGTAACTACTTAATGGTGACCCATAGATGCTATGGTTGACTTATAAAGATTGAATTAATCTATATCTTCATGTGATATATGCCTTAAGGTCTAATGCATGCCTAATGGCTGACCAAGGTAGTGATTATCAAGATTGCTTTATAAATAGTGAAATTAAAGTTGGTGATTTATAGACTTGGTAAGCGAGAGACTCAAAAGAGATTTGAGAGAAGATTGTGTGTGTGGATTATGGATCAAAGAAGGGACAGAGATACATGAGGATGAGTTGAATATCATAATAGATTGAGGATTGTTTGTATGACTTTTTGGTCATAATTCTATTGGTAGATTAGTGCACTTATTGTTTAAGTACGAGCAAAGGTGAAGAGTTATAAGCAGAGGTCCATCATCAGGTGTTGAAGACATAAATGCAAAGGTGGATGTGTTTATAGGAGTTATTATGTTAGTTTAAAATATAAGGTGGTTATGGCCTCCTTTCAAGGGTAAAACTAGCTAAAAGGTCTGGTTTTTTTTGTAGCTTAGCTAGATAAATGTGGCAACACTTTGTGGAATTGTAGTATCACTAAATAGGGATAGTAGTTCCCTAATCATTTGTAGATGGTCTAAATTAGATCTTGTTATTATAGGATAGTAGTATAATTTCATGTTCTAGTGGGTTTTATTCCCCAAGAGGGTTTCCCATGTATGTCACGTGCTATGTGATTGATCTTGCATTATCTCTCTTGCTCATTAATATGAATGTTATGTATGTTTCATGAATGTTTGTGGTAACTGATTAAGTGTTTTTAAAGATAATAATTAAAGTTGAATTATTTGGGCTCATTGATTCACCCCCCTCTTAGTGATTGTACCTCTAAAAATTAGTATCAAATCAGGTCCTTTGGTAAAGGCTTAACAACTTGAAGGTGATTTAAGGTACAATATGGGTAGTCATCGAAGAGATTTCTCTACTAAGCAAACACTAATGTTCAATGAATCCAATTATGATTTTTGGAGTAAAAGGATGAGGATATACAATATGTCCCTAGGGTTTGACATATGGAAATATATTATGGATGGTTATGTTGCTCCTATTACTCCTCCATCTAGTAATTTCATGGCACTCATACTACAAATGAGATGAGAATAAATGATGATATACCACCAAAGAAGGAAGATACATTAAAGATAGAGATGAAGACTAAGAATAATTTCCAAGGTAAAAAATCCAAAGAGGATGACATATCTAACATTGATGAGGATGAACTAATTACTTTGATTACTAGGAAATTGAACATAGGCTTAGGGAAGTATAAGGGTAAACTACTCTTCAAATGTTTCAATTTTGGAGAGATAGGACATTTTTCTCATTAGTTCCCTCATAATCATGAGAATAAATATGATGAAGAGCATGGTGAAGGCCAATATGATGATAAGAAGACATACAAGAAGAAAAGATTCAAAAATTTTAACAACAAGAAGTCTTTCAAGAACAAGAAGAGCCTCTACAACAAATAAGATTACATCTCATCAGATGAAAGTGAAGATAGTGACTCAGAATATGATCATGAATATGATGGTCCTAATGAATATTAATCTTTGTTCATGGCTGAGGAAGGAAGTTTCTCACATCAAAAAGTGTCTACTTGGATTGATTCAGATAATGATGAAGATGAGGTGGACTGTGAGACTATTTTGATGAATGTTATTGAGGAACTGAAGATTGAGAAGAAGATCAATAAGAAGATGAAATATAAGCTCAAGGTTTATGAGGAGAAATTTAGTGTATTTAGGAAAGATTGAATGAATACATCAAGGAGAATGAATATATGTTAGTGTATTTGAGGCAAGATTGAATAAAGACACAAAGGAAAATGAATATACGATCAAGCATCTAAGTTGTTACTTGAAAATTTTGTCTACAAGCCTAAAAGCTAAAGAAGATGAATGTTCAAGGTATGTTTTTGAAAATGAGTCTTTGAAATCTAAGTTAGAGAAGACATCTAGTAAGTTGAATTAATTTGTTATATTTGAAAAGAGATCATGTGATTGAGACAACATTCTGAGTGGTCAAAAGCATACTAGTGCTAAAACAGGTCTTGGTTATGAATAAGAATAAAATAATGTTACTCAAGATAATATGAGGACTAATGTAAACTAGGACAATCTTAATTTGAATACAAATCATCAAACAAGGAATGGAGGTGTTGGAAGAATGAAGACAAATCAGATTAGACAGCCAAATGCCATGAGGTATGCAAGATTAAATGGTTACTATTACACATGTAATCAATTTGGTCATAGGGCTAGAGAATGCAAGAGACCTATTAGAAATGAGTTTGCATAGAACTATGATGAGGGTCATTAGTCAAAAGGTATGAAAAAAGTTAAGTGATTTAATTTTCATGACATAAGACATGTTGAAATTTTTTTTCCAAATAAGGTAAGGCAAGATATGTTTCTTGTAAAAGGTATGGTGTGTTATAATTGTGAATAGAAAGGTCATATTTCTAGGTTTTGCAAGTAAAGGTCTATAAGTTGGAATAGGTTTAATCAGGCTCCTAGAGTGCAAGGAAGAAGGCATGTTAACAAATGGAAGCCAAAGGTGAAAAGTGTGAGTCATGATGAGACTTTAGGTCTAAGTAATATGTTTTCTATGGTGGAGAATACTTTAGAAGTTGAAGAATGCCAAGGGATCTCTTTGTTTGTTCATGTTGAGAATGAAGAGGTCAAGCTCAAAGAGAGACCAAGGTGTTGGTTGAAGCTAGTCCTAAGGTATATATGGATCCAAGTGAATATCCTGCTATTGTTGAGCATGTATCATGCAAAGAACATCAAATTTATATGCCTAGTAATGAGGTTACAAACTGCAATGTGGATCCTTCAGATGAAAAGGTATGTAATGAATCTGTGTTGTCTCCATGTATTGTCAATCCAATCATAAAAGAAAAGGATAATGTTGTAGTATATGAGGAAGTTTTTCTCCTAGGCTAAAGAAGAAGAAGAAGAAGAAGAAGAAGAACTATAATTATCAGATGACCAAGGAGGAGAAGGACTATGAGGATTTATGGGCACCTCCTAGTTTCACACCATGGTAGAGCATTATGGTGTAGAGGAGGTCTCTATCTATGATTCTTAAGAGACTCCTTCTAGTGGATAATCAAGTTTGTGTGCTCAATATGATAATGCCAATCAGATAAGGTCTTTGGTTAAGGGGGATCAATAAGTTCATGAGCCTATTTCAGAGGTTTGTGAAGGAGCTATAGTACCGAGTCAGAATGAGTGGTTCTAGGTGGCTTAATGAGATTTATAAAAATATCAATAAGATTTTTATGCTCATAAATTTATATACACTTATCTTTTATGAGCTCTAGGTGCTTTTGTGGTTTGAAGGTATGTTTGTGCCAATTGAAGATTTTTTGTGTGCTCATGGTTTTCTCAGTTATGGCTTAAGATCAAGTAGGTCTAAAAATGGGTTATAGGAAGTATTTTTTCCCAAAGGTGTGAAGGATAAATTTTTTTTCTAGTGTGATGGGTGTCTCTAGGTGTGAAATAAGTTTTAGAGATGTGCATTGACTAGAAAGAAGTTTGTTGGCTTTATTTATTTTGAGATTCTAGGGTTTTGGGCTATGCTAGAAAAGTGGTTTGACTTGTGATTTGAGATCTGATTCTTCTTAATATGTTTAATGGTCTAAAAGGGTGGTCAATTCAAGATTCATATATAATTTAAGGTTTTTGGTTCTCAATTTATTTAAGTTTTTGTCATATTGGAGGCTTAATTGGGTAGTACATTTGTGAAGTAAGTATGTTTAATAAGATAAGCTTGGTGTTGAAAATTGGCTTGATTTAGGGGTCATATGAGAGTGCTCTAGATATTTAATATTAGGTCCTTAAGATGTGTCTACTAAAAATTATGGGCTCTTCAAGTTCCAAGTAGGGCTATGAGGCTAGACAAGCCTAGTTTAAAAAAAAATGTTTTTTGTTATGTTTCTCCAAAAGAGCAAGGTATTTGTGCTTCAAGAAGAGTTATAAACTTGGTTAATTTCATTTTTCATATTTTTTGAGTGGCATGAAGTTTTTTCTATGGTCCTTGTGGTGGCTTAAGAGTGAATGCTAGTAAGCATGTGTGTTGGTTCTTCACAATGTTTGGAGATTTGAAGATGCTCAAGATGTGAAATGGCTCAGAGATCTACGGGGGAGTTCCTCTTATATGTTTATTGGTGAGTTTTAGAAAATTTTAGTGTATTTATGTGTTCTTTATTCATTGGTTGTAGTTCTTGGTGAAGAGAGTGTTGGCATAGAACAAGAGGAAGTTGTCAAGGCAATAAGAGGAAGGCTCAAGGTAAGGGGGAGTGTGTAATATCTTTCTAAGATGGTCTACTCCTATTGATAATATTTATAGGTGTTCAATATAATTTTGTGCCCACTTTTTCATTGTGTAAAAGGGGGATGAATTTCCTACAGTGGGAGTGCTTGAAGAGAGAAGGTGAGTTGTATATTGTTATATATGATGGTTATTGACATCAATGACAAAGGGGGAAATTTTTGGAGAGTTTTCAATGATTTTTTTAGAGATTTATCATTGATGTCATGGTGTTGTCATGGTGTTGTCATGGAGGTGTCCTGGTGAGTGGATAAAGATCCTTGATAGTCTATGTGATAATGATAAAGTGTGCAATGTGTTTGTCTTAATATGCTTAAAGAAGGCTTGGTTGATCTTAAAAGTTTGAATGGTTAGAGATGTTCAGGGATGAGTATGGTGTTTTGAGGATGTGAAATAGGTCCCTAAGATGTTTTTTATTCTTTGAGTGTTTGTGTGCATAATTGGAATTCATCTAGTAGTCCATAGTTTTCATCTAGATAGTTTGGGTCCAGTGGCATAAAATCTAAGTAGGCAATTTGATGACATCATAATTTCCACATGTGGATGAGTCAAGGGGATTTATTCACATGGTTGTGATGAAATTAGTCCCTATTTTTTATTCACCATATCTCAAGTCATGCATTGAAGTGTGATCAAATATATGATGGTGAAAATTTGGATTCTTAGATAGAATTCACTAAGTTCCCATACTTAACCAAATTTGTAAAGGGTTCAAAAAGAGCTGAGTAAGCATATTGGTGGTGGAATATCTCACATGTGTGTATGTTTTAGGTTAATGTGATTATATGATTTTATTTATTTTTTATCCTATTTTATTTTCATTAATTTTTAGGTCATGCGCAAAATCACATTGAAAGTTATGTCAGAGCAAATTTAGCCTCCCAGACTAATTATAAGCATAGTTGACTCTATGATGGAAGATTTTGAGAAGGAATTTTAAAGGCAATATATCTTGCATGCACAAAGGTTTTATGATAATTTTATGGCATGGTTGTATTACCCTATGAAATATTTTCATATTGTGCAAATGCAAGGTCATGAGATTGATCGAGGCAAAATATATATTTGTGTAAAGTAGGTTTTATAGGCATATTGTAGTTGGTCCCTTTACTTAGTCAATTTGCATAATGTTATAGATCTGGACCTAGTGGAGATCCAATAGTTCATACTTCTATATCAGATGGTGTCCATAGAGTCAAATGGGTCAATGTGACAGTTGTTTAGCAGAGTTAAAGTTCAGGACCTAATGAAGATCCAATCGTGTGTGGGTGATCATACAAATCAAAGATCAAAAATACATGTTGAGTGAGATGGAAAGAAATGCATGATGTTTAATAAATGAGAAAATTTATAGGGTAAGGACCTACTAGCTTACAAGTGATCATACAAATTGATCGAATGGTGCATGGTGCTTGATAAGGACCTGACTGATCTAAGGAGATCAATGGAGCACGTGAAGTCAATATTACAAGATTTCACGAGATGAGGTCAAAGTAATAGAGGTTTAACACTTGAGCATTGGTGAATATAAATTAAAAATTAGATAATATTGATGGTTTAATATTGATCCAAAGTTGAGAGGATATGAGATGTGAGCATTGTGTTCAAAGATTAACTGTGACAATTTGTATTTGAATATTTAAATTTTATAAAGGGAAAAACTAGTCTATGGTTTTTAGACAATATATTTTGATGAAGATGAATTTGACCATGTAGTAAAAACAAAATATTTATAGGACTCCAATTTTCATATATTAATATGAATTTGAAGATATGAAAGTGTGTGCAAACAAATATACTAAGCTTCAAAGTTAAATATGGTTTTGTGTTTATTCTGCAAGTGACTCGAGAAGAGTAATTGAGCTTATATGGATGTTGTTTCAATGTTTATTATGAATTATATATTGGGGTGTGTGTATAATCCATGAAAATAATTTGTGAGTATTTTTTTGGTGTGATGAATCTATATTGAGTATGAACAATGTTTAAGAAGTTGATTGTGTGTTCAGTAATGGTGTTCCTATATATAAGGTCTCTATTTAATTTGATTAAGCAAACGCAAAGGTGAGATAAGATGACTATGATCATTTGAGGATGTCCAAAGGGACATAAGGGGTGGACCCTTGTATTTAAAATTGGTCCTATGGTACTATTTTTCTTGAGGGTGTATTAAATGGGTGAGTAGATCTCTATGAGACCTATAAGATCTACAAGGGCCTTTTAAAAGGTGTAGCTACTTAATGGTGACCAAATATGTTATGTCCAACCTATGAATATTAAATTGAGCCATATCTATAGTTGATATATGTCTTAAGGGCTAAGGCATTCCTAATGGCTAACCAAGGTAATGACTATCAAGATCTCTCTATAAATAGTGAAATCAAAGTTGGTGATTTCTAGACTTGGTGAGTGAGAGACTTGGGAGAGATTTGAGAGAAGCTTGTGTGTGTGGATTATAGAAAGGATGAGTAGAGTACCCTAAGCATGATTTGAATATTATAATATATTGATGACTTTTTTTATGACTTGTTGGTCATAATTTTGTTGGTTGATTAGTGCACTTTTTGTTTGAGTTTGAGTGAATGTGAAGAGTGATAAGCAGAGGTCCATCATCCGGTGTTGAAGACATCAGTGAAAATGTGGATGTGTTCATAGGTTTTATTGTGGAAACTCAATATCTAAGGTGGTTATAGCCTCTTTACAAGGTGAAAATTGCTAAAAGGTCTAGTTTTTATTATAGTTTAGCTAGACAAGTGTGGTAGCACCTTGTAGAATTGTAGTCTCACTAAATAGGGATTGTAGTTCCTTGATCAGTTATATATGGTCTAAATTAGATATTATTATTATAGGATAGTAGTCTAATTATAGGTTCTAGTGGGTTTTATTCCCCAAGAGAGTTTCCTATGTATGTCATGTTTTATGTGATTAATCTTGCATTATCTCTCTTACTCATTACTATGAATGGTGTCCATGCTTCATGACTGCTCATGGTAATTGGTTAAGTGTTTGTAAAGATCATAATTGAGTTTGAATTATTTAGGCTCACTGATTCACCCCCGCTCTCTTAGCTATTATACCTCTAAAAATAGGTGGGATGGTAATAGGGAGACACACAATTTAAAGGAGGCATTTGCCTTTAATCATATCCTTGACATGTGCTACATGTGGATTTGATATTGCATTTTAAATATCCAAGGGTTTTGATAAAATCAAGAGAGGCAAAACAAGTGTCATAACCCTCATCAATCAAGGCATGCTTGAGTTGGATATCACCAATTTGGATGCTAATGAAAAGAGGAAGAACATCCTCATTAAGCATAATCTCATCGAGAATCATGGAAGTGATGGGAAATTTGAGGGAGAGAGAAGTGTTTATTGTTTCATCAACATGTATAAACATCTCTTCATACTATTATAATATGATATCTTCATATCTAGATAAGGTTGTTTTTCATCCTACAAGGGGAGGATGAGAGATGTTCATTTTGAGAAAAAATTGCATAAGATTATTACGATGATGTGGAGAGGTCCTCATAAGATTGATAAATGGGATTTGGGATGGGAGATTAGTGAGTTATGTAATAGGATCCCACTCATAATAACCTATAAAAATATTTTTAGAAATAGGTCCATAGTGTTGAAGGAAGTCCTCAGAAGGAGGAACCAAAGTACATTGTAATTTATGTTGATAAGAGGTAGAAGGTTTAGTGAGAAGACAAGTTAGTATATTATGTTGAGAAGATGAAGCAGTTGATGTAGGTTGGTTTTGATATTGCTAGAAGAAGTGTTGATAGAATCTTGAGTGTCATTGGTGATAGGTTAAGAATATGGAAGGATGGTATAAATAGTATAGGAAATGTTATCCAAGGGAGGAATTGGAATTGGTTCATCAAAAGTTATAAGGTCATCTTGCCCCAACTCATTTAAGTGAGTTGGAGAAGAATCGTGGATAACACAAAATATGTGAGACAATGGAGGTGTGTAGATAGGCTAAGGATCAATGAAAGCAACCACCCTTTTCATATTAGTCATATTAACCACATTGTGTTTAGGATTGGGTCAATAAGACTATCAACATTATTGGTAGAAGGGGTGGGATTGTCTTAGTTATATTGATGATTTGGAAGAGGATATTTATAGATGGATAAATGAGCATTATCTTGATTCAAAGCTTGAGATTTAGTATATGTTTCATGGGATTTGAAAGTAATGTCATAGGCTTATTAACACCTTTGAATGATAGAATCATAGTCAAAATTGGGACCAAGAAGGAAATACATATCAAAACTATGAATGTACCTATAGGTCTCATGAGAATGACCCCAACTAGCATGGAACCAACAAAATTTATTGGGATCATACCAAGATTTCATAGGACGAGTGGGATCAAGTTCTCATGGTAGAGGCCTCGGTAGACATTTTAGTAATTTTGATGAGGATAAATATTTGTGAACATTGATGTTATTAGGTGAATATAAATTAGGATTGGTAATTGGTTGGAAGAGGGAGCTTATTCTAAAGATTGGTTAGGAACAACAGCTTGAATAGTGTGAATGGTATCATAAGAGTCTATGACACCATCATTGGTAGCATGATGATTCTTATTTTTAAGTAATATATGAGTACATGTAGAAGGTTGGGAAGGATTTAATTGATGCATAAGGTAATATTAATGTTTAACTTGTTTAATAGCCTCCTCTAAGGTATGTGGAGAGATAGTTTGGACCTAATATTGTAACTTGGGAAAAAGAGCATTGGTAAAGAGATGGAAAAGGTTATCATCAACCATGTTATGTTCACATTTGTCAGATAATATCTTCCATCATTTAACAAAAGCCTAGGTAATTTCAATCTCAAGTTGCTTACAATTGATAAAATGGGCCACGATATTCTCAAGAAGATCACTAATTTGGAACTCTTAGACTAGAGCATTTACTAAATCTTTCAAACTAGTAATAGAATGAGTTTTAAGTTTGTTATACTAATCTAAAGCATCACCCATGAGAGTTTTGTCTAATAGCTTGGTAGTGGAAAAGGTATTTAATTTGACCCAATCTTTATATATATTTTAAAATGTTGTGAGATAAAGAGTAGGATCAGTTAACCCATTGTAATAAATGGTAGGGGTGATACCTCCTATATCGATATTAGTAATTTGAGATGTAAGATGCTCATTTTGAAGATGTTTAATGGTCTTGTTGACAAGAGGAGTTTGAGGGATGAGATTACGATGGGAATCCTGAAGAGGAGGTGGGGAACATTTTGATTATGCATTCCCCATGGCATCTGTTGAGGGTGGGTTTGAAGATGGATAAGGTAGTTTTTGCAATTGCACGATTTGATTTGCATTGCTAGCTTGAAAAGCATTCATTTGATTAATAGTTTGTAATAAGAGTTGATGGGTTTGAGTTACATTATTTGAATTATTTGAAGCATTAGAATTATAAGTAGTGGCTTGGGTGCCACTATGAGTGTTAGTAGAATCTTGAGAAGAGTTGTTGGGATGTGAAGCACTAGTGGCAAAATTTGCTTGTGTGGCAAAAGATGGATTAGTAAATGGATGAGAAGAGGAAGCACTAGAGACATGATTACCATGGGTATCAAATGATTCACTAGTGAAATAATTGAGTAGAGTGGGTCTTGGAAGAGGCCCATTAGATGTAGAACCTACCGTGTTAGTAGAGATACTATGCATGGAATTAGAGAAAGTCAATGAATAAAAATTCATTATTTGAAAAGAGGTCAAAATATAAGGAAGAGGTTGAGAAGTAAATAAGCTAGTATCCCCAAATCCATGTGAGAATGTGGGAGAATGTGAATGAGGATCCTCAGCTTGACCACTTATCATGAGTTGGTAAATGGTAGAAGGATCCTTTACTCGATGTTGAGGAAATTTAGAGATAAAGAAGATCATTTCAAGGGTATAATCTAATTCAGGTTGATATTCAAGTGAGAAGAGAGGATTATGAAGTGACGAGGAATGAGGATGGGTCCCACAGTTTGTTGTGCAAGTGGATATATGAGCATTACTTTCATCTAGGATAGGATCCATAAGTTTCTTATGGGAGAACCTATGAGGGTTAGTAAAACTCATCATATCCATTGAATTCAACTCAGTGTTATCTTCAAACAATAAGTTCATGATGGAGGGAGACTAGATAAGGCAAAAGTGAAGTAAAAAAAATAAATAGGAAGGGATAAATAAGAGTACAGATCTGATTGGGTCAACATAGTATTAAAAATAAGGTCTAAAAATTGAGAAAATAGGAATACAAAGTCGATAGGGCTGACTTAGTACTATAACCTGGGATAGAAAATAGGCAGATAAGGATACAGAGATGATAGCATCAACTTAGTAATGTGTCCTAAGCGGTAGAAAAGAATATTGTGCCATCAACTTAGTACTATAAATAAAGGAAATAGTTAGTCTATAAGAGACTATGTTAAATAGAACAATAATGTACTGAAATAAGAAAAAAATTCAAGTAATTTTGAAAGTGAGAAATGAAAGGAAACACATAATTAATTAGGTCAATGAGGATGATCCAATTGAAGCACACATCACAAAACCTTGCACCAATGTTTGCCAATGCAAGTTTTTGAAATATAATATAAAATTGAGCAAAGAGAAAGCAATAAAATTGGAAATTAAATGCTAAGTGGTCATCCTCAATGTTTTTAGATTATTAGAGTATGATTTTAAGTGTGATAGGAAGTTGGCTACAAGTAGGGAGATAGAAATTAATATATAGATGGTTTCAAGATGTTTAAGCTGAAATGGATCTATGTTAGCAATGGTATTGGGGCCTACCCCCTTACTTAAAACACCATAGTGATAAGGGTGTCAGGTGTTTTGATAATATATACCATTAACCATGTGTTCATACTTGACCAGAAAACCAAGTCAGCTTCTCCCTTGGTGATGAAATCCAAGGAGGTAGGCCTTAGGTAAACAATTATTTAAATGTCTTTTAAGATTATGTGATTTAGTAGTGTATGAAAAAGAAAAATAGTAAAACTAAATTTTATATTTAAAAACCACCTAATTAGACTATGTGATATATTCTAAGCATGAAAACAACTAAAAGTGAAAGTGTGAAGTAATTACCAACATATAGATGTTAATTCTAACTTTGAAACATAGTATAGTGTTGGTTCAAATGATAGTGTATGCAAAGATTATAGGATAGAATTGAAGTGTTGTTATTGTACTACTGAAGTAAGTGTATGTTAAGAACTAGGTCAACAGTGTCAACCTAGTCTTTCAGATAGAAGACAAAATATAAAACTAGGTCGATATGGTTGACCTAGTTTGTTGTATAAGGGAATTTTTAAAGACTACAAACTATGAAAAATAAAACTGTAATGAATAACATAAATGATAGAGAAAGAGAGAAAATAACATTGGTGGATTGGAAGATGTAGAGGAAAGTGAGATTTTTGTTGAAATACCTTGATTTTTACTTGCAAATTCTGCCAACTGTGTCAACCTAGTTCTACATTTCCCTTTTTGTAAAAACCTGTGAAGAATCCTATACTGGTAATGTTGACCTATTATGTTTTATGGAAGTTTGGAAGTGTATTGTGTTGATAGGGTCAACCTAGTAGCCTATCTAGAAGTGAAAACATGTACTATGTTAACCTATTCGACCTAGTTTCCTAAAACTAATGAAGACCTGCACAAAGTAGAGTTGTTTTGATGCAACTATGTGTTAAACCTATGCACATAAGTTAGAAACTATACTAGTACTATCGATATAGTATCACAAATATAGAAAAATTATAAATAAAATGATAAAATAATGAAAAATGTGAAATAAAACTTGAGATAGTTAGATTCATGTCAAGTTCACTATAATGTATGCAATAATAAATGCATCAAGTCTATAAATCAATCCTAACTCAGAGAAGATAGATCATATAGTCACTTCTAATTGGAGATACATTAGATAATCAAGAACATAACCAATATTTGGATCTATTAGACCTAATTAGGGGATATATTATCATAATAAATAATACTAGAGAGGGTTCCAAAGCCTCTAGTTAAGCACAATCATGCAAAAACCCTAACTAAGACCTATGTTTTCATATTCAATAAACTAATAACTAGTAAATTAAAATATAATCTAGTGCTCACTAGAGCTTGTGGCACAAAGTGGGGGTAATAAAAAATAAAATTAAACATGCATAAGAGACATATACTCATGTTAATGTATACAGAATCCTAATGCATAGAAGAGAAGTACAAATGCATATCTATCTACTCTTATAAAGGAGGAACAAAGTTAGGAATACTTACCTTTAAAGATGAACCCATCGAGCCTTAATCTCTCCCTTAGCCAATGTTCTTCATAACAGGTTATTTTGGTATGTAAGGATGACAAGAATAAATCATATCTAGGCTAAATAACCTATCAATGCATCCAAAAGACTTCTCCATAAGACAAGATTTGTATCTCTAAAGAAAGTATGAAACCCTAAGCTTGCTCCTCAAGTATAATGGTGGATAAGCAAATGTGTAATAGCTCTTACTTCTTCTCTTCTTTAAATAATGGCAAAATGATCTTGTATATATAGGTGGATTTAACCCTAATCC
Source organism: Torreya grandis (assembly GCA_037957365.1). NCBI lineage: Eukaryota > Viridiplantae > Streptophyta > Pinopsida > Cupressales > Taxaceae > Torreya > Torreya grandis. The sequence continues at coordinate 2,563,460 of JARHVA010001240.1, read as the reverse complement.
CTTCTAAAATTTTAGGCCAACAGGGTCAACCCAGTTGACCTAGTACTATTATGGACAAAAATTCACTAGGTCAAGAGATAGGTTGGCCAAACGTTGACCTAGACCCTAAATGAATTTTACCCAAAATAGTACAGGGTTGATAAATAGTCGAAAGGAGATTAAGGCTAGGACAAGGGGGATAAAAGGTGGGAAATTACTAAGGAGTTTATAATAGAGAATAACAATTTTAGGGATATGATATGTAATAGACATGTGTGTAGATAATAGGTGGCAAAAGGGATAGTAGTCATGTGAAGCACCAATTATCTGCCTACCCCTTTCCTGATGTACCCCTTAATGTGTGTACTCAGAGACATTAAGACTTAATGGGTTATTAATAGATAAAGAGCGTCAGTAAGCGATAAAATTTTGAAAATATTATGTGTATACAAGGTGGTCATGATAGAACCAATCAAAGTAAGTGACATTCATAAACTTTGTTTGCATAATAGGGAAATATCACAATGCAGGGTCTTATGTGACCAATACTTTGAGAATAGTGCTACTTGGGAGGACTATGATGAGTTCTATATGGGAATTCCACATTACTTTCTTGAATTAATACTTCATGCTAGTTATCTTTTTGCTAAATAATATTTTTAATTCAAAAATTTATGTTTAATTGTCGTCAAGATGATGACCAACTTTAGGGGGGAGGATGTTACTTCATGATTTATCGTTAAACAAATTTATTTGATTATCCATGGATTTTTTATATTTGATAACTTGATTTGATTATTAATATCTAAGTTTTAAGTCATATGATATTATGGGGTAGTTGTATGTTGCTTAGATTACATGATTTCATTGCTATGAGTTAGCTGTAATGTATATTATTTACATTGTGATCATGTTGACTGATTATTTCAGCATTATTTTATGATATACATGTCATGATGTTATGGCTAACTACCTACTTTTCATGAGTTGGATGCAGGAGAGATTCATTCCTTAGAGCATGATGAAGGGAGATCATCATCGAAGAGGGTGACGTAGATAGATATGTTGGGAGATGATAGAGGAATAGCTATAACCCTGCACACACCACATTAGTTAGTATATGTATATTCATAATTGAATTGTTAGTATTAGTACATTTTTTATGTTATCTCTACTTAGACAATTGCATATATGTGTGTGTTAGTTTAGATTTATGCCTATGTGGAATTAACCTTGTGTGATTGTGTTGTATGTGCAAGATTAAATATATAATGTTACTATGTGTTTTTGTCATGATTGTTAATGTTACAGGAACATAAATATACAAGAATAAGTATCTAGTACTATTGTATTTATAATAACCCTTATATGTTTGAAATTTTAACTAGTTATCTTTATGATATTCAAAATATCATTATATGGCTTAAATGCCCTTATACATATATACACATAAATAATGAAGGACATAGATAACCTATGTGACATAACAATTATGTTGTTATAAATTAGGATTGGAATAGTAGTGTGTAATTTACCATATTGATAACATAAAATAAAATATTATAATTAGTCTGGTTACCACTAGGATAAATTAAATAAAATAATTATATTATAATCAAGGAATATAAATAAATAAAAGTAGCATATATGGAAGCTTTGAGAAAAGTAGAATAAAACAAAAAGAAGAAAAAAGAGGGCAACGTTTTTTGAAAAATGAAAAAGGAAAGGATCACTAGTTTTAAAAGAAAGTTATACTCACACAAAAAAAGATTAAAATAGGGGGCATGGCATAAGAGAAGGAAAGGCAAAAAATAGAAGGGGGATGGAGAAGAGGAGAAGAAAGAGAAAGCAAGTGAAGGAAGATTTGAAAGAGCATGCATTGCCGACACTTTCAACAGGTAGGTGATGTTATTTAAATTATGTGTGAATGTCTATGTTTTCAATCTTTCTAAACAACATAAAAATGGTATATATACAACTATTAGGTATTTAACTACATTATAACATAGTGATCAAACATTTAGTCAGCGACTTTTAATAAACACCGGGAGTATATTATACTTAGTGCCTAAGAATATTATACTTAGATCATATGTGTATATGTATATAAGAATAATTATGTATATATTCATAGTTTTATATATAGGAATATATATATATAGTAATTTTCCTTATTTACCCAGTGATCTATAAATTTAGCATAGAATGGAGGAAATAACAGATCACCACACTTTTATGTACAAAATTTCCTTATATATTATAGTAACTATAGCAACGATACATTTACGATTATATATATATATATATATATATATATATATATATATATATATATATATATATATGACTACAACAAATTATAAATAACTACAGTGATCCATAAACGTAGTATATCATCATTATTTATTAATAGATATTGTTGTTTAAATTCTAGGCACAACATTATAGGATCTATGTGTTTTGTAAAGCTGAAGCATGGAATAAAATGCAGTGATATCTAGGGATCATAATATTTATCTTATGCATGTACCAAAGAATCCTCTATTTACCAATAAATTGCAATAGTGTATATTAAACTGGCTACCATAGTGTAAATTTTAATGTTTATTATACTAGTTACCAATAAGTCACAATGTTTGTTTCTGATAATAGTTTATCATATCTGTTATGGAGTATAATTTTATCACCACATGCATGTTACTTGATTAAATTAGTACATATTATCATACAAATAGTTTATAGTGTGAATTATATAAGATAGTTTACTTGTAACCAATTTATTTATCAGTTGATTATACTAAATATATATACATAATGTTATTATATTATAATAACTGACTACAAATTAGGTCATGTATATATATTTTATGGCTAGCTGTGTATATATTTTGCTTAAAGGAATGGTGCCTAGGACGTCCAAATTATGGAAAAGATTTTAGGGGTAGTTGTGTATGTATGAACCTGTCATATAAAATGTAAAGATTGAATATGTATGATGAACTATATATATACATGTAAAAATATTAATAGACAAGCAGATAATTATATCTAAGTGAGGTGCTACATATAGCTATTTTTCTATTATTTTCTTTAATTGGTAATGATGTTTACTAAATATATACACTCCTTCCTCTATTTATGGCTTTTGAATTATGATTGGTTGTTGTAATTAGCATACAACATTTGCATATGCTCTTATAGTAATTGTTGGCATTGGTGTGGATGGTAAAGGTTTTAGATGGATCTCATAGAGTGACAATGGGAAATACATTTAATGATTTATTTAGAATTTTTTAAGGTGGTTGTTGAATGTCAATCCGCTTAAATTTGTATGTTTTTCTTTCCGATTCTTGTAAAGAACAAGCTATGTTGAATAAATCATGTAAGAATATTAAATAACATCTAGTAAGACCCTATAACTTATAATCCCTTATATGGTGGCTAGCATTTGTCCAATCACAAATCACTTGAACCCTAGTATGCTAGCTCATTATTATATTATCCATTTTGAAGTAGTAACTCAGTTGTAGTATTCTTATTATCTATTAATCAACTTATTGATACAAGTGTCACACAACATGACTTCATTCATCTAATGATAAACCTATATCAAAATATTGAGATGTGATTACATATTTTATATTGTTTTTTTATTAACCATAGTAATATGATGATCATGCTTGAGAATGGATGTAAATAGATATGGATGTACATGGATATGGATATACATGGATGTACATTATTATAGTGAGATGAATAGTAATATATAATTTATTAATAGGGAGATCGCTAATAATTGTATAAACAATAGCAATAATAAACATTTATGTTGTAATGTTTCATTGTCACTACACTACTAACTGACTAATGTTATATATGTTATTGATATAAATATATGAACTAAGTATATATTGACATTTAAAAATAAGAAGATATATATAGATATATCTTCTTAGTGTGTGTGTGTGTATACACACACACACACACACACACATACATACTAAGAAGAAGTATATATATATACACACACATATATATACATACTTCTTAGTATGTATGTTCTTAGTATATATATATATATATATATATATATATATATATATATATATACATACTTCTTTTTAGTATGTATGTGTGTATATATATATACTAAGAAGATATATCTATATATATCTTCTTAATTTTAAATATATATACACATACACACTAAGAAATATATATATATATATATATACTACAAAGATATATATAGATATATATATATATATATCTTCTTAGTATATATACACATATATATATACATACTAAGAATATATATATATATATATATATATATATTTCTTAGTATGTGTGTGTGTGTCTATATATATATATATAAGTCATGAGGAGGCTAAGTCTATGCTTTGACTATGTTTCAAACTCTATGTGAAGACTAAGTAATGTATCTAAAGCACAATAGTTTTATATAAAATGACTCGACAAATTTCAACTTATAGCAACATATATATTTAATACATAGACTATTGTAGATTAAAAACACATAAAGGAACTCTGTGAATGCCTTATATGGTGGATTTGAATTATAGATTGTTTTATTCTATTTTGAGAACTAATAATAAATAATGAGAGCAGAATATTGATATAGAAAGGTCTATTGACTGTAGTACCTAGTTTATGTCTTGATGATTCATGGATGTAATCATTGTGGAAATATTATAAAGACCTTGATTAGATTTATAAGTGATTGTTAGTATATATACATATAGTATGGAAAACTTGTGTGGTACATGTTATGAGTATATTAATATGCACCAGTGTTTAGACATATATCACATATATTTATGCATCATGATGTGTACCTATAAGTTATAATAATATGTAGTTTAAACATAGGATATACCTAGTTGGTATAAACTTTACTTGCTTGCTTATTATTTAGGATTATGAGATATTTGATTCTTGAAATTGTAAGACTAGTTGTTTGTAATTGAGTAGTTGTGCTCATGAACAATGAACAATGATATTTTGGGATGTTATGGAGTATATTATATTGGAAAAAATACTCATAGGAATTAGAAAATTTCAATTTAAATGTATTTCATACCTAGGTGGTACAAATTGTAATTTTTATGTCTATTATAAATGATGTTGTGAATATTTATTCATATGTATGATGAACTAAATGTATGCATTTTGTTTATTTCTATGTTTAACATGTATTATGACATCTAGTAGAAAGTAATATATTGTGTTTGCTTACAGAAAATAGAATATCCAATCTAATATATATTATATTCAGATGGTATAATCTATACTTATTTGCTTATTATTTATGAATAATATTATGGAGATTCATTCATACATTTGACGGACTAAATATATGCATTTTGATTATTCCTATGTTTAACACATTTTAATGATTATTATTAAGAAGTAATCTATATGATCTTTTGGTTATATATATGTTAACCAAATCTTGCATTGTTGGTACTGAGTAACTAGTGAGATGGACTTCACTAGCTTACTAGCATCACAATGCCAGATGAAGGTAATCTGATCAAGTGGTGTGTATGAAATTAATTGATCCTAGAATTTAATAGCTATTAAATTTTTTTGCCAAAGTAATGTTAGTTAGACATTGTCATTTCATGTGTATGATTTACATGTTTGTGAGATATCATGTTATAATGGATTTCTTTTTGGTACACTGCATGTTCTTAAAAATCATACAGCACATGGGTACTAGCTTGTCTCTCTAGATTTTTTCAATGTCACTATCTACTCATCCATGAAGGGAGGGTCATTCCCTGATGGGGGATTGTGTAGGTGATTGATGATCCATGTTTGGTGTGTAAAATTTCTTTAATGATGCTCGCCCTCCCCATAGTAGTACTTATTTGGAAACGACACTTGAGATTTCCATAGATACTAGAGTTTAGGGAACTCATGCTCCATGAAGCTTTGTATATTGTATCTTGTACATTATATTATATTCATTATTATTGAGATATTATTATAATGAGATGTAATTATTACTTATTATACCATGACAATAGTGGCTACATGTTTGTACTAATCATGGCTAGATATCTGTAATTACTTTCTATATTCAGTTATGTTTGGTTTCATATGATGCTAGTGATCAGTAACAGGTAATTGTTACATGTTATATTTTATAGTTAAGATACTTGGCATGTTTTAGTTAAAACACTAATTATATTCTCATTATGAGTTCAAATGAAAGAACACATTGATTAATTTTTTTTAAAATCACATTATTCTAAGTCGATCCCAGAGGGGATGTTACATGCGGAAACCAATGAATAAAAAATGAAAGAGTGTTTACATTATCATTTCACTTTGCTCATGAAAATGAAAAAGAATATGAATTTTGATAACCAAATTGAAATATTTTTATCTGTGCACTCTTATTTATTAGATATAAAAAGGCTTGGTGAGGCAGGAATTCAACATGAGACAATGTATAGGAAAGAAAGGGAGACTTTCATGGAGTACAAACACTAGAAGTTTTACCTTTGAAATACATAATCATATCTTACAAATCTATCCAAGGGAAACATGGGCTTCAAATCTTAGACTCATGTAGTTAAGTGCCTCCCTAACTTATTGAATTTGAAGAGGGGAAAATAATAGAGGGAAAGGTTTCCACTGACCAAGATTTAATTTCATGGTTGATAACTATAAAGGATGAAAATCATAATTCCATTAATGAGATTGAGATTATAGATAACCTGAGTGTGCTCATGATAGGAGGTCATGAATGGTTTCCTTACAGATATGAAAATTAGAATTCCCTTACTAAGATGTATAAATACACAAATACATGAAGTCATGAAAAGGTAACCATCTAAAATATTGTTACCTTTGAAAGGGTATCAAGGAAACAACCTAATATGTTGTTACCTTTTGACGAATTTTAGGCATCTTGTTTAATAAAAATGTACATGTCCAGATACTTGGTTATATTATGATTCATTTTTTGTATACATGAATGAAAAATGATGAGTTTCACTTTAAAAATTACAGTGGCATATTGTACAATAAGGGTTTAATATGGGAGATTCCAAGTAGCATTAGATATTCAATCAACCTAAAATTCTAGTAAGGAGTTTTATTTCATCATATCAAAAGAACATATTTTCAAGGAGTTGTTTTACAAGTTTTTTATTCTAAATACATATTGAATGGAATTACAAATAGTCCTCTCTATAACTCTAGTTGGTTAGTATGTGATGGTTTATTCAAGTTTTCTATTGGTTGGTGTTTTAGTATATAGATCCCTTAAGAATTAGGAAACCTCAAATGTATTTCATTTATGTAATATTTCTATCTAGTTATCATGATTCTTACTTTAATTTACTTTTCATATATTATTTATAGACTATTCTAAAACCAATGAGTTCATTGGTATGTGGTACTACTAGAACATTGAATTCAAACAAGTTCAGTGGCCATATTCCTCCTCCTTTGGGTGGTCTAGGAGAACGGTACTAGTTTGACCTGGGAGACAAATAACCTATAGGTAATCATCTAATTTTAAATAGAGATGAATCTAGATTAGACAATCTTTTTAATGTTAAACATTTGTAATTTAGATAGTTATAAGAATTTAGGCTTTTGGGTTGTATTTCTTATTCATTTGAGTGTTTCAATTTCAATGGAGTTTTTATTTTATAGGTGAATTAATGGGTTTGAAACACCCCATAACCTTGTATGATTGAGTGAAAGATGAAAATAATAAATTCTAATGGGTCACCTCTACCAGTGGCAATAAATCAGGTGGGTAAAACTTTTTCCAACAATCAATTAAAATGCAAACAACCTTCTTAGGAAACTTCCACGAAGCTTCCACCAAACTACTAAAGGGAGATTAACCCCATTACCATTAGACTTGTGAGTTTCTACACAAGGTCCCCCTGAGTGGAGGGACATATCAAAGGGTTGAGGCATTGGTTTTTTACCTTTTTTCTTTTTCTAAACTTCTATCCACCCTTCCTTATATTCAGCTAATTGGGCTGGAGAGGAGATCATAGTTAGAATATGGGGCTGGGATTTATCTTCAATGGTTGTTCCTTTGGTAGATTCATCCTGGTATGTATCAATATTTGGCATCTCCTCTTGAGAAAAAAAATGAATTGAGGAATAGATAGGCATTGGCATAGCCATCCTTGAAGAGATTAAATATTTCAATAGTTCCTCTTCAAAGTGAGGACTTTCCAAGTCCTTGTTTGTAGCAATTGTAGCAGTGTTTTTTATAGAAGATTCAGAGTCCTCACCTTTAGAATAATACCATTCTTCATTTTTAGCCAAAACTGTAAGGTTTTTTGGAATGAATTGTTTCCACCAAGAAGACTCTTTCTTTTTTCTGAGGAGACTACATTTTTTTGTCAAATGTCTAGTGTAGAAGCAATTGTGGTAGTAAAACACAAAACCTTCATATTGAAGGGGTTTGGACTAGGAATGGTCATTTAATTACAAAATGATTTTCTCAAGGAGAGTTTTGGAGGTATCAATATTCACTAAAATCCTAGAAAAGGTAGTGAGGGAAAATCGGTCGCTATACAAGTGCATTTGTCAAAATTCACCCAAAGTTCTACCTATAGCCTTCAGGCTAGATTCAGTCCAGAAATGCAAAGGGAGATGGGGTAGATGAACCCAAATGGGTTTAATATGTAGAGGTTTAATGAGGAGATAAAATTTATGGGACCAAATTTTTAGGACCAAGGGGTGGTGATTCAAGCTCCATGAATGGTTTAGAATATTGGCCATGTCCTCAATATTGAGAAAATCAATAATAAAAAAACTTTTAATGCAAGGGTAAATTTCAAGACTACCCTAGAAGAGAGGCTATCAATGTTTCAAGAACCAGATGTGGAGATATTGAAGTTTTGGCTAATAATCATCAAATCTATAGATGAGACCTTTTATAAAAAATTATTCATTTGATTTGAGCACCTGGCCAATTTCCTCCTCATCAAAAATCACCATTGGATCTAGAGAAGTAGGGATGAGAGGTTCAGCCTTTGTTGTAGGGTTAGTCCCATGGGAAATACATCATCAAAATATTTTATCTTGCATCTAGAAGGCCCAGCTTCAACCTTCATTTCCATAACATTCCAGTGCCTGGAAGATAGGTCAGGGGATCTAGTTTAAATAGGGGAAGGGGCAGATCTGGGTTTGGAAGTGTCCATAGGGCCAAAAGTAGAGCCAATTAGTTGTTGCTCATTTTATGGTAGTGTGGATAGGCAAGAAATAATCAATTAGGGGCATCTAGGAGGGGTGCAAGCTCTTGTGAACAAAACTAAGAGTCATTGCCATGGTTTGCAGGTAACCTTAAACCAATGTCAAGTAAGAGGGAAAGGGTGAGATACTTTGAGTCATTTGCTACTAAATCTCCATCCTTAGGAAAGTTGGTGCCATTGTAGAACGAGGCCAAGGATCTACCTAGGTCAGACTGAGCTGGGGAGAACTATAGTTTGAATTTTCATTGATCAAGAAAGAACACAAATCCAGATGTGGAGGAGTCTTTTTTTCACTTTCAATGGAGTTAATGATATAGAGTTTGATAATTGATTATTATATTGTTAATGTGGGTTTGAAGCCACTTAGGTAAGAATCAACTAACATGACCCATTTCACCAGAGATATTTCATTACAAGATGCATCTCATATATTTGTAAGTAAAGGCTCCAAAATGGTATAATCTTTGCTAATGTACATTTATATTATGCACATTTTAACTCATAATTACATGTGTATCACATGCAAACCATTTGATAGAAATAATTTTGAAGGAGATATCATTTATATCTTAGGATTGGTAAAGACATTAGAGATTGTGGGAGTAACTCTTTATTTTTCTACAATTCATTCCCTTATAAACTGTCTTGATGTTTTACTACTTTTAACAATAAAAAGACTCATTGTTCACAAATTTAAGTGTAACATGATTCAAATGAGTTTTCACAAGAGGCTTGATCAAAACTCTTTAAGCAACACACTTCCATCCCACATTGACAGCTTGAAAATTCCTTTTGAAATTTAATATTTAAACCTATCTTTATGAAAAATATCTTTTATTCATCAAAAACAAAATTTCTAGTAACATTCTTCTATCATAAACCAAATTACTAGTCACATTCTTTTCTAATTATGATATGAGCTAAAAATGAGTGTTGGATATATGTGATATACTTTGCATGATTTATTTAGATTAAACATTCCACCATGATTGAGGAGACTGGGGATAGAGAGGTTTATAAGAACAATATTTTATACATATGATATTGTGACAGGTTACAAGATACTAAAAACTAACGAACATGAGTACATTGACAAAGATTGCATATTAATCTTTTAGATAATAGATCATGGAATACAAAAAATTAAGAAGCACAATTACTTTGCCAAAAACTACAGTTTAGTATTTTAGATAAATATATATGTTCACAAGTATAAGGTTAGAGTTTGTGCATATGCATCTCACCATATATGAAGGGCATCTCTGAGTGGGAGGCTTTAACATAGGAGTGGGTTTTATTGCTATATGAAATATGAAAAAAAGGGCCAAGGTGAATTTTCATAAGATGACAATTGAAAGAACTAATTCTAATAATTTGTCTCTTAATCATCAACATATTTGAAGTGAACATTACACTAGCTAATGACCATCAAACACTTGATAATACTGTTTGGATTCCAAAAAAATCTAAATTAGACTCCATTTTTATGTAAAAAAACTTTCTTAAAAATTTGACCAAACCACTTCAATAATTCTCTAATGCCGTTTTATATTTAAGAAAATAAGCTCAAACCCTATAACATATTATTCATGGTATTCCATTATTACATTAAAATAGATTTCTTTTCTGAAAATAAAGAAAAATAATATAATACCATTTAAAATTTATAACTTATAGTACTAATTACCATATAGACAAAGTTTTGTTTCAATAGTAAACATTTATTTTTCCCTTTTTCTTTTTCTTGAAATTTTAAGGCATCAAAAATTTCAAATCATATAGAAAATGCATCCAACCTTCTATAAAGAAGAAAATCTTAAATATGATTGAAGGTTAAAAAAAATTAGTATACCTTGTATGTATCATAATATAAACCTCAATTACTACATCCAAACATATAGATGGTAAATGGAAATCTAAATACCAAATATAATACAATCCATTCTGTTGGTTTTTCCTACGTTCTACGTGTGTCTAATCTGCTAGTTTTGCCACCTGCCATATTGTCTAGACCATTTTTAAACATTATTAATTTATTATGGATGCTCTTCTTGCTAATGAAGGTTGATGTTGATGGCAAGAAACGTATAATTTATATTTTAAAAAAATTAAAGGGTACATAATTTATATAAAATTAATTAATTATTTTCATTTTTAAACTTGGACAATTTTATTTTTGATCCATAATATAGAAGTACTTATTAACATTTTAAGGTATATGTAGCATTGCAAAGCTACATTCATTTAAATTATAATTTAATATTTGTATCATTTGTAATCTAGTACCAAATTACTATATAAAATGGTTTTAAATTATATAATTTCAATGGGGTTTGGGTTTTTCATGAAATTATGAATTAGAATATGAGGATCAATATAAATAAAATTTAATGAGTTACTCTAAAGTTTGTAAAGAGATTTTATTCTAAAATTGACAAATCTGAGTGTGTCATAGAGAACTCAAGTTATCAAATGTTAAAATTTGAATCATAATTTATAATTTAGGTTGTAAGACTTTGAAAAAAACAACTAAAACCTCTAATTAGAGGCTACATAGAATTTGTAATTAGAGCATGACAAAATTGAATATTGTGATTTCTCTATTTTAATCCAGTGTAGCTAGTCATACATTTATCAAGCCAATATTTTTTTTTTATTGAGAAGCACCTACATATTAATAAAACAAGATATTATACAATGCTAATCATACCAAAAAAATGGGTGGAAAATTCACACCCACAATCAAAGTCAGACCAAAGTTCAAAGAGAACCCCTCAAGAAAAGCCATAAAAAGTGGTCACAAGATGACCGCACCAAAAAAATACATCACATTAGTTGTCAGCAAAATAGAGAAACCAAAGTAAAAATAACATTAATGTGAACATTTAAGTAGTAGCAGTAAACATGGATGTTGGGGGAGGCGGAAGAGATGGTGGACGTGGAGGCTTATCACGCCATCTTCCCATAATAAGAGGATCCATGTCAGTAGGTAAGGGTTCCCAATCAATCTTTTGTTACTCTTCCAAAGTCTCATTTTGATTTATTTTAGGGGAGATAGCCAGATCCAGGCATGGGAATATTCCTTAAGGATACAGACCCTAGCCTCTATTATCACCATCCTCAGATGGGGGAGGAGATCCCCAACCCCAACCATCATCTCTAGATAGGGAGGAATCACTTAGACCACCATAATGAGGAGAATGCTAACAAGGTGGTGACCAGTATGGAGAGTAACTCATATGTTTGGGTCTAGACCACTACTATCTTGGCCCATGTCCTCATCTCTAGGGGGTGAAGGATTCTATGGGAGTTTTGGGGGTTCCTGGCTAACCGCACACAGAGTATTTCCCCAATGATCAAGCAAACATTGGAGGTGATTAATCTCTAGATGGACCTTATCTATTTGGCTTTGAATATGAAGAGTGGCATTAGAGAGAAGATTAATTTTATTAGAAATAGAAAAATTATGTTCTATCTCTTCATGATTAAAGCAAGCATAATTCCTAGCTTTCCATATTTTAAAAAAAATATTAGCTCTAAAGATCTACCAAAAGTGATTATATTTTGTAGGTAACAAAACTAAGTCCCCCAAGAGAGCCATCTTCCACCTAAATAATTCTAGATGAAAAGGCTAAAAAAGGGAGTGAATCTAATGCCACATAGACTAAACATGTGAGAAAAAATAAAAGAGATGCTTAACAGTCTATGGTTGTTGACAAGATAGGTAGATGGGGTTAGACACACCCAAATGCTTGACTCACAAGCAAGCCCTAATATAGAAGGCACCATAAAAATGATCCTTTTGGGGCTCAATAGAAGTAAACCATACTATACTAAAACATCGAGCCCATATCCTATCATAAGAATGAAGATTCCATTTGATATTGGGCATATCAACCGAAATATGTTGAGGTACAAGTAATTGATATCCCTATCATGGAGAATAACAGGTGAAGGGGTGTTTGTAGGCCAATGCCAATCACTCCACCAAGAAACAAGAGATTTAATTCCAATATTATGAAAATATTAGTCAGGAATGGAAGCTTGAATTTATACAATAGTCTATGCTTCTAAATTTATTGATTGATATTTATTTTGAAGTTGTTTCCAAGTGATCCAAACCCTACTCTCCTTAAAAAATATATCATTGATAACCTTCACTCCTTTTCTAAAAAGGCCTATATAGCCCTTTAATCCAAGTGACCAAGGCAAAGGGAAAATTGTGAAAATTAAGACAAGGTGACCACTAAAGGGACTGAGATTTAATAGAGAGGCCATTTATGAACCCTTCACTAACCCAGCTAAGGTGAGGATTAATCTTCTCCCAAGCCTTCCATAAGCTTTCAATTACAAAGGAACCCTTAATTTTGACTGGTACTAGGATGATAAGTAAAAAGTGAAGCCCCAATCCTTGCCATGATTTCCTGCCATAGGGGAGACCCTAAGAGATACAATGGAGGAGAAGAATCTTCTAGGCTTCATCCCTAGAAAGACCTATGATTATCCATTTATCCCCAAGAATAAGTCCTTAGATTTTAATATTGAGGAAACACAATCCCCTAGCTTCCTTAGGGTGGCAATAAATGTTCCAAGCAACTATGTGGAATCCATTGTGTCCCTCATAATTAGCCCAATTAAAATCCCCTATAAGTTTTTCTAATTTGATATAGGCAGCATTATAAGGGGCCCAACAAGAGGAGTAATACACATGTGTGGCTACCAAAACTTTTAGAGTATATTTGAAATTTTCTAGCCAAAGAAAGAGGCTCAATGATCCAAAAATAAATATTTTTTTTAAACTCTTTGCACCACATATGACCATAAGTCAGATGGAGAGGCTTGAAAGGCAAAAGGAATTCCCAAAAACTTAAACTACACTCCTAGTAGAATCCACTACCATTGAAATTATTCAAGCCAAGGAGGTTTGGGGCCTAATGCCTGCCTATAGAATTAGGTCATCCTCCATTGAATAGATGAGACTGAAGCCAAACAAAATTGTGTAGACATTCCATGGTAGTCTTAATGGATTCTTCTTCCTCTTGGAGAGTGAGATAGGAGTCATCCATGAAATAACCATTTAAAATTTGTCTATCAAACCATGGGAGAGCGATACCTTTCACCAGACCCTTAGCAACATAATTAGCTAGAAGATAGCTAAATCCTTCTACTACAAGAACATATAGGGAAGGGAATAAAGGACAATCTTGCCTAATCAAATGATGTAGTTCAAAAAGATAAGACTGAGTGCCATTAATAGTAATACAAGCCTTTACATCCTAAAAAATCACATTAACAATATGAATAAACTTTGGACAAACCCAAGTGCATGTAGCATGGCTAGAATGAAGGTCCACTCAATGTGATCATAATCCTTTTCAAAATCAATCTTAACAAACAAGGCATTTTTATTAGAAATCCTAGTCCATTTAATACCTTCTCAGATAGCGATGATGTTGTCCAAGATGAACTTGTTTTATATGAATCATGTTTTTTCACTCCAAACAATTAATGGGAGAATGTGATTCACCCTGAGAGCCAGAGCTTTGGAAATAATCTTATAGGGGACATTAATCAATGTAATTATTAGGTATCTAGTTTGTGATAATTTTAAGATCACCATCCTTGGGGATGAACTTGATATTACCCTAATTAATAAGGGTTCCCAAGGAATTTGTTAGAACAGCTTTACAATACACCTGGTGTAGATCAGGACCAATAGTGTCCCATAAGGTTTGATAAAACTCACAAAGGAAACCATCAATTCTTGGAGTTTTATCCACTACCATCTTTTTAACAACTTCATGAAGGTCATTGAGAGATAAATTCATATCACAAGTAATTCTTTGATAATTGGAGACTTTTCAAGGCACATCCTAGAGACATTGAAGGAGAGTTGCTTCCCTTTCTATAGAAGAAGCTTGCACTGAGAAAACACCATGATAGTGATGCACAAAGGCTTTTAAAATGTCAATAATTTTTGTAAGTCTTGCATTTCCTTCCTTGGAAGCTTTGATTCCTTGGGCCTATTTACCCAAACCTTGACCAAGATAATCATAGAAGTGGTGCCTTGGGCCTTTTCACCCAAAGCTTGACCAAGATAATCATACTGTTATAGATACTTTTGACCAAACCCATACCATATGGAATGTTGAGCCTCATTTTGGAGAGGTATATTTGCTTGATTTATTTGTGCTTGTATTATTTCTTGCTATGATTGTCCTTTTGAAACCTTTTATTGGTTTGAGTTATGCTTTGGTAACCATTTTTGTACTATTTCTAAATTTGACCCTTTTTGAATTGGTAGATGTTCCATTGTATGTTGTGTGGATGAAGTGTCATTATGTGAGCCATTTTTATCCATTATCTATTGTATTTTCATTTTCAGTGCTAAACATGAATCGATGTGGTGTGCATGCATTCTATGATATGCACAAAATATATAGATCTCCTCATTGGGTGTAGAGGAGGTAGGGTGATCAACTTAACTTTAAGCATGTCCATTTATATCTCACTAGAGCTCTTATTTGACCTTTGAATGCTTTTTGAATCACTAGTTATGGATGTTCTTTGTTGTGATTTCATGTTCTAATATATAACATTATTTTCCATAAATTAAATAGTTGAATATGTATAAACATGATTTACACTATTGTTCCCTAGAGGACTTTGTCTTGTAAATTTTTTTTTAATGTTGTGATCTTTTCATTTGATAGTTCATTCTAATATTGTAAACCTAAAACTATCTTTCTCATACTTATAATTTGATCATATAAAGTCTCACAAGTACAAACCCTAGTTGTTTCTGATTAAACATCTAGGCACACATCCTGTAGGGAAGAGGTGTGAATAGGCTAAGTATGGGGATTAGTGACATTGGTAAAGGCTACTTCATCTCATGGAGGGATGATAGGATGAACCATGTTAGAGGGAAAGTAGCTATCATCTTCATGGAGATGAGGAGGAGAAGGACACTCTAGTTATCTTCCTCATGGAGATGAGGAGGAGAGGGAGACTCTTTCCTATGAATAAGATATGACATTGAAACTTGAAACATAATTTCTAGCTTATTTGTTATGTCCTCTATGTGTGTATGGGTTTGTTTTTAAATGGAATTACACATGGAAGAAAGATAACATGCTATGAGATATGACATATATTTCAATTGATATAAAGCATCATCTATACATGTGGTTATGTCTTTTGAGTTCATTCTGAATTAAAGGGACCAAGCATATAAATGAAAGTATTAGACTTTGCAACAAAAAGTGATTAATTTATTTTGTCATTATGATCATGATTTTATGAATTAGAAGATATATGAATCTAAAATATGAGTTTTAGAAATAAAATCTAAGTATAAATAGAAAAGGATACAAACCCTAATTGTGTCTAAGGTTAGGGTTTTTGAATCTAGGGTTTCTTTTAACCAATTTAAACTATATGTAACATAAATTGAAACCTTGACGTGAATTTGATTTTAATTAGATAAGTTGTCTAAAAAAATCATAAAATCAAAAGTATTCAACCATAAATCCATTGCAAAAAATTTGGATGAATGTAAGATAGGGTTTGAAGCAATATTTGAAGTAAGACGGGTTCACCAAATGATTTAACCTTATAGGGTTTTACTATAAAAATTATATGTTTATATTAAAGGGCTAAGATGACTAAATCAATCAAATAAATATGCAATAATTAAGTACTTATTTTTTATGACCTTTGACCTTTTTTGAAATTTTAATAATAGTAATAAATAATCATAAATAGATACTTATCTAAAAACTATCATGGATGATCTAGGTTCTAAAAGTTGAGATCTGGGTTCTAAAAGTTGAGATCTGGGTAGTAGTATATGTCATCAAGAGAATTCTAGTGTTCATTTTATCACTAGACAATAGCACCCAATATGGATAGTAGTGTCATCTATGTGTAGTGTCCTTAATGTGGTGCTAATGTCCCCTTTGTAGGACTATTCCTATTTCCTAGGATCACCAGTGCTTGTGTCTGTATGTCTTGTTCCTACATGCACAAAACTTGGAGCTCTATGTTGTGTCTGGAAAACTTGATTTAAAGTGCAAACCCTAGTCCTCCTTTTAAGTATGGAATGAAAAATAATTTTTTCTATGTTAGTAATATTGACTAGACATCCTCAACACCTCATTATGTAGAGATTTGCCTACATACCAATACTCTAAATAGGGATCAAACCTGATGTAGTTCTCCCACCTAGTGCTTGATGTATGTGAAAGTGAATGCTAGAATGAGAGTGGCCTTAGATTCTTTGAATGTGACTGAGATTTTTAATTTTTTTAAAATTTGGCTTAGGGCTATTATAGATGGTAGTATGCAAAAATTAGGGCCAAATAGGGATAAAATACCTTAATTTTGCTCAACTGTGTCTTTGGTTTGAATAGATTTTACATCTATTTTCAATCTAATGAATAGAGGTAGATTAGACTTGTATTTATTGGAATCTATTTCTTGTGTGGATAATAAAATTATCTTAGTCCAATCTTAAGATGGGCACACATTTAAAAAAGTATCCATTGGGAAAATCTAGGGCTAAGGACAATAGCGCTCAGTTGGGGACACTAGCACCATGTGTCTGTAGTGTCCCAAATGTGGTGTTAATGTCATTTTTATATATTTCTAATAAATTATATTGGGGTCTAAGATGATAGTTTTTGGACTATGTTTTGACTTCTTGTAGGTGATTGTGGTCTATTGAATGATTAAAAAAGTAAGTTTAATTCTCAATGAGAGGTCTACGCCTAGCCTAGGGATAAGTTAACATAATCGACACTCTTAACATCCAATTACCAATTTTAGGTGAATACACATAAATTATGATGTATTTTAATGACATATTTAATTAAGATTTATGGTCAAATGGTAAACCTAAAAATAAGATGTTTTGTAATATCCTAAAACTAGGAATGTGTAATGGTAATCATATGAAGAAAACATATAATTAGTATCTCATTGAATGCATCGTATATGGATAGTTGATGAAGAAAACATAGAATTAGTATCTCAATGAATACATCTTTTATGGATAGTTGTTTAACAAATTTCATTTTGTATGATGTCATAAGTATTGTGACTATACTTATTTTGTTACCTTTATGAGGACTATTATGATACTTTTTTGTTCATGTTGAGTTATTTTTATGCATGTATAGACCTATAACTCATTAAGGGGTGACAAGTGATGGGCAATAATCCTAGTTGTAGTCACTCATCATTGGTTAACAAGGTGTAAAAATAGTAAAAAGGTGTTATAGTAGAGAGTATGGATGATGTGGACTATGACCCATATTATGAAATCTGAGAATAATATAAAAATGCTTTGGTAAAAGTAATGTTACAGTGGTATACATTTCCAATCCATAATAATTTCTAGTTTATGTGTTTACTTGAGTTCATTAGATAGAGGCATGCTTAGAATCTATATGATTAGTTTCATGTAATAGTGACTATACCTTCAAATCTAATTATCGGATGGTTATGGATACTTACATGATCATTATTTTCCCCTTTGTGAAGGGAAGGGCCACTCCTAGTGGAGAGGTGCATAGGGGACTGTCAATTTATGGTTGGAGGAAAAGCATCTAGATGATGTTATCCCTCTCTACAGTTGAAATAAAATTGATCCCTATACATACTCATGGATACTATATTGATTTATGAGTTTTTTCATAGAAGTTATATTTTATTATTTAAATATGACATTATTGTATTTATCTAACTTACATAGCAGATGTTGTTGGCAAACCGGTAAATTTACTATTTAGAATGGTGTATTGTATCAATGGTTATATATTCTAATTATAAATGATTTGGCATCTACTGGACTTAATTTATTGATGTGTTATACCTTTAAATTATATTATATTAACTTTTGTATGATCTTACAGTTTCTACACCATTGAAACCCTATTTGGGAGTTAAAAATTAATAATTATTAAATGTTTAATCAATGGATTATTTGTAAAGTATAATGGTTTTATCTAATTGTTTTATCTTGGAAGCAACAATGTCATATGTCTAAATGGTGTACATATTTTAATTCTATGTCATTATTTTATTAGTTTAATCTTATTACTTTCAAAAAAAATGCATAATTTTTTTCCTAAGTGAACCCAATCAGGTTATTATGTGTGATGTTAGAGTGTAGGTTTAAACACTCAGAATTTAGGATTCTATTAATGCTGACCTATATATCCTCCTTTAACATTACGATAAAATAGTGTGTGTAATGGAAAATGTTGAAGGAAATTCAAATCAGGATCGTCAACCTTATCCAAACATGCTAGTAACAAAAAAAGCTACTAAGCTTGATCAAATCATCGTAGTATTGAATGAGACATTATATATAATTGAAACCCTTTAACAGGAGGTACATGATAATGATGAATAATAAGTGAAAAAATAACATGAGGTATAATAGGATGGTCAGGAAGAGCACATGATCAAGAACATGTTGAATAGCATCAATCTGTAAGAGCACAAGTGGCTACAGAACTTGCACATGACATGAAAAAGGTGAATCCACCTAAATGTGATAGAATAGTGTTAGGAGATGGATTTAAAGCTTGGATAATAAAAATGGATAAATATTTATAAATTTAAAACTAATCCAAGGTGAATAAAGTAGTATGGGGAGGATACCAACTAGCTAGTGAATCAATAAACTAGTGGGCCAACAAGAAGATGGATATAGGCCTTGACTCCACTACCACCATCTCAGATCATTTTTTATGATATTTGGGGATAGGTGGTTAATTTAGTTCTATTTTGATCATAAATTAACATATTTTTAGAATCTAAATTAATGATAACTATTAATAACTTAGTATTGGGAACATTTTACAAAACTTCTCAAATTTGTGCCCCAGTATCAAAAAGATGAATGTTTTTGGATCTAAAATCTCATCATGGGTTTAATGCCTTAGATTGGATGCAAGGTAGATGTGCATGGACCTAGTTCCATGGATCAAGTCTTTTATAAAGTTTTCAATCAAGAGAACAAACTTAAATCACTTGCATTTGATAGAGACAAGCACCAAAAAAGTTAAGAGGACTGAAAACCTAATTCAAAAAGAAGAATTGGAAGCATAGAGGGGATTTTAAAAATATGTTCAATAGTAAAAATATAAGATTTAATGATGCTTTAGGGGCAAATAAAATTAGTAATGTCTTAAATCAAGGGAATATAAGAGGTAACCCATCGAAAAGGAAAGGAATATTTGGTGGATGTTTCATTTGTGAAGGAGATCATTATGAAAAAGACTATTCTCTGTGGAAGACAAAGAGTAAATTCAAAAAAAATCCATCATCGTCCACATAGCAAAGAAATTTCCAAAACCTAATCCACACAAAAATTAAAATTTGTCAAGTTGAGTTTTAGGTCTCACCTATATAGGTGTCAAATACTTTGTTTGGGCATTTCAATTCTATTTTGATAGACAATAGAGCTATTGAGTGTTTAATTTCTCATAGTGTGCTTAATAAATTACCTAGAAGTTGGGTATATAGAAAATACATGGATTTTCCATTATGGGAATCAATCTAGGGTTAAAGTAAATGTTAGAGGCCTAGATTGCACCCTAGTTGAGCAAAGGATTATTCAGGTCCTCTAGTCAAATCTAGTCTAACATAGGAATGACCCTAGGTTGTGGGTCACCTAATCTTGGGTTAGACTTATAGGATTTTTAATGAGGCTAAATCCTCTGATGCATCACTTAGCTCATTTCCATTAAAACCTACTAATTATTGGGGTGAAAAGGGAGAAAAAGATAACTAAAAGGGAAATCTAAGCTAATGTTGGTGATGCACTTAAATTGATTGCTCATCCATTCTATTTGAACTTCTAAAAAACACTAATGAGACAAGCAAAAGATTGAATCTACAACCCCAAATTTTTGTTATGCATCAATATCAATGTAGAGGTTCACCAAGTGATCAAAACCTAAGTGAAGTGATGGAATAGGCCTAATTCAAGGCATTAACCAATCAATGTATCCACTATTAGATTCAATCAAATGACATTAAACACTAAACATGACCTACATAATGAGATAAACTAGTAGCTAGGTGACATCAGGACTTGACAAGGGAAAAAGTTCTACCACATATGTAAATCAACTAACATGAACACATTAGATAAGCATGATGAAATATTAACACATTCTTCTATTCATCTCAATAGATTACAAAGCTCAATCTTGGTAGAGTCTAGTCATGCCCAAGAGAGGGATCCATTTCAAGGCTTAGAAGCATGTATTTATAATAGAAGGAAATGAGAGAGATGGGGAACATGTGTGCAAAAATCAATAAATGGGGTATAATCACTTTGATGGAGTCTCAACCACCTTTCTTGAATTCTCCACCATCTTTTGAGTCAATAAGACTAATCCTTCATCAACAATTAAATTTTCATTAGCTCTAAAAGTCTTCAAGCTTTCTCTTTGGCTGAGAAATATGCATTAGAAGACAAGAATGTTCTTAGGGTGACAAGTCATGTTCCTGCTAAAAAAGAAATAATCATTCAGGTTATGAGAATGCATTGAATGCTCTAACTATAATTTTCAACCACTAGATCTCCATATTGGGACTTTATGCCATTCTCTCATGGCTTGTTTATAAGGATAAGATCTTTATGTCCATCAACCTGATTGAACCATGACTGTGTCTACTTTAGGTGGTTGAATGTTCCTACTAAATTTTAGATGATATGACTATTATATATATGCCTTGGCATTCTCTTTGCTACAACTACTAAACATGTATCTACTATAGATGAAAACCAATCCCATTTATTGGTTTTTATATGGTCATCATATCTACCTGGGTGCATTTACGTTTCTTGAACAACCTATTAGCCCACCTTTGATCTTTAATAGACCCAAAAGCCATATTTTATCTTTGTAGAGCTTTAATGGCATTGTTTAAACTTGAAATATCTATTCTAGTTCAGCCTAGATCATATTTTGACTTCTTATTAAAGTCTCTATTGAACTCCCTTAGCTTATAAATTTTAATTTTGGTCATCAATCCATGATTCATAATTAGAAAAGTACCATTGGATCTTCTTTATCATGCATCATTAATCTTTATCTATATGAATTAATGCAAGCCATAGATTTTCTATCAGTTTAACATGATTGAGACAATTGTCACCCACACATTTGTCTTCAAGATTCACTAACCTTTTGACCCATCACTCACCATCGATCTTAGGTGCATGATCAAATGTGTTCTATTAGATCTTCAAGACCTACTGACATCAGTCCTCACCCATGCACTATTATATCTATGATCAACTTAGACCCACTAGATTTGTTAGTTACCGCATGTCATTAGATATTCAATGCATGATCGAACACACACTATAGGATCTAAATTTTGAATCTAAACATCTATTTTTCATAGGTTTAACTTGACATCCATGTGCACATCCCAAACTATTGGTTTAACTTTGAAGCTTTATATCTTGAGATAGAAAGGAATCAATATATGAAATTTTTAGAGCATGATCTAGGCATGAAGAAATTCATGTCCATGCAGCATTTTGATTCTGAGAGGATTTCTAAGCATGCTAATAAAATGCACAAATGAGCTAACCCATCCATTTCTACATGATGTCCTATGATAGTCTTGTCCTTCAAAGCTTGATTTTGCCATCTTTTGATCAATTATTGGTTAGGAACTCTACTCATATTCTCTATCTGGGTAAAATCTTGGTATGTGGGAAAAAATTGTCTAATATCTTTGGTGACTCAACTAGGAAGCATTCCTGCTATGCTTGGGAACCCAAACCATTTGTCTTGGCTAGTCCATTAGGTATGGAGGCACTGCTCTAGTTCAACATATTGATTTGAAGCTAAATTTGGCTACCAACCCTTGGATAACTCCTTTTAAAACAAACAAGGACCAAAAGGAACAAAACAAAACAAAGTGACTAAGGCACTTATTGAAGGGAAACATAGAATAAAAGGGAAACTAACCTAAATCAAACAAGCACCATTAACCTAAGGAAATAGAGAAAATAAGACAAAAGGGAAGTAGACTAATGCTTGTGGTAATCACTTATTAAAACAAAACAAACCTATAATAACTAACCTAAAGTAACAAGCTTTCCTCCAGGGTCAAATGGGAAGTTATTTGATGCACCATGTAACTTCAAAATTTATTTGTCGTCTCTTAATAGCTTTCTTTTGTAGCTAAGAGCAATTAGATGCTCATGTCTTATTGATGATGTAGTCGGGCCTCCTATCTTCATTCCTAGGTACATGGATTGAATATATGGATCCAAGACCCAATTATTTTCATCCCATATTATTCTTTATTTCATGAGGGATACTAATTATGCCTCCTCCATATGTTGAACATTATCTGATATGTCTTCCATTATACCTTGATTCTACCCCTCATGGACAAGTGACTTGTCTAGATCTTCATGATTGATCTTTTGTATCTCTTTAGGCATGCTATATGATCAGATATATTCATTAGATTTGTGATCAAGGGAAACAATTTGAGGTAGTATATCAGAAAACACCTATTCAATCTTCTTATCTCCATGAATTTGCTCTTCTTGTGAGCCAAATGACTAGATTCAATATTTGATTGGTCTTTAAGGTCTTCCACGAGAATTTTGAGACCCTGATTAATATTCATTACAAATATCCATAAATTGTTGCTATAAATTATCATAATTACCTTGACTCTTATCCTCTTTAGCTAGATTGCATTCATCAATGGTCAATTCAACAAGTTCTTGAGGAGATTTTTGAGGTCAAATAACTGATATGTGATCAAGAGACTTATAAGAAATAACTTCTTATTAAATACTTGAAACGTCTTCTTCTTGCACTTGTTTTTATACCTGTATCTTATCTTGTACCTCAATATTCTCTTGTACTTGTTTCATATTTACATTATTATAGAATACTAAAACACATTTGTCCTTGCCAAGAGGTGTCCCAATCATGATTTCTTCTTCCTAGTCACTCACGTCACCTTCATTTTTTGTTTCGTTAGTTGTATCTTCTTGATTTTCCTCATAAAGGATAAGATTTTTCTCAAAGAGTGGTACATTAGACCCTTGAAAATATTTATTAAGATGAGAAAGGTCCAAATAAGTTACCATAGATGCCTAATCATGATCATGAGGCTGCTCTTCTTGGATCACCTTCACCTACTCTCTATGTGACTTTTCTTTTTGAATGGATTTCCATGAATGAAAGGCTCTGGGATTTTGAGGGAAAAGGAGTGGGGGATGAATGATTTCCTACTTGATATTAACTTTAGCATCTTAGCTTATGCCTAATTATTCTTCTTTCTTTCTAGATTGTTGAATCTTATTCCAAGTCATAAACTTAGGTTTAGAAACCTCTACTTCTACACTTTTCTTTTTATGGGTGAGAAAGGAGTTTAATGGTGTGCTAAATTTATAGCTACTATTGAATGTTGGGGATGATGATTTGCAAACTCAATTTTTTTGGCTAAATTAGCCTCAAAATCATGGACCAATTAGTTAGAGATGTCTCCCTATAAAATTGAAGATGAAGTCTCCTATATGATATACTAAGAAATATAGAGAGTAGTCTCATCAACACATACTTATTCAACCTTATGAGGCTTCTCTTGGATAGACTTCCAGGTGGGAAAGTTAGGCAAGGATTGAATTGAATTTTGAGGGATGTGATAAACATTAGTTTGTTGATCATATAGGGAAAAGGGGAGCTCTATGGGAACATGGTGATGATTATGATGACCTTGGGGTTTCTCATAAACCACTAACCTCTCTTCAATGTTTACTATTAGACATCCAATGTCTATAATATCATAACTAAGCTTTGAGTGACCCTGCCTTATAAAATTTATACATACCTCTTTAGCTTGATACAAATTAACTCTCATGCTTTGAATTTCATGCTTAGAGATATCCTCTCAATAAATCTTCCTAGTGTCTATTATTATCATCTATTTTTCATAGCCAAACAGAGTTTTCTTAAAGCTTGAGATGGCTTACTTTGGGACTTGATATGTCTAATAAAAAAACAAAAATATTCATAAGAGTTACCATAGAATTGGTATGGGTCACCATACTATTGGTAAGGTTCTGTACATGGTTGGTGATGCTCACCATAAGGTTGATAAAGATCATGGTAGGGATAATATGGGTCATCAGGAAGGTAAGAGCCATGACCTTGATAATAAGGATCATGAGAAATGTGATAAGGCTCATCATAGATTTGTTATAACTCTTGATAAGGCTGATTAGGCTCATATGTATCATGAAGATCATGTTGGAACTATTGATAAGAAGGTGAATGATATGGTTATCCATTCTAATTATCATATTAACCTCATATGTTAAATGAGATGCAAGAACTAATTAAAATATTCAATGAGACATACCTGGGCTTCTTACAACTAGAATATTTGATTCAGAGTCACCATTGGTGTTAACGTGCTTGCTTTCAAAACTTGATTAGAGGAAAGAAACCAACAATATTTCCACTCTTTTGGATATTAATCCCACTGAGCATGTCAAAACTGTTGGAGGCCTATATTGCACTCTAGCTGAGCAAATAATTATTTAGATCCACAATGATGGAAGTATCTACTGAGAGGGGGGAGCAGGGGTGAATTATTAGAAAACAATTCACATTCAATTCCATAAACTCATTCATCATACAACAACATGAATATGAAATCTTATACATCCAAAGCATGAATAGGAGCAAACATCATATGAACACATCATTTATGTGGGAAACCCTCTAAGGGGAGAAAACCCACTCTAAATCCTATAAACCAATGGACTATAGTCCTATAAAGATAATACAAACATGAGACCTTAGACCAACACCAATTGATCAAGGAGCATCCACCCCTCAATTTAGTCTAGCTCCAACTAGACCTTTAGCTAGCTCCAAATAACAAGGAGGATAAAACCACCTAAGTGATTAAGAACCCACTAAAAAACCTCTACTCTAATATCCACCACTTCTATGATGTATTATACATCTTATTATGACCTTCTCTTTCTCTAACACCTGCAAAACTACTTTTCTTCACAAGGAAGGCACACCTACCTCATTTGCTCAACCAAGTCACCCTTTAGAGTATTAGGTCTAATAACTTGTTAGCTCATGAAAATGATTATTAAAACATGAGTGATACTCTTCACCATATTATGGTGCTCAATGACTCATCTTTACTCCTTGACTGAGCTCTTTTCTTCGCTTTTAACCATACCTCTCACATACCCCCCTAAACAAGACAACTAATCCTGTTATGTACCTTTCTCCACACCTCATATCATATTTGTCAAAAAATATACAATATAAGGCTAAATAACATATCCTCTACACTCCATAAAGGCAACTCAAACACTCCATAGGTCATCCATACTTCAAATAGCACCTATCCAATTATAAGGCTACACTAGGCCCAATTAGCCCTTATAAGTCATTCACTATATATGACCATCTCCATGAATAATATCCCTCACCAAAGAATTATAACCACTTAGATAAGATAATAAAATTTAATTAAAACATTTTCACATCCAAAAAATGTCTCATAAATCAAAGATACTCAGAACTTGCCATTAGGCCTAAATAGACCTAATAGGCCTAAAACCACTTGCTCACTCATTGTGAAAGATGAACACTTTGGGATTAAAAAAAGGACTCAAAAAAATCATAATGGATATAAAAATTCCATTTCACACAACCTAAAGTATCCAATCTACCTATAACTCCAAATCACTACCCCATCCAAGCCATTCTCTTCTTGCTCCAAGACCTATAAATACACAAAAAATACTGCCAAGAAGAACTAAAGTATGTAGATGATTTTATAAAACAATATCATGAAAACATAAAATTTATAGTTCCTCCATTAAATTAAAAACATCACTAAATCCATTATTCACCATCACATAATTAAAACTATTTTAAACCAACTCTCTTAAGATGACCACTCAAATTGGTCATGCACATTAGAAACTCAGTCAAAAAAATTTGAATAATCCAACCAAAATAGAGGAAAAATATGAATAAAAAATACATATAATACCAAAAATCTCTCACTCACCTCAAACTCTGCTCAGAATAGCTCAAACTAGCCTCTCTAAATAGGCCACTTCAGACTGCCTATAAGCTCTAAAAACTAGTCATGGAAACATGACTTTATCTTACCCTAAATATATTTATCAATATATTTAAATGAATGAATAATATCATAAAAGGACATTATATCACTCTCTGATAATTATATCATAGGCTCAAATATAAAAAACTCTTCTACAAGCTATTTTCACTTCACTAGCTCATACAGACTCAAAAGGACCAAGAAGGTCAACTTTGAGTCAACTCTTTGATCATATCTCAAGAAAAGGAATAACTTAAAATGCAAGGATATAGTTAATACAACCCTTTAATCACCATAAATCTCTCAAATTCATCTCTAAACACCTGATCACCTTCCCAATTCATCTTCTCACTCTAACTGGTCTTTCTCACTACTTGCTTCATTTCCACTCTAACGACTAGTCAACTTTGAAGACCCAAAACATTGACATATATAAATGAATATTCCTAAAAATTTACATGAATGTTTTATAAAATTCCTTATATTCAACAATCATCCATTATATTACCAAGTCATTCATAGAAATCTTCCTCAAAAATAAGAATACTATTAACAACCCATTTTCTATGGGACCCACACACTGTCAAGAGACCAAAAATACTTTCTCAAAAACCTGAAGGAGTCCTCTACAACCTCAAATAATAATCATGACTTTTTAACATCATACTAGGCACCAAAAATTAATATCTTTCTAATCAGGTCTTAGACTAAGGTTTTATCACTCAAAAACCTCCTTAACTTCTTAATGATCATTTATAAAGTTGTACCCCTTAACCACTAAACCAATGCTTGTAAAAAAAATTTAGGTACCTTTCCCAAATACTCCAAATATATTATCTTCCCATTAAAATATTTCATGTTCCAACAAGCATGAAAAACTTCCTCTCGGGCTCCTTGCACTCATTTCTAGCACCCTTTGAAGCTTCTAAACCAACTTTCTAACTTTGTAGCTCAATCTCTAACCTCTGACATGGTCAACACATTTTAACAACCATGTCATACCACAATACATGCTTACATGAGCTCTACCAACTATAAACTCTTCATGACTACTCATAAGGACCTCACGAGCCCACTTTCCCTATTAGGCCTAGAACCACCAGGCTAACTTGCCTCTTGAAGATACTTGGAAATTTATCCACTAAGCTCATAGCACTTTATATATCATGAAACCTATAAATTTCAAGCACAAAAGTCATAGGATGACTTTCACTCCACCTGAATACCACCTAGAGAACTCCAATTACTCTCTCAACCACAAGCTCTCACTAACAACCAAGACTGAACTTAGTACTAAGATCATGCATATTAGACCTAGAGCACTTTCATACCACTTTGTCATCACCAATGCCACTTGAAATCAATGACTACACATCACTGCCACCAATATTCAAATAATTTCCCCCTTTTTCATTGATGGAAACACCTCCTTTACTTCTCTCCCCCTTTGCCAAAATGATAAAGTGGACTCTTCTACCAAACAAGTTCTTCTATCTTTAATCAAGCAATTTAAGAAGCTAAACCAAGATCACAACCAAGAGCACATACCTTTCTCTCTCATCCTTTTAAACTTAGGGCACAAAAATTGTCAGCATCAGATCACAAAGCAACCATAGTGCTCTCCCTTAAACCAAGCTCCCTTCAAGAACCAACTCATGTCATAGCTCCAAAAGACCTATAAGATCCTTGGACTTGACTACCTAGGAAAGCAAAATAGCTCCCCCTCAACCACTACCACTTGAGAAAAAAATAACTCAGCTCCCACTTTGATAAACAATAAACCTAGACCTCTAAGTCTCCAAGAGACCTAGACAACACTAAAGCACACTTCCTTCAAAAGATATGATTAGACAAATGAGTCTTCTCAAGCAAAATTGAATAGCTTTCAGGCAAAGAAAAGGATAATTATGTAATTAGGAACCAAGGAACACTTCACCCATACTCAAGATTCACACTAAGACACAAAAGAAGAACACTATATATATAATCAAGAAGATAACTTGATCACACTCAGAAATGAACACCTATAGAACTCAGTCCTTCTCCCAAGCTACCTAGATCCTTGAACTTATCACTAATTACATAGTAACATAGCTCCCTTTATGATCCGTAAACATCACTGATAAACTCAAATTGAAATTTTAAAAGTATAGATTCTGAATTTATCAACTTATAAGATGTTGGAATCATTAAAAACTAATGAAAAATCTGATTCAAATCAAGTTTCAAAACTGAAATAAAGTGAATTGAAAGATCACTTCAGTTATCCATTGAAACCGTCAGATTTATCAAATTCTCAATTTTATCCAATTTCCCGTAAATGATCAATTTATTAACTCTTGAATTTTGATTAAAATTTTGAATATTAACTAAAACTAAAATGCAAAAATAAATTCAAAGATCAAAACATAGAAATTGTTTACGGGGTTCAGAATTCCTACATCCCCAGATTTGTATCGAACTGATCCATTAATTGTTGCTAAATTTGCAAGCCAAAATAATACTTACAAACAAAAAAATATCATATCTCTCTAAAATAATAGTTATCATACCTTCGAAAGACCTTCCCTGACTTAGCACGTCCTTCACCTTCCTGAATCACACGTAGAGGCTTCTCCAAATCGAAATTAGAAACTTATAAAGCTCAAAATGGCATCACCAATTCTCAAAAATGGGAAAATGAATATACTTCATAGAGCGTATCATAATTCTAAACAACTTTTTAGTTTACTCCGAGCTCTAATTTCAGCCTCTAAGGGCTCCAAAATTACCAAATTCTGTAAGCGGATCTATATTCTCCAATACACAGTCGGCTTCTTGTGTCTCTTCAAGTAGAATTTCATCCCTTTTATAACACTTCGACCTCTATAGCTAAAGTGGTCAAGGCCTATCCCTTTTGGGCGGTAGGTCAGGGGTTCAAAACCACCGGCCCTTTCTTTTAGGTGCTTAGCATGAGTTTTGAAATTTTCTCCCTCCTTTTTTGGCGCTTTGACTTATTCTTTTGTCCCACATGGGTTGCATGGAAGGTGGTTGCATTATTTAAATAGCTTAAGTACCTCCTTGGAATGTGTCAACATCCCCTTTTCAAATTCAAAGACTTAGGTGCCAACTTAGGCCACCGTTTAGACTTGGTCACTGCATGATTAGTGGGGTGACGTGGCGGGTGATGTGGTAGCTTGTGCAAGTTGGCCTTTGGCGCCTTGTTTGAAAGTGATAAATGTTTGAAAAATTCTCAAATAACATGTGAATAAAAGCACCAAACCAAAATTTTTTTTGCACCTAATTATTTTTCCATGTGTCAAATGGCTATTGGTCCACTTGGCATGCCCTCATTGCCATGCCATCTTACGACACCACATTTTTCCTATCGAACTAGAACTTTAATAGACCATATCTTTTGCATACGGTGTCCATTTTGTGAACCACAAAAAGTGCCAGAAAGCTCTTGATGAGATCTACACTATGAAATTGGTTTCATCATGATTTGGAAACTTTTTTTAGAATGAACTTTGGATCACACCTCCCTACAAAAGAGGCTTTTGGTCTCAAAAAGTTGACTATCACCTGAAATCTTATAACTGGTCTACTGCATCCATGAAAATAGAACCCAATCATATCAAGAGATATAAACAATTACATTAAAATTATTCACAATCAAACTATAAAAATTCCTAATCCAAAGGCATGAGTAAGTGAATTTGCAACTGCAAAAGTGATTACAACATATCAAACTACCTGCCTAAATGTCACATCTTGTAAAGTGGTGAATTGCCAAAAACTAAAACAACTCCCAATGTAACTGCAAGACAAGTTTATAATTCTGAAAACATACAATAAATGTTGTGGCATGTTGCAATACAATTCCCTAGTATGGGACTTATATGCTAAGCAAATGCAAACAATCAAAAGTGTATGTTGTCTAACATCTAAACATGCCCAAAGGGTCTTTCAATGCATCTATACATCCATGTGCCAAAAATAGATACATTCTAAAAAATAGCAGTCTAACTATCAAATGCTATAAGAAAACAACTCACAACATCACTCTGCTATATCCCCAACTGTTTCAAATGAGTTAATGTCTTATGCATTATTAGACTACCCATACACTACATTCTGGAGATCAAAAACTTAGAGTTATCAAAAAGTGAGAATTAAAAAACTTCATATGGTAAACCTATCTTGAAGTGTTCCCACCAACTCTAATCTACATCTATCAAAGCTTGTTCATTCCCTTAAGTTAATTCTTAACCATGCTTTGCAAAAAGAATGTAGTGATAACCTACTTAACCAATTCTTTCTTCCTAGTGAAATTGATTGTCTCTGTGGATTCATTATCAATTGCATATTGTTGACTTAACCTCTTAAATGGATTTTCACTTGTAGGTTTTACCTTATCCTGGGTTGTATTGTCAACTACATTATGGATTGAATTAGCTTCATTAACATTAGTGAGAGGTTTGTAAATCATCTTAGTTTTAACATTACTTGAATGTGAAGATGAATGAAGCTTAAAACATCCATCAATCATATGTCCACTCACTTTACAATGAGTACAAACATCCTTCTTAGGTGAGGGTCCCTTTTTTCCAATTCCCAACTTAACATGAGAATGGTCTTTCAAACATGCAATCTGCTTCAACAAAGCATTTCGTTTCCAACAAGTCTTAGCACTATGGTTATTCATCCCACAAAAAGTGCATGGAAATGATTGCATTATCTTCTGTACATTATATCCAAACTTCTTAAAAGTATCAATTGGATCAGAAGATTTAGTGTAAGAATCAAGAGGTGGAATCTCAATACCTCTTTTACCTTTACACTTTTGAACTAGTGGCCTAGAACCTTTGCTATTGGAAGCTTGTCTTCTTTTAGCCATGGAAGAAACTTCTCCATCATCCACCTGCACACTAGTATAACCCAAACCTGCATGAAGAGGTATATGCTCAACCTGAATTGGGTTAGTTATACCTTGTCTATCTCTACCAAGTCTTCCTCAATTATAACCCATTTTAAACAACAATTTAGATCCTATGCCCTTAGTGTATCTTTCAAAATCACCAAAAATATTATTACTAGAATCTAAATTTGAAATGGTAGAAGAAGATGAAGATTCCTGAGGTGAAAAACTTACAATGCACTTAGTCATAGTCTCTGCATCTGAAGTTGAAGGCTTTACCTTTTCACACTCACCATATTGCAATCTAATCAAGAGCTCATCCTTGGATTCAAGCTCTGATTTCAAACTTGCAATCTCCTCATCCAAGGAGTACAATCGAGCTCTTAGAAAAACATTCTCATCCTAAATCTGAGTGTTGATGGCTTCAAGCTCTTCCATCTTGGATTTGTGTGACAATTTTCCCATGTTTTCCTATAGACACATTGATTCCACAACTGCACACTGCAATCTAATCAAGTGATATTGAAAACTAATAACTGAAAGCAACTGTCAAATCACACAACTAGAAGCAATCCCTGCATTCTAACTACTCTGATACCAATTTGATCCATAAACATCACTGATAAATTCAAAGTGAAATTTTAAAAGTATGGATTTTGAATTTCTCAACTTATAAGATGTTGGAATGATTAAAAATTGATGAAAAATCTGATTCAAACAAGTTTCAAAATTGAAATAAAGTGAATTGAAAGATCACTTCAGTTATCCATTGAAACCATCAGATTTATCAAATTCTCAATTTTATCCAATTTATCGTAAATGATAAATTTATTAACTCTTGCATTCTGATTAAAAATCTGAATATTAACTAAAACTGAAATGCAAAAATAAATCCAAAGATCAATACACAGAAACTGTTTACGAGGTTCAGAATTCCTACGTCTCCAGGTTCGTATCGAACCGATCCATTAATTTTAATAAATTTGTAAGCCAAAATAATACTTACAAACAAAAAAATATCATATCTCTCTGCAATAATAGTGATCAGACCTTCGAAAGACCTTGGTTGACTCAGCATGTCCTTCACCTTCCTGAATCACATGCAGAGGCTTCTCCAAATCAAAATTGGAAACTTCTAAAGCTCAAAATGGCATCACAAATTCTCCAAAATGGGAAAATTAATATATTACATAGAGTGTATTAGAATTATAAACAACTTTGTTTTAATCTGAGATCTGATTCGGCCTCTAAGGGCTCTAAAATGACCAAATTCTATAGGCGGGTCTATATTCTCCAATACACAGTCGGCTTCTTGTGTCTCTTCAAGTAGAATTTCATCCATTTTATAACACTTCGACCTCCGTACCTGAAGTGGTCAAGGCCTATCCATTTTAGGTGATAGGTTAGGGGTTCAAAACTTCTAGCCCTTTCTTTTAGGCGCTTAGCATGAGTTTTGAAATTTTCTCCCTCCTTTTTTGGCGCTTTGACTTATTCTTTTGTCCCACATGGGCTGCGTGGAAGGTGGTTGCATTCTTTAAATAGCTTAAGTGCCTCCTTGGAATGTGTCAACATCCCCTTTTCAAATGCAAAGACTTAGGTGCCAACTTAGGCCACCATTTAGACTTGGTCATTGCATGATTGATGGGGTGACGTGGCAGCTTGTGCAAGTTGGCCTTTGGCGCCTTGTTTGAAAGTGATAAATGTTTGAAAAATTCTCAAATAACATGTGAATAAAAACACCAAACCAAAATTTTTTTTGCACCTAATTATTTTTCCATGTGTCAAATATCTATTGGTCCACTTGGCATGCCCTCATTGCCACGTCATCTTATGACACCACATTTTCCCTACGAACCAAAACTTCAACAGACCATATCTTTTGCATATGGTGTCTGTTTTACGAACTGAAAAAAGTGCCAAAAAGCTCTCGATGAGCTCTACACTGTGAAATTGGTTTCATCATGATTTGGAAAAAAAATTTAGAATTAACTCTAGATCACTTTAGGACCTTTATCCACTTTGAATTCTCCCCCTCTATCCACACAACCCATGCACACATGTAGGACCTTCAAGAATAGCTACCATCAACTCAATCAAAAACATGAGCACCAAAACACAATGCAAGTTTACATACCACTATTCTCAAAGCACCTTGTAGACCAAAAGAGGTACTCTAATCATACCACCATACCTATAAGACACTTATAATAGGCTAACATTCTCATCTAAAACCAAAAATTCCATCCTCCTTTGGAAAACTTCTTAAACAATCTTCATTTTCTTCACTAGGCCTATTTAGACCCCTTGTAACCCTATTTGGCCACTACAGACCTAATAACTCTCTTATATAATTACTTCAAGCATTGAAACTCCATATCTGAGATACATTAATATTCCCCTTTAGACATGCCAAAAATTATCCTCCAAATCTTCTTATCTATACTTCCTTCACAAGCCTATTAGCCAATTAGGCCTCCTAGAGCACTAAAAATTGAATAATTTGAAATTTAATCACCTTAAAAATACTATAAAGTATTATTTGGCCACCCATTTTTTTATTTTAACCAATAAATAGCTTCAATCCTCCAACTCTAAAGCTTGACCACTTTTCCAAACATGCCCAAATCATTAGGCCTTCAAAGCAACAGTTGGTCAAAAGTCAACCTCTAGTCAACATAGACACCTGAGTTAGATACCAAACTTGGATACCATGAAAACTCACTTCCATGAAAAATTTAAAGCCTCCACACCTTTTTTAACCATGACTTCCTTTACGCCACCAAACACAAGTTCTTAAGAAGAGAAGCCAGTGACCACTCAAAATGCTCCATCTAGCACAAAAGGATTCAACAACCTATGAAACCACCTATAAAATGCCCCATTGAGGTGTACAAATATTCTTGAGCATAAACTACTTCATGATACATCTCCAATCTTTAATTGACCCTTAAAACAAAGCATTTTGTGCATATAGGCAAGAACCTACAACAGTCATCTTGACCAGATGGTCAAACACATACCTGAGCACCTCATGGATATCATCAAACCTACTATTATGATTTGAAATGTCAAACCCAACTTGAATCATATTTATCCAATCTTCTAGATTCAATAAAACACCAAAAAGCACATTGGACACACTTGAGATAGTCATCACTGCCAAAATTGGTCAACTCTAACTTTTGACCACAAAACTCACATTTGTTCTCATCAAGGACTCAGACCACCTGGGAATGATTCATGAATATCTTCCTCATTATCCCATACAATTCATTACATCATCCTTCTTCAAATCAACACCCATACCAATCATCCAAATATGATCAAAATGACACTTTAGGACCAAAATACCTGAACATTCCTTCTGAAACCATTCTTACTTCTTCACCTATAGGAGTCTCTTATGAAAAACATACCTTCATAAATACTAAACTCTTTCATGGGATTTTTGAAACAAAAATTTGGTCATTTAACTCCATAGATATCCATTTTTTATCAAAGAGGCATTGATCATGAAAACCCATCTTCAAATCACATACCCTTGTTCTAAACTTTCCATCTTGGATACTACCTTGTACTCAACAATGCATCACAAGTATGATAAAAAATAAATTAAACATTTCATACCATCCACCTGATGAACATAGAGATCCATATGCCATAACAAAACCATTAGCATCAAGAACATTCATATTAGGGTCTGAGGACACCAAACCTTCATATCATAGTCTTTTAAGAATTAGGCATGTTATTTATGTCAAAAATCAAACTAATCTTGCATATTGCAGCTGTATGTGTCTTATGACCTTTAGGTCATCTCCAAACTCTTATGTTAAACACCTTTAGTGAACAAAGTTACTAAAACAACTCACCTAGCAACCTCTATCTGTCAACAATAGAGACCTTCACACATAATCACCTTCCATGATGATTTTTTTTCTCAAATGAACATATTCAGATCTCTCTCAGAGCATGGATCATTACTATGATTAATTAAAATCATCATCCAATTATTATAACATCAAAACTAGATCATTAGATGAGTTCTAATCCTCTTTTGCGCAAACTGGGTTCACCATTTCAAACATAGACTACAACAGTCAAATTTGATCCACATTTATTACACTTGTATGGATACCTAAAACACACCACCACTTGGAGGATATTATACACAAATTCCATTTCAACTTTTATTCTTA
This sequence comes from Torreya grandis, assembly GCA_037957365.1. Taxonomy (NCBI): domain Eukaryota; kingdom Viridiplantae; phylum Streptophyta; class Pinopsida; order Cupressales; family Taxaceae; genus Torreya; species Torreya grandis. The sequence goes on along the minus strand of JARHVA010001240.1, from coordinate 2,526,948 downwards.
CCTCATCTTGATTTGACTTCATCCATGGCATCTCTAATCCAATTTTTACAAACTAGTTTCCTTTGATAAATTTAAATTTTCAAATTCCAATGGTTACTCCCTGAAACTCCTGAGGCATCACTCATGCTTCCCCAACATTCTTGTAGACCCAAAAATCTTATAAAGTCTCAAACAAACCTCAAATAGATCTCATCAACATGCTCATGTTCCTTTAGCTTGATGATCAACTCATCCTTGAATTTTAGAACTCTACCTTTCAAGATACCTGCACATATTTGTACCTATCATGCTTGCTAACCAAGAGACCATATTCAATAAGCCCTACCATACAAATAAAGTTTGATCTTGGATTTGGCTTTAGTATAGTCTTTCTTATTTTAACTTGCTAGTGCCAACATGTAGAACTCTATGCAGACTTCAACTTTGATCTTCACAAACTTATCCATCACTAGAAATAAGATGAACCTTGTCTTCATCATACCTTAAGCTACTTAGAATCACCTATAGGCTGTTAAGCCTCATTCAAAATTCTATCTCAAGTACCAATATATGTAAGTATCTATTGAGAGGGGGTGAATCAGTAGACAACAATGCACATTTAATTCCATAAACTCATTCATCATACAATAACATGAACATGAATGCTTATACATCCAAAGCATGAACAAGAGAAAAAATCATATGAACCCATCATTTATGTGGGAAACCCTCTAGGGGGATAAAACCCACTCTCAATCATAAAAACCAATGGACTAAAGTCCTATAAATACAATACAAATATGAGACTTTAGACCAGCACCAACTGATCAAGGAGCATCCACCCCTCAATTTAGTCCAGCTCCAACTAGACCTTTAGCTAGCTCCAACTAGCAAGGAGGCTACAACCCCCTAGGTGATTAATCACCCACTCAACAAACTCTTTTCTAATAACCACCACTACTTTGATGTATTCTACATCTGATGATGACCTTCTCTTTCTCTAACACCTGCAAAACTGCTTCTCTTCACAAGGCAAGCACACCTACCTCATTCGCTCAACTAAGTCACCCTTTAGACTATTAGGTATAATGAATTTTTTGCTCATAAACATGATAAGTAAAATATGACTGATCCTCTTCACCCTCTGATGGTCCTCAATGACTCATCTCTTCTCCTTGACTGAGCTCTTTTATTTGCTTTTGACCATACCTCTCACATACCCCCCTAAATAAGATTAGTCTTGCTTATATACCTTTATCCACACCTCATATAATCTTGGTTAGCCAAGATAAAATATAAGGCTAAATAAAATCTCCTCTAAATTCATTAAATTTAACTCAAATACTCCATAGGTCATCCATACTTCAAATAGCACCTATCCAATTATTAGGCTACACTAGGCCCAATTAGCCCTTATAAGTCATTCGCCATATATGACCATCTCCATGAATAATATCCCTCAAAAAATAATAAGAACCAATTATATGAGATAATAAAATTTAATTCAATCCTTTTCATATCCAAACAAGGTCCCATACATAAAATATACTCAGAACTTCTATTAGGCCTAAATAGACCTAATAGACCTAATAGGCCTAAAACCACTTGCTCACTCATTGAGAAAGATGAACACTTTGGGCCTCAAAAAAGGACTCAAAAACATCATAATGGATCTCAAAATAACATTTCACACTACCCCACGTTGCCAATCCACTTGTAAATTCAAATCACTACTCCATCTAAGCTATTCTCTCTCTCGCTCCAAGACTTGCAAATACCCAAAAAATATTGCCAAGAAGAACTGAAGCATGCAGATGATTTTCTCAAATAATCTCATAAAAAAATCACATGAATAGTTCTTAAATTATCTTTAAAACATCACTATATCCATTATTAACCATAACATAAGCAAAACTTCTTCAAACCAACTCTCTCAAGATGACCACTCAAATTGGTCATGCATATCAGAAACTCGGTCAAAAAACTTTGACTAATCCAACCAAAATATAAGAAAAATATGAATTAAAAATCAATTTAATAAATATATGAGACTCATATAATACCACAAATCTCTCACTCACCTCAAACTCTGCTCAAAATAGCTCAAACTAGCCTCTCCAAATAGGCCACTTCAGATTGCCTGCAAGCTCCAAAAACTAGTCATGGAAACATGAATTTATATTACCCCAAATTTATTTATAAATATCTTAAAAGGAATTAATAATATCCTAAAATTACCTTAAATCACTCTCCTATAATTATATCATAGGCTCAAATATAAAAAACTCTTCTACAAACTATTTTCACTTCACTAGCTCATACAGACTCAAAAGGACCAAGAAGTCAACTTTAAGTCAACTCTTTGATCATATCTCAAGAATAATAACCACTTAAAATTCATGGATAGAGTGAATAAAACCCCTAAATCACCATCAATATATCAAAGTCATCTCTAAACACCTGACCACCTTCCCAATTCATTTTCTCACTCTAATTGGTCTTTCTCACTATTTGCTTCATTTACACTCTAGCAACTAGTCAACTTTGAAGACCTAGAACATTGACATAGAGAAATGAATAGTCATAAAAATTTACATGAACTTTTTATACATGTAATGAGATTAAACAATCATCTATTATATTATAAGTCATTCACAGAAATCTTCCTCAAAAATTAGAATATTGCTAACAACCCACTTCTTATGGGACCCACACACTGTCAAGAGACCAAAAATACTTTCTCAAAAACTTTAATGAGTCATATACAACCTCCAATAATCATCCTAAATTTTCACCATCATATTGGGCACCAACAAACAATATCTTTCCAATTGGGTCTTAGACTAGGATTTTAACTCTCAAAAACCTCCTTAGCTTCTTAACAATTGTTCATAAAGTTGTACCCCTTAACCCCTAAACCACTACTTGTAAGACCTTATTAGGGACCTTCCAAAAATACTCCAAATATATTAGTTTCCCATGCAAACCCTACACATGCCAACAATCATGAGAAACTTCCTCTCGGGCTCCTTACACTCATTTCTAGCACCCTTTGAAGCTTCTAAACCAACTTTCTAACTTTCTAACTCAATATCTAACCTCTGACATGGTCAAAAACTTTTAAAAACCATTTAATACCACAATCCATGCTTACATGAGCTCTACCAACTAGAAACTCTTCATGACTACTCATAAGGACCTCACTAGCCCACCTTGCCTATTAGGCCTAAAACTACTAGGCCAACTTACCTCTTGAAGATACTTGAAAATTTATCCACTGAGCTCATAGAAAATTATATATCAATAAACCTATCAAGGTCAAGCACACAAGGCATATGATGACTTGAACTCCACCTAAAGACCACTTGTAATAACTCTAATTGCTCTCTCAACCACAAGCTCTCACTAGCAACCAAGACTAAACTTAGTACTAAGATCATGCATATTAGACCAAGAGCACTTTCATACCACTTTATCATCACCAATAACACTTGACATCAATGACAACACATCACTACGACCAATCTCCCAACACTCTACTCAAATCTAGTCCAACATGGGAATGACCCTAGGCTATGGGTCATCTAATCTTGGGTCAGACCTCTAGGATTTTTAATGAGGCTAGCTCCTCTAATGCATCACTTAGCTCATTTCCACTATAAATCATTAATTATTGGGGTGAAAATGGAGAGAAAGATAATTTAAATGGAAATATAATCTAATTTTGGTGATGCACCTAAATTAATTTCTCATCCACTCTATTTAAAATTCTTAAAAACATTAATGAGATAAATAAAAGATTGAATCTACAACCCCAAATGTCTGTTATGCATTAATATTTCATGCAGAGGTTTACCAAGTGATCAAAACCTAAGGGAAGTGATGGAATAGGCCTAATTCAAGGCACTAACCAATCAATGTATCCACTATTGACTTCAATCAAATGACATTAAACACTAAAAATGACTTGCATAATAAGATAAACTAGTAGCTAGGTGAGATCAGGACTTGACAAGGGAGAAAGCTCTAGCACATATGTAAAGCGACTTATATGAACACAATAGATATGTATGATGAAATCTTATCACAGACTTCTATTCATCTCAAAAGGTTAAAATTCCCAATCTTGGCAGAGTCTAGTCATGCCCAAGAAAGGGATCCATTTCAAGGCTTAGAAGCTTGTATTTATAGCAAAAGAAAATGAGAGAGATGGGGAACATGCGTGTAGAAATCAGTAAATGGGGTAAAATCACTTTGATGGATTCCTAACCACCTTTTTTGAATTTTCCACCACTTTTTGAGTCAATATGACTAATCCTTCATCAACAGTTAACTTTACATTAGCTCCAAAAGTCTTCAAGCTTTCTCATTGGCTAAGAAATATGCATTAGAAGACAAGAATGTTCTTAGGGTGATGAGTCATGTTCCTAATAAGAAAGAAACAATACTTTAGGTTCAGAGAATGCATTGAATGATCCAACTATAATTTTAAATCACTAGATTTCCATCTTATGACTCTATGTCATCCTCTTCTTGGCTTACTTATAAGTACAAGATCTTTATGTCTATCAACCTAATTGAACCATGACTATGTCTGATTTAGGTATCTAAATGTTCCTTCTAAATTTTGGATGATATAACTATCATATTTATTCCTTGGCATGATCTTTACTACAACTACTGAACACATATCTATTATAGATGAAAACCAATATCATTTATTAGTTTTTATATGGTCATCATATTTACTTGGGTGCATTTACATTACTTGAAAACCCTAGTAGCCCACCTTTGATCTTTAATATACCCAAAAGACCTATTTTACCTCTATAGAGCTTTAATGGCATCATTAAAACGTGAAATATCTATTATAGTTCAACTTGGATCATATTTCAACTTCTAATCAAAGTCTCTATTGAATTCCCTTAGCTTTATATTTTAATTTTGGCCATCGATCTATGATTTACAATTGGATGAGCACTATTGGATCTTCTTTGTTTCACACCATCGATCTTTCTTTGTATGAATGAATGCAAGCCATAGATCTTCTATCAATTTAATTTAGTTGAGACATTTGTCACCCACCCATTTGTCTTTATGATTCACTGACCTCTTGACCCATTGCTCATCATTGATCTTGGGTGTACGATAAAATTCACTCCATTAGATCTTTAGGACCCATTGACATCATTCCTCACCCATGTGCTGTTAGATTTGTTTGTACGATTGCATGTACATAATTGATCAACTTGGACCCACTAGATTTTTTAGTTACCATGTATTGTTGGATCTTTGATGCATGATCAAACATGCACCATTAGCTTTGACTTTTGAATCCAAACGTCTATTTGTTATAGCTTTAACTTGACATCAACATGCATGTCCCACATTGTTGGTTTAACTTTGAACCTTTATATCTTGAGATATAAAATACATCAAGATATGAAATTTATAGAGCATGATTTAGGCATGAAGAACTTCATGTCCATGCAACATTTTGACTTTGAGAGGCTTTATAAGCATACTTATAAAATACACAAATGAGTTGACCCATCCATTTCTACATGATATCCTATGATGGTCTGGTCCTTCAAATCTTGCTTTTGTAATCTTTTGATCATTTATGGGTTAGGAACTTTGCTTAGCTTCTCTATCTAGGTAGAAGCTTGGTATTTGGGCAAAAAATGGTCAATATCTTTGGCAACTCAATTGGGAAGCATGCCTACTATGCTTGAGAACCTAGACCATTTGTCTTGGCTAGTCCATTAGGTATGGAGTCTTTGCTCGGGTTCAATATATTGATATGAAACTAAAACTAGATACTAACCCTTGGATAATACCTTTTGAAACAAAAAAAGATAAAAAATAACAAAACAAAACAAATTTCCCAAGGCATTTATTGAATGGAAACACATAATAGAAGGGAAACTAACCTAAAAAAAATAAGGACCATTAACCTAAAGAAATAGGGAAAACAAGATAAAAGGGAAGCAGACTACTGCTTGTGCTAATCACTTATTGAAACAAAGCAAACCTAGAAAAACTAAGTTGAAGTAATAAGTTTTCCTCTAGGGTCAAATAGGAAGTTATTTGATACACCATGGAACTTTGAAATGTATTTGTCATCTCTTGATAGCTTTCTTTTGTAGCTAAGAGTAATTATATACTCATGTCTTCTTGATGATGTCATTGGGCCTCCTATCTCTGTTCCCAAGTACATGGATTGAAGATATGGATCCGAGACCCAATCATCTTCCTCCCATATTCTTCTTTCTTACATCAAGGATACTAATTCAGCCTCCTCCATAGGTTGATCATGATCTAATATGTCTTTCATTATACTTTGATTTTGCCCCTCATAGACAAGTAACTTGTCCAGATCTTCATGATTGATATTATATATCTTTTTAGGCATGTTATATGACAAGATCTCTTCATTAAATTTGTGATCAAGGAAACAATTTGAAGTAGTATATCATTAAACACTTGTTCATTCTTCTTATCTCCATGAATTTTCTATTATTATGAGCCAAAATGAGTAGATTCAATAGCCAATTGGTCTTTAAGTTCTTCCTTTGGAAGTGTGACACTTTGAAAGGCTTGATATTCATTAAAAATATCCATATATTGCTGTTATAAATTATCATAATTACCTTGACTCTTATCCTCTTTGGTTGGCTTGTATTCATTAATGGTCAATTCAGCAAGTTCTTGAGGAGCTTCTTGAGGTGAGACAGCTGATATGTGATCAAGAAACTTATAAGAAACAACTTATTCTTGCATACCTAAAACTTATTATTATTGTACTTTTTCTTGTACTTGTATCTCAGCCTGTAGCTCAGCTTTCTCTTGCACTTGTTCCATCTTTGCATATTTATGGAAGAATGAAACACATTTGTCCTTGCCAAGAGGTGTCTCAATCATGATTTCTTCTTCCTAGTCACTCAAGTCACCTTCATTCTCTATTTCCTTAGCTGCATCTTCTTGATTTGCCTCACAAAGGAGAGGTTATTTCTCAAAGAGTGGTATAGTAGACCCTTGAAAACATTCAGTAAGATGAGAAAGGTCCAAAGAAGTTACCATAGATGCCTGATCACGCTCATGAGGCTACTCTTCTTGGATCACCTTCACCTCCTCTCTCTATTGCTTTGCTTCTAGAATGGCTTTCTATGAACGAACGGCTCTAGGATTTTAAGGAGAAAGGAGTGGGGGCTAAATGATCTTCTGCTTGATATTGACTTTAGCATCTTGGCTTATGCATGATTGTTTTTCTTTACTTCTTGATTGTTGAATCTGATTTCAAATCATAAACTTAGGTTTAGAAACCTCAACTTCTACACTTATTTTTTTATGGGTGAGAAATAAGGAATTTGTTATTTTGTTTCCTTTGCAACTACTATTAAATGATGTAGATGTTGATTTGTAAACTCAATTTGTCTGGTTAAATTAGTTTCAAAATCATGGACCAATTGGTTAGAGATGTCTCCCTATAAAATTAAAGATGAAGTCTCATGTATGATTTTTTGATAAACATGGAGATTATTCTCCTCAACACATACTTGTTTAGCCTTCCAAAGTCTCTCTTGGATAGACTTCCAAATGGGAAAGCTAGGCAGGGTTTGAATTGACTCTTGAGGGCTATGATAAACATTATTTTTTCGATCATATAGGGAAAAGGGGAAATCTATGGGAACATGATGATGATTATGATGACCTTGGGGTTTCTCATAAACCATTAATCTCTCTTCAATGTTTACTATTAGACCTTCAATGTTTATAATATCAAAACTAAACCTTGAGTGACCCTACCTTATAAAATTTGCACATACCTCTTTAGCTTGCTAAAAAATCTCTCATGCTTTGAATTTCATGCTTGGATATCTCCTCTCTATAGCTCTTCCTAGTGTCTATGCTTATCATCTCTTTCTCATAACTAAATAAATTTTTCTTAAAGCTTGAGATGGATTGCTTTGGGGCTTGATAGGTCTAATCAGGAAGACAATAAGATTCATGAGGGTTACCATAGGATTGATATGGGTCATCATACTATTGGGAAGCCTCTTTACATGGTTAGTGATTCTCACCATAAGGCTGATAGAGATCATGTTATGTTTGATATGAGTCATGAAGAAGGTAAGATCCATGCCCTTGATAATAAGGATCACGAGAAACTTGATAAGGATCATCACATCTTTGATAGAATTCTTTTTAAAGTTGATTAGGCTCATATAGATCATAAGGATCATGTTAGAACTACTAATAAGGAGGTTAGTGATAGGGGTATCCACCATAGTTTTTCATATCAACCTCATATGTCAAATGAGATGTAAGAACTGATTAAAATTTTTAGTGAGACATACTTGGGCTACTTACAACTAAAATATTTGATTCATAGTCACCATTGGTGATAACTTACTTGATTCCAAAAGATTATTAGAGGAAAGACACACCAACCATATTTCCACTCTTTTGGATCTTGGTCCCTCCAGGCATGCCAGAACTGTTGGAGGCCTATATTTTACCCTAGCTGAGCAAAGGATTGTTCAGGTCCTCTACTCAAATCTAGTCCAACATGGGAATGACCCTATGTTTTAGTTCACCTAGTTTTGGGTCAGACCTTTAGGATTTTTTATGAGGCTACCTCCTTTGATGTATCACTTAGTTCATTTCCACTTAAACCTACTAATTGTTGGGGTGAAAAAGGAGAGAAAGATAATTGAAAGGGAAATATAAGCTAATGTTTATGATACACCTAAATTGATTGCTCATCCACCCTATTTTAACTTCTAAAAAATGCTAATGAGACATGCAAAAGACTGAATCTATAACCCCAAATGTCTGTTATGCATCAATATTTCATGCATAGGTTCACCAAGTGATCAAAATCTGAGGGAAGTGATGGAATAGGCATGATTCAAGGCACTAACCAATCAATGTATCCACTATTAGATTCAATCAAATGACATTAAACACTAAACATAACCTGCATAATAAGATAAACTAGTAGTTAGGTGAGATCCAAAATTGATAAGGGAAAAAGCTCTACCACATATGCAAATCAATTAACATGAACACACTAGATAAGCATGCTAAAATTTTAACACAGTCTTTTATTCATCTCAATAGGTTACAAAGTTCAATCTTGGTAGAGTCTAATCATGCCCAAGAGAGGGATCCATTTCAAGGCTTAGAAGCCTATATTTATAGCAGAAGAAAATGAGAGAGATGGGTAACATGCATGCATAAATCAATAAATGGAGTCCACTCACTTTGATGGAGTCCCAACCACCTTTCTTGAATTCTCCACCACCTTTTGAGTCAATATGACTAATCCTTCATCAATAGTTAACTTTGTATTAGCTCCAAAAATCTTCAAGATTTCTCATTGGCTAAGAAATATGCATTAGAAGACAAGAATGTTCTTAGGGTGATGAGTCATGTTCCTACTAAGAAATAAACAATCCTTTAGGTTCTAAGAATGCATTGAATTTTCTAATTACAATTTTCATCCACTGGATCTCTATCTCAGGACTCTACACCATCCTCTTCCTAGCTTTCTTATAAGGACAAGATATATATGTTCATCAACCTGATTAAACCATGATTGTGTCTACTTTAGGTAGCTAAATGTTTCTATTAAATTTTGGATGCTATGACTATCATATTTATGCCTTGGCATGCTCTTTACTGCAATGACTAAACATGTATTTACTATAGATGAAAACCAATCCCATTTATTGGTTTTCATACGATCATCATATCTAATTAGGTGCATTTACATTGCTTGAATATCCTAGTAGCCCACCTTGGATCTTTAATAGACCTAAAATACCTATTTTCCCTCTGTATAGCTTTAATAGCATCATTCTAACTTGAAATATCTATTCTGGTTCAACCTAGATCATATTTCAACTTCCTGTCAAAGTTTCTATCAAAGTCCCTTAGCTTTTGACTTTTAATTTTGGCCATCGATCTATGATTATCAATTAGAAAATCACCATTGGATATTATTTGTCATGTACCATCAATCTTTCTCTATATGAATGAATTTGAGCCATAGATATTTTGTCAATTTAATGTGATTGAGACACTTATCACCCATGCATTTGTCTTCAATATTTGTTGACTTTTGATCCATCACTCATTGTTGATCTTGGGGCATGATCAAATGCACTATGTTAGATTATAAAGACCCACTAACATTAGTCCTCACCTGCACACCATTAGATATACTTGTATGATTGCACATGCACCATTGATCAACTTGGATCTTTCAGCTTTGTCAATCGCCATGCACCATTAGATGTTTGATCCATGATTGAATGGGCACTATTAGATCTTAATTTTGAATCCATTCATCTATTTTCCATAGCTTTAACTTGACATCCATGCACATGTCCCAAACTATTGTTTTAACTTTAAATATTTATATCTTGAGATATGAAAGACATCAAGATATGAAATTTGTAGAGCATGATCTAGGCATGAAGAAATTCATGTCCATGTAACTTTTTAAATATGAGAGGTTTTCTAAGCATACTTATAAAATACACAAATGAGATGACCCATCTATTTTTTCATGATTTTATATGATGTTTTGGTCCTTCAAATCTTTCTTTTTCCATCTTTTGATCATTTATGAGTCAGGAACTCTACTCAGCTTCTCTATCCAGGTAGAAGCTTGGTATGTGGGCCAAAATTGGCCAATGGTAGATAAGTGCCTAGTAAAATAAAAAGTGGAATTACTCAATTTCACCACTATATTAGCCTTGTTTTCATCTCCACTAGGATCATATGATGTGATCTTAGGGTTGAATTGGCTTTGGAAGCACAAGGTAAAATGATATTGCTTTGTAAAAAAGGTGGAATGTTTGGATGATTTTTGAAATCAACCCTGAATCTAAAGAGAGTTAAAGGAGCTTAAGTTGAGGTAAATTTCAGCCATAAATTTAAATAATTCTCAATGAAAAGGATGTCAAGTGTTCTTAGTTAAGATAGACAATGTTGGAGAACCTAAAGAACCTACCATTGAGGACTACCCCTTTTTACAGGAAATTTTGGATGTGTTTATATAAAAATCATCTAGATTACCTCACAAAATGGAATTTGACTTCATGATTGATATCATTCTAAGATTTGAACCTCAATCTAAGGCACCCTACAAAATGATAACAACATAGTTAGTCTAGTTGAAATCTCAACTCTAGGGGGTATTATCCAAAGGACTAGTCTGACCTAGTGTTTCACCTTGGGGAGCACTAGTGGATTTTTATGAAGAATAAGGATAAAGATTACCATTTTTTGAATAATTTAACCATCAATAATACATATCCTTTGCCCTACATTGATGATATTTTTAATCAAATACATGGCGCAGAAATGGCTTTTTCTAAAAGTGATCTTAAAATGGGATATTATCAGTTAAGGATCAATGAAGAAGACATTCTTAAAATAGATTTTAGAATAATGTATAGACATTATGAATTCACAGTCCTACCTTTTGGGCTAATAAATGCACCTAAAACATTCATGAATATTATGGACATTATTTTCAAAGATTACCTAGATCCGTTTGTGCTCATCTTCTTTGATGATATATTGATATATTTCAAGGACAAATAAAATCACATGTGGCATTTAAATTGGTGTTACAACACTTGAAGAAACATAAGCTCTATGGAAAACTATTTAAGTGTGAATTATTTAAAAATAAGGTGAAATACTTGGGGCATATCATTTTAGCTGAAGGGATATTTATGGATACAACAAAAATAAATGCCAATATGGAATGGCCAACATTTAAGAATGTTCAAAAGGTGCATAGTTTTGAGGGTTTAGTAGGGTACTATAGGAAATTTTTACCTATTTTTTACAAATTAGATAACCCCATCACCACTTTACAATAGTTCACATGGAGTGATAAGTGTGAGGAAGCCTTTCAAATCTTAAAAAAGAGGCTTACTCTACTCCGGTATTATGATTTCTTGATCCAAGTGGACATTTTTTTATGGTAATAAATTCTTCTCAGAATGAATTAGGTGGATTATTATTTCATGAAGCCTCAATAGTATATTATGAGTTAATAAAATTAAAGCCTTGTGAAGCTAATTATGCTTTTCATGATTTGGAAGTGGTTATCATGGTTTGGAAGTGGTTATCATGGTTTATACTTTATAAATATAGAGGCATTATCTATTATGTAAAATATTTGAACTCAAAAATGACAATTTGGGACTCGAGTATATCTTTACACAATCTAAATTGAATGTTTGACAAAATCGTTTGTTAAACTTTTTGTTAAATTATGATTTTGATACCATTTACATAAAAGGAAAAGAAAATAGGGTTATGAATGTTTTAAGTCATAAAAGGTAATAGAAATTATAGATACCATAATAAGTGTCTTTCAAGATCAAGTTTTTAAATTCTCTCTAGGAGATGGATTTTATGAGTAGGTTAAATAAGCCTTATCATAAAATCTTTGAGATCATAGGTATGAAGGAGTCCATTTTGAGAGGGATGAACTTCTAAGGTTTAATGGAAGAATGTATGTTCTAGATAAAGATAGTTTGAGAATATTAATAATTAAGGAGATGCATAATTCTCCTTATTCAAGTCATCTAGGAGTGACCAAGCTTATGGTAGAATTCAAACTATTGTATTTATGGAAAGGTATCAAGAATGATGCACCTAATTTTATGTCAACGTGTTTAGAATGTCAACGTGTGAAGGTAGAACATGTCCATCCTATTTTTTTACCCTCATGAAATTATAGAATGGAAATTATAAGTTATCATCATGGACTTCATCCAAGGTTTAACCATGTCAATAAATATACATGACATTATTCTAGTAATAATTGATAAACTGACCAAGGTGGTACATTTTATTATGGGTAATTTAATAGATGATGCACCTATTTCGGGGAAAAGGTTTGTGCAAAAAATTTATAGGTTACATGGAGTTATTGAGAAAATAATTTCTATACCATCTACATAAAAGGAAAATAAAATAGGGTTATGAATGTTTTAATTCATAGAAGGTATATAGCATTTATAGATACCATAATAAGTATCTTTCAAGATCAAGTTTTTAAATTCTCTCTAGGAGATGGATTTTATGAGTAGGTTAAATAATCCTTATCGTAAAATCTTTGAGATCATAGGTATGAAGGAATCCATTTTGAGAGGGATGAACTTCTAAGGTTTAGTGGAAGAATGTATGTTCTAGATAAAGATAGTTTGAGAGTATCAATACTTAAAGAGATGCATAATTCTCCTTATTCAAGTCATCTAGGAGTGACCAAGCTTATGGTAGAATTGAAACTATTTTATTTATGGAAAGGTATCAAGAATGATGCACCTAATTTTATGTCAACGTGTTTAGAATGTCAACGTGTGAAGTAGAACATGTCCATCCTGAAGGATTTTTTTACCCTCATGAAATTATAGAATGGAAATTATAATTTATCATCATGGACTTTATCCAAAGTTTAACCATGTCAATAAATATACATGACATTATTCTAGTAGTAATTGATAAACTAACCAAGGTGGTACATTTTATTATGGGTAATTTAATAGATGATGCACCTGTTCTGGGGAAAAGGTTTGTGCAAAACATTTATAGGTTACATGGAGTTATTGAGAAAATAATTTCTATACCATCTACATAAAAGGAAAATAAAATACGGTTATGAATGTTTTAAGTCATAAAAGGTATATAACACTTATAGATACCATAATAAGTATCTTTAAAGATCAAGTTTCTCAATTCTCTCTAGGAGATGGATTTTATGAGTAGGTTAAATAAGCCTTATCATAAAATCTTTGAGATCATAGGTATGAAGGAATCCATTTTGAGAGGGTTGAACTTCTAAGGTTTAATGGAATAATGTATGTTCTAGATAAAGATAGTTTGAGAGTATCAATACTTAAGGAGATACATAATTCTCCTTTTTCAAGTCATCTAGGAGTGACCAAGCTTATGGTAGAATTGAAACTATTGTATTTATCGAAAGGTATCAATAATGATGCACCTAATTTTATGTCAAGGTGTTTAGAATGTCAATGTGTGGAGGTAGAACGTGTCCATCCTGCAATATTTTTGTACCCTCATGAAATTATAGAATGGAAATTATAATTTATCATCATGGACTTTTTCCAAGGTTTAACCATGTCAATAAATATACATGACATTATTCTAGTAGTAATAAAAAACTGACCAAGGTGGTACATTTTATTATGGATAATTTAATAGATGATGCACCTATTTTAGGGGAAAGTTTTGTGCAAAAAAATTATAGGTTACATGGAGTTATTGAGAAAATAATTTCCATACCATCTACATAAAAGGAAAATAAAATAGGGTTATGAAAGTTTTAAGTCATAGAAGGTATATAGCAGTTATAGATACCATAATAAGTATCTTTCAAGATCAAGTTTTTCAATTCTCTCTAGGAGATGGATTTTATGAGTAGGTTAAATAAGCCTTATCATAAAATCTTTGAGATCATAGGTATGAAGGAATCCATTTTGAGAGGGATGAACTTCTAAGGTTTAATGGAAGAATGTATGTTCCAGATAAAGATAGTTTGAGAGTATCAATACTTCAGGAGATGCATAATTCCCCTTATTCAAGTCATCTAGGAGTGACCAAGCTTATGGTAGAATTGAAACTATTGTATTTATGGAAAGGTATCAAGAATGATGCACCTAATTTTATGTCAAGGTGTCTAGAATGTCAAAGTGTGAAGGTAGAACATGTCCATACTGCAGGATTTTTGTACCCTCATGAAATTATAGAATGGAAATTATAATTTATCATCATGGACTTTATCCAAGGTTTAACCATGTCAATAAATATACATGACATTATTCTAGTAGTAATTGATAAACTAACCAAGGTGGTACATTTTATTATGGGTAATTTAATAGATGATGCATCTGGTTTGGGGAAAAGGTTTGTACAAAAAATTTATAGATTACATGGAGTTATTGAGAAAATAATTTCTATACCATCTACATAAAAGGAAAATAAAATACCGTTATGAATGTTTTAAGTCATAGAAGGTATATAGCAGTTATAGATACCATAATAGATATCTTTCAAGATCAAGTTTTTAAATTCTCTCTAGGAGATGCATTTTATGATTAGGTTAAATAAGCCTTATCTTAAAATCTTCGAGATCATAGGTATGAAGGAATCCATTTTGAGAGGGATGAACTTCTAAGGTTTAATAGAAGAATGTATGTTCCAGATAAAGATAGTTTGAGAGTATCAATACTTAAGGAGATGCATAATTCTCCTTATTCAAGTCATCTAGGAGTGACCAAGCTTATGGTAGAATTCAAACTATTGTATTTATCGAAAGGTATCAAGAATGATGCACCTAAATTTTATGTCAAGGTGTTTAGAATGTCAACATGTGAAGGTAGAACATGTCCATCCTGTAGGATTTTTTTACCCTCATGAAATTATAGAATGGAAATTATAATTTATCATCATGGAATTTATCTAAGGTTTAACCATGTCAATAAATATACATGAAATTATTCTATTAGTAATTGATAAACTAACCAAGGTGGTACATTTTATTATGGGTAATTTAATAGATGATGCACCTATTTTGGGGAAAAGGTTTGTGCAAAAAAATTATAGGTTACATGGATTTATTGAGAATATAATTTCTATATCATCTACATAAAAGGGAAATAAAATAGGGTTATGAATTTTTAAGTCATAGAAGGTATATAGCAATTATAGATACCATAATAAGAATCTTTCAAAATCAAGTTCTTAAATTCTCTCTAGGAGATGGATTTTATGAGTAGGTTAAATAAGCCTTATCATAAAATCTTCAAGATCATAGGTATGAAGGAATTCATTTTGAGAGGGATAAACTTCTAAGGTTTAATGGAATAATGTATGTTCCAGATAAAGATAGTTTGAGAGTATCAATACTTAAGGAGATGCATAATTATCCTTTTTCAAGTCATCTAGGAGTGACCAAGCTTATGGTAGAATTCAAACTATTGTATTTATGGAAAGGTATCAATAATGATGCACCTAATTTTATGTCAAGGTGTTTAGAATTTCAACATGTGAAGGTAGAACACATCCATCCTGCAGGATTTTTGTACCCTCATGAAATTATAGAATGTAAATTATAATTTATCATCATGGACTTTATCCAAGGTTTAACCATGTCAATAAATATACATGACATTATTCTAGTGGTAATTGATAAACTGACCAAGGTGGTACATTTTATTATGGGTAATTTAATAGATGATGCTCCTGTTTTGGAGAAAAGGTTTGTGCAAAAAATTTATAGGTTACATGGAGTTATTGAGAAAATAATTTCTATACCATCTACATAAAAGGAAAATAAAATAGGGTTATGATTGTTTTAAGTCATAGAAGGTATATAGAAATTATAGATACCATAATAAGTATCTTTCAAGATCAAGTTTTTCAATTCTCTCTAGGCGATGGATTTTATGAGTAGGTTAAATAAGCCTTATCATAAAATCTTCGAGATCATAGGTATGAAGGAATCCATTTCGAGATGGATGAACTTCTAATGTTTAATGGAATAATGTATGTTCCAGATAAAGATAGTTTGAGAGTATCAATACTTAAGAAGATGCATAATTCTCCTTATTCAAGTCATCTAGGAGTGACCAAGCTTATGGTAGAATTCAAACTATTGTATTTATGGAAAGGTATCAAGAATGATGCACCTAATTTTATGTCAAGGTGTTTAGAATTTCAATGTGTGAAGGTAGAACATGTCCATCCTGTAGGATTTTTTTACCCTCGTGAAATTATAGAATGGAAATTATAATTTATCATCATGGACTTTGTCCAAAGTTTAACCATGTCAATAAATATACATGACATTATTCTAGTAGTAATTGATAAACTGACCAAGGTGGTACATTTTATTATGGGTAATTTAATAGATGATGCACCTGTTTTGGGGAAAAGGTTTGTGCAAAACATTTATAGGTTACATGGAATTATTGATAAAATAATTTCTATACCATCTACATAAAAGGAAAATAAAATAGGGTTATGAATGTTTTAAGTCATAGAAGGTATATAGTAGTTATAGATACCATAATAAGTATCTTTTAAGATCAAGTTTTTAAATTCTCTCTAGGAGATGGATTTTATGAGTAGGTTAAATAAGCCTTATCATAAAATCTTCGAGATCATAGGTATGAAGGAATCCATTTTATGAGGGATGAACTTCTAAGGTTTAATAGAAGAATGTATGTTCTAGATAAAGATAGGTTTAGAGTATCAATACTTAAGGAGATGCATAATTCTCCTTATTCAAGTCATCTAGGAGTGACCAAGCTTATGTTAAAATTGAAACTATTGTATTTATGGAAAGGAATCAAGAAACATGCACCTAATTTTATGTCAAGGTGTTTAGAATGTCAACGTGTGAAGGTAAAACATGTCCATCCTGCAGGATTTTTTTACCCTCATGAAATTATAGAATGGAAATTATAATTTATCATCATGGACTTTATCCAAGGTTTAGCCATGTCAATAAATATACATGACATTATTCTAGTAGTAATAGATAAATTGACCAAGGTGGGACATTTTATTATAGGTAATTTAATAGATAATGCACCTGTTTTGGGGAAAAGGTTTGTGCAAAAAAATTATAGGTTACATGGAGTTATTGAGAAAATAATTTCTATACCATCTACATAAAAGGAAAATAAAATAGGGTTATGAATGTTTTAAGTCATAGAAGGTATATAGCAATTATAGATACCATAATAAGTATCTTTCAAGATCAAGTTTTTAAATTCTATCTAGGAGATGGATTTTATTAGTAGGTTAAATAAGCCTTATCATAAAATCTTCAAGATCATAGGTATGAAGGAATCCATTTTGAGAGGGATGAACTTCTAAGGTTTAATGGAATAATGTATGTTCCAAATAAAGATAGTTTGAGAGTATCAATACTTAAGGAGATCCATAATTCTCCTTATTCAAGTCATCTAGGAGTGACCAATCTTATGGTAGAATTGAAACTATTGTATTTATGGAAAGATATCAATAATGATGCACATAATCTTATGTCAAGGTGTTTATAATGTCAACATGTGAAGTTAGAACATGTCCATCCTGCAGTATTTTTTTACCCTCGTGAAATTATAGAATGCAAATTATAATTTATCATTATGGACTTTATCCAAGTTTTAACCATGTCAATAAATATACATGACATTATTCTAGTAGTAATTGATAAACTAACCAAGGTGGTACATTTTATTATGGGTAATTTAATAGATGATGCACCTATTTTTGGGAATAGGTTTGTGCAAAAAATTTATAGGTTACATGGAGTTATTGAGAAAATAATTTCTATACCATCTACATAAAAGGAAAATAAAATAGGGTTATGAATGTTTTAAGTCATAGAAGGTATATAGCAGTTATAGATACCATAATAAGTATCGTTCAAGATCAAGTTTTTAAATTGTCTCTAGAAGATGGATTTTATGAGTAGGTTAAATAAGTCTTATCATAAAATCTTTGAGATCATAGGTATGAAGGAATCCATTTTGAGAGGGATGAACTTCTAAGGTTTAATGGAAGAATTTATGTTCCAGATAAAGATAGTTTGAGAGTATCAATACTTAAGGAGATGCATAATTCTCCTTATTCAAGTCATTAAGGAGTGACCAAGCTTATGGTAGAATTGAAACTATTGTATTTATGAGAAGGTATCAAGAATGATGCACCTAATTTTATGTCAAGGTTTTTAGAATGTCAACGTGTGAAGGTAGAACGTGTCCATCCTGCAGGATTTTTGTACCCTCATGAAATTATAGAATGTAAATTATAATTTATCATCATGGACTTTATCCAAGGTTTAACCATGTCAATAAATATACATGACATTATTCTAGTAGTAATTGATAAACTGACCAAGGTGATACATTTTATTATGGGTAATTTAATAGATGATGCACCTGTTTTGGGGAAAAGGTTTGTGCAAAAAATTTATAGGTTACATGGAGTTATTGAGAAAATAATTTCTATACCATCTACATAAAAGGAAAATAAAATACCGTTATGAATGTTTTAAGTCATAGAAGGTATATAGCAGTTATAGATACCATAATAAGTATCTTTCAAGATCAAGTTTTTCAATTCTCTCTAGGAGATGGATTTTATGAGTAGGTTAAATAAGCCTTATCATAAAATCTTTGAGATCATAGGTATGAAGGAATCCATTTTGAGAGGGATGAACTTCTAAGGTTTAATGGAAGAATGTATGTTCCAAATAAAGATAGTTTGAGAGTATCAATACTTAAGGAGATGAATAATTCTCCTTATTCAAGTCATCTAGGAGTGACCAAGCTTATGGTAGAATTGAAAATATTGTATTTATGGAAAAGTATCAATAATGATGCACCTAATTTTATGTCAAGGTGTTTAGAATGTCAATGTGTGAAGGTAGAACATGTCCATCCTGTAGGATTTTTGTACCCTCATGAAATTATAGAATGGAAATTTTAATTTATCATCATGGACTTTATCCAAGGTTTAACCATGTCAATAAATATACATGACATTATTCTAGTATTAATTGATAAACTGGCCAAGGTGGTACATTTTATTATGGGTAATTTAATAGATGATGCACCTATTTTGGTGAAAAGGTTTGTGCAAAAAATTTATAGGTTACATGGAGTTATTGAGAAAATAATTTCTATACCATCTACATAAAAGGAAAATAAAATAGGGTTATGAATGTTTTAAGTCATAGAAGGTATATAACAGTTATAGATACCATAATAAGTATCTTTCAAGATCAAGTTTTTAAATTCTCTCTAGGAGATGGATTTTATGAGTAGGTTAAATAAGCCTTATCATAAAATCTTCAAGATCATAGGTATGAAGGAATCCATTTTGAGAGGAATGAACTTCTAAGGTTTAATGGAAGAATGTATGTTCCAGATAAAGATAGTTTGAGAGTATCGATACTTAAGGAGATGCATAATTCTCCTTATTCAAGTCATCTAGGAGTGACCAGGCTTATGGTAGAATTGAAACTATTGTATCTATGGAAAGGTATAAGAATGATGCACCTAATTTTATGTCAAGGTGTTTATAATGTCAACGTGTGAAGGTAGAACATGTCCATCTTGCAGGATTTTTGTACCCTCATGAAATTACAGAATAAAAATTATAATTTATCATCATGGGCTTTATCCAAGGTTTAACCATGTCAATAAATATACATGACATTATTCTAGTAGTAATTGATAAAATGACCAAGGTGGTACATTTTATTATGGATAATTTAATAGATGATGCACCTATTTTGGGGAAAAGGTTTGTGCAAAAAATTTATAGGTTACATGGAGTTATTGAGAAAATAATTTATGATAGAGACCCTTTCATGACTTATAAGTTTTGTAAAACTCTTAATGTAGCTTTGGGAACTCAATTAAATTTCATCACAACATATCATCCATAAATATATGGACAAACAAAAAAGTGTAAATCAAGTTATAAAAGATTTGTCGAGGATGTGTTGCATGGACCAATAATACAATTTGTATTAATATATTCCACTAGTTGATTTTGATTATAATAAATCTTTCCATTCATACTTAAAAATGGCACCATTTGAGGCTTTATACAACAAAAAATGTAGAACACTATAAGTGGGGAAAAATTAGAAGATATAGTTGTTTTTAGGCTTGAAATGCTTGTTGAACTAGAATAGCAAGTAAGAGCGATTATAAGAAGGTTGGCTGAAGCCAATGATAGGCAGAAAAGTTATGTTAATTTGAAAATTAAAAAATTCATTTATTAGTTGGTGACTAAAATTATGCATGTTAAACCTCAAAAGAGCTATATTAAAGTTGGTAAATCAACCAAATAGTACGCAAATATGTAGAAGATTTTAAGGTTCTAGAACTTATTAACCCTATTACATATAGAATTGATTTTCCACTAGCATTAACTCATATTCATAATGTTTTTTATGTGTCTTATTTGAATAAGTATGTGGTCGATCCATATCATGTACTTGATTTGAATGCTTTATAAGCCTTGAATCCAAAAATGGTAATAATAGAACCAATCAAAATAATTGAACATGCCAGATTCACTTATGTAATAAAGAAGTGGCTCAATATAAGGTATAGTGAGACCAATATTCTAAAGATAGTGTCACTTGGGAGGATTATGAGGAATTTCATAGGTTGTTTCCTCATTTATTTTATTGAGATATTTTTCTAAACTTACTATATTTTCAAACAAGTTTTATTTATAATAATGTCATTAGGATAATGACCTATATAAAATGGTAAGGATGTTACATCCTAGCCTATCCTTAACAAAAAAACACTTGTTATAAACATATATTGAGACTATGGATTAGTTAAATTATTGATTTTTATAATCAGACATGTGTTCTTTTAGTTAGATTGTTGTATTTTCTAGTTTCCATCTCTACTTTTAGTACATTGATTATGGTATGGATGCTACGTGGTATTTATATCAATTGTTGTTAGTTATTTATCTTGGTTATATTGATGTAAATGGATTAACCACCTTTTTATTTGTCTGAGGTGGATGTAATATAGCTTCACCCTCACCGATTAGTATAGATGGAGAACATAATAGGGGAGAAGGTGGTAGATCATGACAATTATAAGAACATCAAAGCCCACTGAGAATACACACACACACACACACACACACACACACACACACACATTGTTTGTAGGACTATATATCTCATGGATTTTTGTAGTGATATATGTGATTATGTTTGCATAATAAATTTGTTGTGTGTTCTTATTTTTTAGTTATGTGCATGGTTATATTGTAGTTTCTCTAAGAATGTTGTATTATCATATTATTTGGAGTCTTTTGCTTATGTTGTTCATTTAACTATATTCTATTTGTGTGTGGAATACATCCTTGAGTGATAAATTACTTGGTCTGAACATTGTGATACTCTTGTATTACTTATTTTATAATTTTGTTTGTAGTGAACTCAAAAGGCATAGCAAACACTTTATATGTTTTAAATTAGGTGGTAATGTTGGTGAAACATGATAATCTTTTAAGACTCTAGCAAGGCATAAAGAAAGCCACCGTGAATTTCACTTGGCATAACTTAGGGTCATTAGGGAATAATTTTGGTGTTAAGTCAATAGTTTTAATAATTCTGAAAGACTTAACTTTGTTTGAACTCAAAATAATTTATGTTGTTGAGACTTAGAGGTAAGGGATTATAATTTTATGGTCCCCTCTTTACCAAGTCAAAAAGTTTATTCATTTTTAAATGATTAGGGTTTCTCAGATTTGAAACTAAGTAGCTCAAAGTTATTTTGGTTGCATGTTTTTCATATGTAAGTAATGATGTTTCTTAGAACATTACCATGTGTTGATACTTCATGCATTTTTTAGGAGCTATAGGGAGTTTATCTTGGCATTTTTTTAAGAATATATAATTATTTTTAGTGGTTTATTAAATGATACTTGCAATCAAACTTGGAGTTTTTTTGGCATGCAGTAATGAAATGGAGGAAGTTGGGGATAAGAAAGAGATATGTAGTGGGAATATGATCATAACCATGGAGGAAAAATAGAGTTGTTGGTGGGATGAGCTCAACTAGAAATAACTTGACTATCATTTTCCATTCTTTTGGCTAGGTGGTGTTTTCTTATAGATCCATGGATGGATTATATGTGGGTTTTAGTTAGAAAATATTTTTAGTAGGTTGTATTCAAGATTTATTCTGTGTACTAAAAACCCTTTTTTAAAGCCATGACCTTTGGAATAATGGAAAATGATAGTTTGGGAACCCTTTTTTGAGGTTGTAGGTTTCAACATTTGCTATTAGTTTTTCTTGTCCATAAAAACCCTACTTAGGATTATGTTGGTTAAAAGAACACATAATTTATTTGAAAAATGAATGAATTCAAGTTGTAAGGTTATTTTTGTATTTTATAAAACCTTATGGACTCAAGGTTGAGAGTTTTTCTATTGTCAACGAGTCCATTGAGTCAAATCTGTAGGTGGAAACCCCGCATTTATCAATCTCAGTATTGAATGATAGTGTATTACATATCTTTACTTAACAATATTATTGAATAGGTTGTGTATAGATGTATTAGTAGGTTTTATTAAAGATATTTATCTTTAGACCTAATAGTTTTTTTATTGATATAATAGATCGATTTAAAATGTTTTCACTCTTAAATTTTCTTAGATTAGAGGTTAACTTTTACATAGGAAAATCTGATTTTGTTATATGGTTGTAGCCATATCCCCTTACTATACTATCATACAAATTAAGGACTGCATATGACTCAAAATGTAGCTAGAGGCAAATTGGATATTATTAGAAAACATGTTGTTTTCTATACGCTATGTATAACCCAAAATTTAGTTAAAGACAAACTAATTATTATTTGATAATGTTTTGTTGATCATAGTAAATAATTCTAATTATTGGGAATATTATGAATCTATTTGATTTAATAAAAAATGTAAGGTTATTACTTGTAGAAATGAAGTACTCAAAATTGGTAAATGACTAAGAAATATTATAAGAGAATTGTACATCTTAAAGGAAAGGAATTATATAAGTTATTTTATTAAATACAAAAGGAATGCTAATGAAATTAAAATGTAGTGGTTTTTTTAATAAATTATTATGTATTAAATTTAATTAGTGATATTAGTAGATTGAGTTTATATCTCCTATACTAGTTTAACATAGCCTTAGATAATAAGGTAAAGGGAAACTACTCCTTGTTGTATTCATAAATCAATCTAAATATAATTATAATTATAATTATAATATTATGTGGATATTTTGTTGTCTTTGGTTTGAATCTAGTACTAAATTGAAGATGTATTATAAACATACATGAACTCATTCATAGTTTCAATAAAACTTAGTTCCTTAAAATAAAATACCATGCAATATGTTGTCTTTATATGACATGTTTAATTAAGATGTATGGTCATATGGTATACTTGAAACTAAAATATTTTTTAATAGTTTAAACCTAAGTTTTGGAATGGTGATCATATGAGGAAAACATAGAATTACTATTTCATTGAATGCATCTTTTAAGCATAGTTTTTTAACGAATTTAATATCGCATGATGTTATATGTATTATGAATGTACTGGTTTTATTACCTTTATGAGGACTATTATGAGACTTTTTTTATTAATGCTTAGTTATTTGTATGCATGTACAAACTTCCACCTTATTAAGGGGTGATGAGTGATGGCATGAAGCCTAGTTGTAGTCACTCATCATTTGTTAATAAAGTGTGGAAATGGTAAAAATGTGTTATAATAGAGACTATGGATGATGTGGAATACGACCCAGATTATGAAATCTAAATTTAATATAAAATTTCCTTATCTAAAGTAATGGTATAGTTGTATACATTATCAGTCCATAGTACTTTCTAGTTTATGTGTTTGTTTAAGGTCATCAAATATAGGCATGCCTAGAGTCTATATGTCTGGATACATGTAATAATGATTTTAATTTCACACATAATTCTTAGATGGTTTTAGATACTTTCATCATCATTATATGCCCCTTTGTAATGGGAAGGGCCACTCCTAGTGGGGAGTTGTGCATGGGACCATCAAGTTGTGGTTAGAGGAAAACTATCCAAATGATGCTCTCCCTCTCTAAAGCTGAAACTAAATCAATATTGATATATACTCATGGATAGTATATTCATTCATGAGTTATTTCATATAATATCTATTGTTCTATTTAAATTTGACTTTGTTGGATTTATTTGGCTTACATAATAAAGGCTATTGGCAAACATGTACATTAATAATTTATCATGATATAATGCAGTAATGGTTATATATTCTGATTATAAATGATTTAGCATACATTGGATTCAATTTATATTTGTGTTTTACTTTTGTATTCTTTTATATAAATTGTTTTATGGTCTTATAGTTTCTGCACCATTATAATTTGTTTGGGGGTTAAAAATTAAGAGTTATTAAATTCTTAATCATTGGATTATTTTGTAAAGTACAATGGTTGTATCTATTTGTTTTAGCCTTGAAAAAATAATGTGATATATCTGAATGGTCTAGAGATTTTAATACTATGTTAGTATTTGATTATTTGAATATAATTAGTTTCAAAAAAAAATATGAACAATTTTTTTTAAGTGAACCTAGTCAAATTCTTACATATTGTGTTTCATAGGTATTTCTACATGCCAAAAACCTCATTGCTAATTTTATGCACCATGTGTTGGATGGCATCCAACTCTATCTTAGTGGAATTAGAAATAGTGCCTTGTGTGGTTGAGGTGTTCACCAGAACTAAGGCTTAGTTATAATTTTGTTAATTAGACATGGGTAAAAATTTATTCACAAAACTTAAGTTTTGATTTGGTATAGCACGGGCTAAAGGAACTTGATCAAAAACATAATTATTTTTGTTGTATATAACATTTTGATTGGTGTTTGGAATAGGATTCAAGGCTGATAAATTTGGATTGGCATTGGGTATTGCCAAAGCATGAAATACTTGAGGGTTCAAATAATGATCAATGTTAACAGCTTCAGCATAGGATTTTATAAAATATTGATGTTATGGGATCTATGTAAAAACATTACATTCATTTAATCTAAGGTGTTTTGATACATTTCCAGAGCTAATGTAGTAGTGGGTCTATACAAAACACCTATCTAGCTATACATCTTTTGGGATCTCACATTGAATGTTCTAGTTGGCTCATTAAGCTCTCTTTTCAATCCAGCTAAATGTTTATATATCACATTAGGGTTGGTAACTTGGCCAAAATGTGCAATAAATGTGTTTTAGCATTGATTCCATGAGGTTATTGATCTCTTTTTAAGGTTTAGGAACCAATCATATGTAGAAACATGTAGGGTGAAAGGAAATAACCTACATGTTATGTCTCCATGAACTAAGTTTAATAACCCTAAATAAATTTTAAATGATTTAATGTGTTATTTTGTTATTCATACCCCAAAATCAAAGAATGAGGTAAGATACTTTTCAATATTCCTAGGTAAATCATGGACAACACTAGTGACATTGATGGTATATCTAGCTAGCCAATTCATGGTAAAATGTGGAGGTTGATTCCCTTGGGTATAGACCTCCTATGGAGTCTTCTATCTGATATTGATCTTTGATGAACCTATAAAGGTGATAATAGGTATAGACCAAATTTTGAATGGGACCTCATTAACCTTATTAGTGGATCCAATGTATGAAAACTCAAGCAAACTCAATGGTCAAGTGTTGTGTGGCCCTCTTTCTAGCATTAGGTAAGATCTATAAATGTGTTTTTTATGCACACTAATATCCTTATGGGAAAGTCCCTTTAATTTTAGAAACAATGATAAATCACTCTAAGGAATGCATTATGGTATTTAATTTTTTAAATAACCATGTGATGTAATAATGGTGAGCGTAGTGGTTGTTTACCTTGAATGGTTTGGATTTGACTTGAATCTAACCTCTAACTTAAATATTCTAAGATTTAACCTATAGTGGATGAAAAGTCTAAACTAAGGTGGATCAAATCAAAAATATAAAAAGGAGGGATAGGTAGGGAAGAAAATAAGGGGCTCTATGATCTGGATTAAAGACTAAACCCTTCCAAGTTTCCCTATTATAATAGGTTAAGCATATGTCATAAACTAATTCCTATTGTAAGCACACGACACAACAAACATAATAAATAATCTAAGGAAATAATTTCAAAAACCCAGTGATCACAATCAAACATAATGTTAGTACTAAATTATTGTGCATAATCATGTTACCAACAAGATAGAACTATTATCAAGAATCAGAGAGATGAGAGGACTAACATATAGTTCAATCTATAAACTACAAGATGACACATACAAATATTCATGAAGTACTATCAACCTAATGTAAATTATTTAAATAAACCACAAAAATTTGGAAGAGAAAGCAAACCATTACAAACTCACAAAATAGTTCTGGAAAAGAATTCTCTTGTAATAATTTTTTAAAATTATCCTCCTTTTACAATAAATGTGAGACATGTTTATATATCTTTATATGGGAAAAACATCATATTAAAATATCATGGTACGCTTTATAAAATATATAAATAAGATCACTTCTAAATTTAGTGCAAAGGCTTACATATACAATAATATTTCTTGTTAAAAAACAAAGATATAAATATATCACCTAAATTGGACAAAAACCACTTTATAGTGTATGCATGGCACTGCTAAAAACAAATCGATTAGAAATATATGGAACTCCAGTTAAGATCATTTGACCAATTAAACTCAAAATAGAGGTCAATGATGTAGTAGTGATTTATAATAATAAATGATGTAACTGTAATTATTATTAGAGTAGGAACTAATTAGACATTAAATGGAACTAAAGTAGAGCTAACTTGAGAGAACACAATGCCTACTAAATTTTGAATCAATGTGTATGCAAAGGAAGAGGATGTAGTTTTTGATGTTTGAGATTGTGATGATGAAGATCCTACCTAAAAAACCAACTACTTTAGTTTGTCCATATTTTCTTACTCTTTCTTCATCTTGTATGTAATTACACATGTTATAAATTATGAATCTATAACCTCAAAATTAATGATGGGAATTTTGAATAACATAGGGATCTTGGCCATCAATTTTTTATGTAGGCTCAATTAAGTTTTGAAAGATTTATCAAGAGCCTTCACTTGGTCTAACTTTACTTTGGAAAAGGTGATCAATTGAACAACTTGATCACCACCTCTATGAGGAATATCGTCAAACCTTTCTTTGAAGCTATTCACATAAATATGAAGTAATATGTCAAAATAGACTAATTTATAATATAACCATGCACTATGTATGTGATATGGATAAGCATGTGCTTTATTATTTCAATTTCATTGGCCTCTTGATCCATCATCTGCTTAACCAATTCCTTCATTTGATTTTGCTAGTCATTTAAATCATCCCTTTCAATATTTACACAGTTTTTATCCAAGTATATTTAGCTTTGGGAATGATTTTTACCTTAATGCCTTGGAAATATACATTATGGAATCCAAGTTTCTCAAGGATTTACTAAAATTGACCACATTTACCCACTATGGTTGGGACTCTGATCTTGTTCTACGTATGGAAAATACCAATTTGTATAGAGACTAAGTTGGGTTTTGGACCTTATCCAAAATGTCCTTTAGGGTTTCTAGTCTAGGTTGTAAATCTATTTTTTGATTTACTTATTGCAAGCTATAGAACATCTTATTTAGAACCCCACCAATCGCATTGACCATGGATATGGGATCTTTTTTTAATTCATCATGTTCCCCTAGAAGGATTTTCCTCCTCTTAGTTAAGCTAAAGAGCTCTTATTTTCTTCTAAATTGAATCTCCTTTCCTTAAGTGGCCATTTTCCTCTTTCTAATTATTTTCAATTTATTAGAGGTCTCATCAAATTCTATGGACAATTCTGGCTCTTCAACAATGATTTTTTTGCCTATACAATTTTTGGGCTTGTAGTTGTTATATCCATAAAGGTGTCAAAATTAACTCCTCGTAGTAGGTTGCCTAAGTGGATGAGATGTCAAGAAATGAGGTTATTTGTGGTGGTGGCATAAATGCTGATAGATTGGGTAAAAGGGGTGATCTTAAAGATTAAGGAAATGGTCGATCAACCTTCCTTTCTCTAGAGTCGCTAATTTGAGGCAAAATATCAATTATATTTTTGATAAAATTAGGGGACTCCTAGAAAATTGTGACCACAAGGGACTCTATTTTAATACTCAAAACCATTGGTAATCCTAATTATTTATAGAAAAATTGTTTGAGACAATAGGTCTTCAAAATGTGAGTTAGGAAAGACAAAAGACAAATCCAATTATGGACTTGTTGGTGTGATATCCTTAGTATTAGTATAAATAATAGGTTATGTAATGGAAACCTATGTGGGAAATTTTAAACTATGCCCAATTGGCATGAATGCGGTATAAATAATATTAGTTTCCACAGTATTATAAATCAAATAATTAGACGGGTTAACATAAACTATAGCTACATGGAAAAAATAATAACAATGTAAATAGTATAAGTGGAAGGAATCTGAACAAAACCTATGTGGTAGCCACTAGAATAACAAGAGGAGAAGACATTGAATAACTAGCTAAATCCACTAGGGAAATGTCAACTAAAGTAGATGAACTAACTAAAATAACATGGGAACCAACTGAATCCATAGAGTATCATCAATTATAGGAAATTTAATGGTGTCTTGCTGGCTTGCTTCTTCACTCACAATAGGGCCTTATTCCTCTATACCAAATGTTGCTTGATTTGTATTACAAACATGAATTAGACTAGGACTAAAAGTCCCAAAATGTTCTTCTATGGGCACATTCTAGAAGACATCATATTTTTTCCATGTTTTGGGTCCTCCCCTGCTTCTTCCAATTTCTTTTCTACTAAATCTACCTTTGCTAAGTCATCCTCTATGCCTGCATAGAAAAGGTTTTATGATGCCACAAAATACTATGATGGCCTCGCTTATAACAATACCTTGGGAGCTTGTAAGGTTATAGGCAATGTCCTCTTAGCTTGTGTTACTACAAGAGGCCTTATTGCAATATGGACTTAAGGAGGAGGAGGTGGATGACTCACCACTAGTGATAGAGATACGATAGATATAGAAATAATAGGTGTAAATTTAAATGTGATCTTAGGAACTCAAGGTTCTCTCATATACATAAGAGGGTCATATTACTCTGTAGCTCTTTTTTTGGAATTATCCTTGTTGTCCCCCAAAAATATCACTCATTTTTGGGACAACATTTGAACTATTTTGGTCTTACAGACCAAAATCCTCTCTTACCCTTTCAAAAATTGTTTTGAGCATTCAGGTTCTTCATTTTTCAAATCTTTCTCAAAAATCTATGGACTTTGCAGGCTTGAATCTACGGACTCTACAGGCTTGAATCTACGGACTCTGCAGGCTTGAATCTATGGACTCTCCAGGCTTGAATCTACAGACTCCGCAGGCGCATTTCTATGGACACTTTCAAGGGACTCAAATCTATGGACTCTTTAGATATGTTTCTACAGACTCAACATGCTTGAAGTTAGCAGGTTCAATAGGTTCAAAGGCTTCTACAGGCAAGTTCAATCAAAAGAACAAGTTTCCAATGCTTATTCATTTTCAGGATTGGTTCAACAGGTTCAATCAATTCAAAGAGATCAAAAGACTTAGACAAAAAGATGGCTTCAAATGCAAGATTGAACCATTGAACCGTTGAACCAAAGTTGGTTCAATCGGTCGGTTCAATCAGTAGGTTCAAGGGGCTGTCCCAAAGCCAAAGGAACAAGTGCCCTTACGAAGGGCTGTGAACCAAGCCAAGTGCCCTTATGGAGGGCAGCGAGCAAAAGTGGACAAAGTGAACTCCTTCAGAAAAGTGAACAAGGCAAAATATAAAGCAAAATCCTTCGGACAAATTGTCCAAAGGAATTCGCCTGAAAGACAAAGCAAAATCCTGGTGGGAAAGATGCAAAGGCAAGGAAGATTTCCTTCGGACAAATTTTTTGAAGGAATTCCTTTGGACATTCTGTCTGAAAGACATAAAGGATAAAGCCTGCCAAGAGAAAGAAGCCCGAAAGCCACCACATGTCCATTAGAAAGCAAAGCGGAATACGTCACGTGTCCTATTATGACTCAGTGGAGTGTGACAAGTGTTTGCATCTGTGTTCCCCTTTTGAAGTTGCTCAGGCAAGACGTGTCATGGATCCCATTTTTTGTGAGTTTCTAATGAGTTTCATAATAGCGGAAGTTGCCACTCATCAAAGATGCAGAATAAACCAATGAACTGATTGAACTTTGAACCAAAAGAGTTCAAATTTCAATGGTTCAACATGGTTCAAAAGTTCAAAGGCAACCTCAGTCAAAGAAGCGACACACAAGTGGTTCAACGAACAGTTCAACCAAGGAGCGAAGAAGCGATTGAACCAAGAAGCAATAGAACAAAAGAGACAGAATGAACCAATGAACTTTCATAGGTTCACTGGTTCAAAGGTTCAACATGGTTCAAGCAACTGATGATCATTGATGGCCCTTCAGACATCAAATTTAAAGTAAGGGAAAATCCATGGAAATTCAAATAAAGTGTGGAACTTGAAGGAAGAACAAAGTGACTAGCTGAAAAGATAGCCTGATAGCTCAAATCATAGTAGGAAGAGACAAAGCTGGAAAAGACAAAAGCGAAAAGAGGGAAAATCCCAAAATTTCTGTGCAAAAGTTATTTCAGTAGATGGAACAGTCTGCAAAGTAGATTTTTGAGCTTGCAAACATCGAAGGCATGACCTGTTAGTCTCATTTAGAGTAAAGACAAAATGGATAGTTGTGTAGATGTCAGAGGGGACAAACCAGATGATCCAAACCCAAGAAAAGACATATTAGATGAATGGACATGCCATAGTTAAGGTGACACATTGTTCCAGGCATGGTCCCTTTAGGCAGAACTAAAGGCACATTGAAGGCGTTGACTACAGCATGGGTCATCCCATGGGAGAGAGCACCAAGCCTTGCTTGGTGTCTATATATTGTAATCTCTTTTATTGTTTTATGGAGATCTTCCCCTTACCAAAAGTGAAACTCTACCCAAATTAAAAGGCATTACTGAGACTTTCAGCTCAGATTGTAGTTCATATTTCTTTGATTGAATGAGAAAGCAAGTTACTTACAAACTTTGTGCTGTGATAGCTTGTGTTACTTTATGAGATTGTTCTTATGTCTGTCTTCTGAAATCATTCTTGTTTATTTGATTTAACAAGCAGAACTAGTGGAGGGGATAAGGAAGGTGTCCTGAAGCCAACTACTTTTAGAATTTGTGTTGTCATAGTTGTCTTCAGTGTGTGTTTTTCTTTTCCATTTCTGTGTAAAGGACCTTGGGATGACTTTGTGCCCCCATTTTTCTTCGTATCTCACTCTTTGGGTAGTTGAGATGGAAACTTTGCGTTATGTTTCATCCTACTATTACTGCACCCTTTTGTTACTGGTTTCTTATCTTACCTGAAAGAACTCCTACTGTTTCTTACAAGAACACTTCTAAAAGAAGAGAAGTGCCTTAAGTATTTCCACTAGGATTTTCTCCTTTGTTTGATAGAATCATCTCTAAAAGAAGAGAGATGGATGGTTTATCCCACCCCTGTGTCTTACTTTCATCTTATTTATATAGCATATAGCCTTTGCATATTTAATAAGGAACCTCCCCTTGATGAGAGGAGAGATTTGTCCCCTTGTGATGTAGTAAACCTGCACATTTGGACGACCAATCTCCCTATACTGTGGTGATAGGAACTATTTTGAATGCCAGTTAGCTGGTCGACAAAATATTCACCCAACAGTTTTTGGTGACTCCACTAAGGATGAACGTGCAGTCTGAAGCCTCAAGTTTCAGATTGAAGCAGTTCCTTCCCTTATCCATTTTCTAGACTCTGGCAACTCCATTACGTGTCCTACCCATTATTAATTATAGCTTTACCATCTTCCTCTACCTTCATTATATTATCTAGTCTACAAAACTAGAGCTACTGGGAAAGAGTGCACAGTTTGAAGCCTCAAGCCTCAAGCTAAAGCAGGGCTAGTCCTTTTCCATTTTTGTTCTACAAATTGACCACTCCACCTAAATTTATTATCCCTATTTTTCATAATCAAATCATGGATCAAGGCCCCTGGGGTAACTCTTTTGGCCCACTCAACTTGACTACACATCTGCATGAACTTCCACGCAGCTCAAGAAAGAACTTCCCCAAATTATTTGGAGATGGGAGAGTTCGCCCTGATGAACACATTACAGCCTTCAGCATAGCCTATGGTGTAATAGGGGTAGAATTTGAAGACATAGTAGTCAGGCTATTCATGGAGACACTACAAGGCACTGCTGCAGACTGGTTCTACCATCTGCAAGTTGGATCAGTGACTGACTGGGATACACTCAAAGCCAAGTTCAAGCCTATAGAGGATGCACATGCTTCGCTGGCCCAGCTCACTCAGATGAAGAAGGAACCTCATGAGCCTATGAGGGATTTTATTGCTAGGTTCAACAAGCTAAGGCACAGGATTCCCATGGTTGCCCAGTTGACACCTCAAAATCTCAAATGCTTCTTCATCAACTCATAGCTGCCTGAAGTGAGTTTTTTGTTGAGATGGGATAGACACATAGACCTTGAGGCTGCTCAAGACTTGGCTACTGAGCTAGAAGATGACCTTATCTTGGTGGGAAAGATAAGGAGAGATCCTAATAGAGGAAAACCCTCTTCATCTTCTGAATACTCACCACAGCCACCACTGATCCAATGGTACAAAAGCTGGCAAATGAACTGCTAGCCTTGAAAAGACAAGTGGCACAAGGTATGTCTTATTTTCCTTCATTCAGAGATGTACCAAGAAGGATGTTACCCAATCAGCCATATCAAGGCAACGCTACCAGAAGTCAAGGGAAACCAAATCGTCTTTCTTCCCCACAGAGGAACCTTGCCCTTGAAGCACCTCCAACCAACTCAGTAGTGGGATATCTAGAAACAGAACATGTTTCCTATTTCCAACCTGAGTACGAGCAAGGAAATGATGTTGGTCTCTTTATGGAGGATCAATAAGAATCAGCTGGCGACTCCCACATTGGTTTCCTAAATTACCAGGATGAACCTAGAAGTGAAGGTGAAGCAAATGAGGAATCATATAGAGTATTCACCTGGTTCAAGAATCAGTTAGCCCAGCAAGCTGATAAAGAAAGAATAGAGGAATGAACTCAGCCTACAATTCCAATTGTTAAGCAGGGAACCACTCTGCCTTTCCAATCAAAGGACCCAATGATTTCCAAGAAGGTTAGTACATCAAACATCTCTGCACCTTCTACTTCAACTTCACAGATTAGTCCTCCCCCTCCCAAAAACCAAAAGGATGAACTCTCATCCTCTCTTCCACGTCCATCTCAGTCATTTGACATGATTGATCATGTCAAGAAATCCAAATTTCAAAATACTGAGTTTGAATCCCTGCAAGCCAATCCTGAGCAGTTAAACATTGGTGGAGAACCAGGCGCAAACCTGTCTGAGGCAAAGATTGTGGTTACCCAAACGTCAGCCCCTGCTACTCAAATTCTATTTGAGCCTTCAGGCAGGGGTAATTACTTCTTGACCATAGAGGATGCTCATGTCCCTGCTGATGAAAGTCCTATAGCTGGCAATCCAAGATTTCATCCAAACAAGGCATTAAAAAAATTGGTAAGGCACAGTACAAATCAAGAAGGATCTTCCATCTCCCATGAAGAGATGTCTGATAGAAGATTAGCTTCTGATGATGCTTGGATCTTAGAATTTGATGGCAGAAATTCTTCCATAGCTGGATGTGGATCTCTATTATTCGGATTAAAAATTGCTCATGGTGAAGAGATCAAACTCCTTCACACCAAAGGAGATGCTGAGCTGATGGTTTATCAGGGGTCTAATGCTGACAATCAAAATATGTGCTGGACTGAACCAGCAGAATAGCAAGCTATGGTGGTGGACCATACTATTGTACTCCAAAATCAGCAAAAGGAGCCCTTCGCCAAGAGAGCAAGGAGTTATGATTTTCAAATTGAAGATCACGTCCTGCCATGGGGCAAGAAGAAGAAAGAGCCAAGAGGAAGATGCAAAAAATTGGTTTCCTAGTGGAGAGCTCCATTTGCCCGTCACCATTTCTAGGGATAGAATGTTTTCCTACTAGTTTATCAAGACGGCATCCCCTTTTCTTCATCCCATGATGAGCAGTGCCTGAAGTACTTCAATTCTTGAAGTATCATATAAGTTTACCTGTACATATGTATATATGTAAAGTCTTTAGTTCTAATTTGTTCTTTTCATTTTCATTTCTAGAGCCTTTCTTTTTTAGGTAGCATGACTCTATAGCCCAATGGCACACTTCAAGGCACTAGAGATTCTGGTTTCTACTCCCCTCAACTGTTCCAAGTTTTCAACTGAAGGAAGTTCCCCAACTGGAGCCAGCTATTGTCCCCCAAAAATATCACTCATTTTTGAGACAAAATTTGAACTATTTTGGTCCTATAGACCAAAATCCTCTCTTCCCCTTTCAAAAATTATTCTGAGCATTCAGGTTCTTCATTTTTCAAAGCTTTCTCAAAAATCTATGGACTCTGCAAGCTTGAATCTATGGACTCTACAGGCTTGAATCTACAGACTCTGCAGGCTTGAATCTACAGACTATGTAGGCTTGAATCTATAGACTCCACAGGTGCATTTCTACAGACTCTTTCAAGGGACTCAAATCTACAGACTCTGTAGATATGTTTCTATGGACTCAACATGCTTGAAGTTAGCAAGTTCAATAGGTTCAAAGGCTTCTACAGGTGAGTTTAATCAAAAGAACAAGTTTCCAACACTTAGTCATTTTCAAGATTGGTTCAACAGGTTCAATGGGTTCAATCAGTTCAAAGAGATCAAAAGACTTAGACAAAAAGATGGCTTCAAACGCAAGATTGAACCATTGAACCGTTGAACCAAAGTTGGTTCAATCGGTCGGTTCAATCGGCAGGTTCAAGGGGCTGCCCCAAAGCCAAAGGAACAAGTGCCCTTACGGAGGGCTGTGAACCAAGCCAAGTGCCCTTATGGAGGGCAGTGAGCAAAAGCAGACAAAGTGAACTCCTTCAAAAAAGTGAACAAGGCAAAAGACAAAGCAAAATCCTTCAGACAAATTGTCTAAACAAATTCACCCAAAAGACAAAGCAAAACCCTGGTGGGAAAGATGCAAAGGCAAGGAAGATTTTCTTCAAACAAATTATCTGAAGGAATTCCTTCAGACATTCTATTCGAAGGACATAAAGGATAAAGCCCACAGAGAGAAAGAAGCCTGAAAGTTGCCACGTGTCCATTAGAAAGTAGAGCAGAATACATCATGCGTCTTATTATGACTCAGTGAAGCGTGACAAGTGTTTGCATCCGTGTTCCCCTTTTGAAGTTGCTCGGGCAAGATGTGTCATGGATCCCATTTTCCATGAGTTTCATAACAGTGAAAGTTGCCACTCGTCAAAGACGTAGAATAAACCAATGAATCGATTGAACTTTGAATCGAAAGAGTTCAAAGTTCAATGGTTCAACATGGTTCAAAAGTTCAAAGGTGGCCTTAGTCAAAGAAGCGGCACACAAGTGGTTCAACGGATGGTTCAACCAAGGAGCAAAGAAGCGATTGAACCAAGAAGTGATAGAACAAAAGAGACAGAATGAACCAATGAACTTTCATAGGTTCACTGGTTCAAAGGTTCAACAAGCAGCTGGTGATCATTGACGGCCCCTCAGACATCAAATTTAAAGTAAGGGAAAATCTGTGGAAATTCAAATAAAGCACAGAACTTGAAGGAAGAACCAAACAACTGGCTAAAAAGATAGCCTGATAGCTCAAATCATAGTAGGAAGAGACAAAGCTGAAAAAGACAAAAGTGAAAAGAGGGAAAACCCTGAAATATCTGTGCAGAAGTTATTCCAGTAGATGGAACAGTTTGCAAAGTAGATTTTTGAGCTTGCAAACATCGAAGGCATGACCTGTTAATCTCCTTTAGAGTAAAGACAAAATGGACAGTTGCATAGACATTAGAGGGGACAAACCAAATGATCCAGACCTAGAAAAAGACATATTAGATGAATGGACATGTCATAGTTAAGGCAATGCACTATTCCAAGCATGGTCCTTCCAGGCAAAACTGAAGGTGCATTGAAGGCATTGACTGCAGCATGGGCCATCCCATGGGAGAGAGTTCCAAGCCTTGCTTGGTGGCTATATATTGTAATCTCTTTTATTGTTTTAGGGAGATTTTCCCCTTACCAGAAGTGAAACTCTACCCAAATTGAAAGGCATTACTGAGACTTTGAGCTCAGATTGTAGTTCATATTTCTTTGATTGAATGAAAAAGCAAGTTACTTGTAGACTTTGTGCTATGATATCCTGTGCTACTTTAGGAGATTATTCTTATGTCTATCTTTTGAAAGCATTCTTGTTTATTTGATTTAACAAGCAGAACTAGTGGAGGCAATAAGGAAGGTGTCCTGAAGCTAAGTACTTTCAGACTTTGCATTGTCATAGTTGTCTTCAGTGTGTGTTTTTCTTTTCCATTTCTATGTAAAGGACCTTGGGATGACTTTGTGCCCCCATTGTTCTTCGTATCTCACTCTTTGGGCAGTTGAGGTGGAAACTTTGCGTTCTGTTTCATCCTATTGTTACTGCACCCTTTTGTTACTGGTTTCTTATCTTACTTGAAATAACTCCTGCTATTTCCTGCAAGAACACTTCTGAAAGAAGAGAAGTGCAATCAGTGTTTCCACCAAGATTTTCTTCTTTTTTTGTTAGCATCATCTCTGAAAGAAGAGAGATGGATGGTTTATCCCACCCCTATGTCTTACTTTCAGCTTATCTATATAGTATATAGCCTCCGCATATTTAATAGGGAACCTCCCCTTGATGAGAGGAGAGATTTGTCCCCTTGTGATGCAGTAAACCTACACATCTAGATGACCAATCTCCCTATGCTGTGGTGATAGGAACTATTTTGAACGCCAGTTAGCTGGTCGACAAAATATTCACCCAACAATCCTGAGGACCTTTACCTTTAGTTTCTCATCTGCTTATTCTAGTTCATCCTCCTTTTCAGGTTTCTCTATTATTTTTAGATATTTCACCTCCACATGTTTCTCTATCCTAGCTACATCTTCCTTCTTGATGGAAGGGTCATATTGAATCATTTATGTAATTTGTATGCTCATTCTGGCATTTCTCATTATGGTGTAAATCTGGGAGTCATCATGCTTGTGATTGTAACTAGTTCTGAGTCTACCATGGAATCTATTGATATGTTAGACTACCACCCCCTACAGTCCTAATATATGAACTTTCTCAATCCAAAATGGAAAGATCCTCTATGGAGATAGGACTTACCTAGTTGTTCCTAGTATTGGAACTGTTGTCTCCCTATGCTGAGAGGTGTCTTGTACAACTTTCCTAGCTTGTCTCTT
Source organism: Torreya grandis (assembly GCA_037957365.1). Classification (NCBI taxonomy): domain Eukaryota; kingdom Viridiplantae; phylum Streptophyta; class Pinopsida; order Cupressales; family Taxaceae; genus Torreya; species Torreya grandis. Next base: position 2,488,856 of record JARHVA010001240.1, on the reverse strand, counting down.
ATGCAATTCTCATTAACTCTTTGAGACAGTTGATATGTTATTTCATGTTTGTAAAATTTATCTGGAACTATCCTAGGCAAATATAAGGGTGCCACCAAAGTTCCTTAAATCCTTATAACCATGGGTCTAGGTAGAACCAATAGTCTCACATTGATTTCAATGAACTTTTGATTTATTTAGACTACTTTGGAATTGGTTTTGCATTGATGTATTTATATACCATGGGGTAGAATGTGTCTGTTATCTTCTACATGAAAATCCTAAATTTATGGATGTGATAGATGTCAAAGTCATCACAAGTTATGTTTTCCCCCTTTGGCACCTAGGGAGATGTGTTGGTAAAACTCATAGTGCCACATATGACATCCACCAAATATGAGAACACATATAAATTGCTATCTAGCCTATTGTGTGTGACCATTTGAATCTTAAAATTATAACTTATGACCTCTTCCAATGCAAGGATACCCTTACCATCTAGGATCATAAAAATAATGGAACCTAAACTTCATTAACAAGAGTATAGATTTTGATATATGAATTTTGTTTATTAAATTCATGGCTATCCTAACATGTGGCCTAAATTTTATGATTGGGACGGTGTTGACTTTTTTTCATGAAAAACTTGTCATGGTCTTATGCCCAATAATTCAAGGTCTTGCTAGCTTTAGTGTCCTTAAACCATTCATTTACTACTTTTTGGTTGTTGTTCATGTCTAGTATGGGAAATCTAAAGTAATTATCAAAATAAAATTTAGCTACAAATGTGATTAGCTCTCAACTATTATTTCTATAGATTATGTCATTTGTGCACTACCCATGGTAAATATATTAAATAAAAAACCAACATAGGGAAATACCTCTGGCTTGGTTATTGCTTTTTAAAATCTAATTATTTTAATGAAATTAAGGTCATCCATGTATTCTCTTTCATCCAAGGTCAAATTATTTTTATCATTATAGCTCCAAGTTGCTTTGACTACATAGATGGTCAACTAATGTAGGAAGGCATTGTGTAGAGCACTCTAATCAAATTTTATATTTTTTAATTCATGTTTGGTCCCAAAAAATAACAAAGATGGATTTGATTCATGGTTTTTCCCACCATTTTAGTTCTTGTCTATCTCTAATTTTGATTATGCACTTGTATTGAAGAAAGCGAAGGGCTCTAATTTTCAATTCATAATTTATCTTGTTTTCAAATGGCATTGAATTAGATTTGGGGCAAATCATATAAACTATAAACTCTAAATTCATTGTTATGATCTCTCATTCATAAGAATTAATTACAGTGAAATGGTCCATGTCAACTATCTTTCCATTTGAATTTTATTTTTATGTTGTACATTTTCATGGGTATTTATCATAGCATCCAGGAGCTTCGTCATCTCTTTTGGCACTAATGTATTTATCTACCTTTATAGTTTTAATTATATATCTTAGTCACAACTTGATTTATTGCCTTTGATTTATATTTTAAGTTAATTGTATTGATAATAATGTGTGGAATCTAAATGTATTGATAATGATACAAGGCAATTTTTCTCTTTGAGATACCTCCAAGCATAAATGCATAGGGGTCGAGATGTCATGTTTTTTTTTGCACTATTCTTGACTATGTCACTGTGAAACACATGGAAGTATGTCACATCATCACTTGATATGTTATCTAATTAGTCTTTGAATTATGTTAGTGTATGAATCTAAAAATTGATGACATGTGTCATGACACGTCACTGTTAACTATTTTGGAAGGGACTTATGGAAACACCTTTGAGTGACATGTGGATGTTGAATATGAAAAGTATGACACATGGCATATTTTTGCTTGGTCACTTCATCATAGACTATATAATATTTAATTTTTTTATATGGGTCCCTATGCCACAAGATTATGACACGTGGGGTAATCATGCTTAGTCATGTAGTCACAATTAAATTGGTGGTTTAAATTTTAAACCCAACCCTATAATGGAATTATATGGTGAAACATGGAGAAATATCATTAGTCACATAGTCATAAGTATTAGAGACTTCGAGTATTGAGAAAATACTTTTGAAGTAGTGGGATGGAGACATCCAACATGACCCTGCCTAGTCACCTAGTTGCAAGTGTAAAGGACTTAACCATTTTCTATCAAAGACCTATGAAGAACTAAGAGAGAGAAACATGGAACAATCTTGTCTAGTTGGATAGTTGTGAGTCTTTGGAAATTATAACTTTGCACTATTTGTCTTGATGTAGCAAAGAGGCAACACGTGGAACGATCTTATTTAGTTGAGACACTGAAGATATGTAAATTAGAATATATCATCAATATAAATTTTGAATAAAGGGGCTCTAAATACCTAATTAGAGATTATTCATTGTACTATTTTAAATCTCAATAAATATTTAATTATCTTCCAAACCTGAGCAAGGAAAAGACATGTGGCAACTTTTAATCAGAATTATAAAGTAAGTTGTCAACTTGTAAAATAACTCTGATAGATTTAGCAATAGAAAGGTTAGGTTGGCTATCCAAATTAATTAAATTAGAACAAAGCCAACCTTTGAATTAACTTTTATTCATTATTTTAATAAGTGAATATAAAACTTAGGCTTTGGCATGTTTTAGGTCCTAAAGTCATTTTATGTCTTGAAGGGGACCCAATACAAAAAAAATAGATTAAATGGGTACCTATTTGATATTATGATAAACGAGGCATGTTGATCACAAAAAATGGAAACTCAATGGGTAAATACTCATGAGTATTTAAGAACTTAGAATCTTTAGTTAATTTAGAATAAATAAATAAACAAGACAAAGAACTATAAGAGACTTAAACATAATCATGCAACATACTAAACCTTCTTAATTTTCATATCATGTGAAGGTTATTTCCCCTTGTGAGAGTTTTAACAAATATATGAGAAAATGTGATGTCTTTATGCATTATGTATTTTTAGTTTATTTCATCTTTTAAGCACAAACGTATGGGAAGTAAGGCATTGATTTGCTTCCATCCAAGCATCCATAGCTATGAAAAGTATACATTTGATTCCAATCTAAACATTTCTTTATTTCCATCCAGGCATCCATATCCCTGATAGAGATTACTTGAATCACCTAGTTCTTCTATGTTTTTTTTTTAAAAACTCTTGGAGGAAGGGTTAGAAACCACCATTGGTTAGGTGTATAGGAATTAATTTCATTATAGGTTAGAGATTTTGCTCATATTATATCTCTCCCAATGTTTATTATCTCTCAAACAAGTTTTAAGCATGTAAATGTGTAGTTGATGTTTCATTATGAGAAGTCTTTCTAAAATTTGCATGAAAACATCAAACTATCTTTAAACAATTTGATAATATTATTTGATTTAGATAAAAATATTCCATCCAATTATGATATATTCCATGATTAAATATCTAGATATATCATGAGCAACCTTTGAATATCCATTGGTGTAAATAACTACGCTCTGTGAGGAATTTTGGCAAATTGTCTATAGGTGGTCACAATGACCTTATTTGAAAAAAACCTTTAATAATTTCCCATGAATTGGAAAATTTAAATCATTACCGTAGATATCCTTTTATTGAAAAGCATTATTACCCAAAATATCATAAATTTGATATCATCCAATCCATAAAGGACTGAACTTGTCATTTTGTCCTTTCTTTTATTGTACTTTGTCCTATAGGAGGGCTAAGTCTAAAATTCTAAAAACTTTTAACTCTTGATCTTTTATCATACCATATCTTGACAATGCCCTGATATTTGTTAAAACACTTCAAGACTTATATTTATGCATCTTCAATTTGGAAAATGTACAGTAATATCAATTAAGTTCTTTCATCATTATCCATATATTATTGCATGAACTAATATGTTGGTAAATTGAGATTAACATGGAAAATAGGTTGCTTCCCATACACTGATAGGAAAGGTGAAACTTTCAATGTTTGATTCTATCTAGTTTTATTTGCCCATAATACATACTGTATATGCATAATATTTTTAAACTTTATCAATTACTGATGCTTTCTCTTTTGTAGGAACCCGTTGAATCTCAATCTCTTTGAGTGCATGCCTTAAAGGGTGCACCAGGAAAGGGGTGGGCAAACCATTAGTACTTCACAATATTTTTATTACTTATACAACCACTTGAAACCAACACAAACCTCTCTTATACATTTTCCTAGGATTTGACACCTCCCTTACATACTCCTCCAAGCAATTCACTACCTCAAAAAACCCCTACCTAAGCCAAAACCTCTTTTTGTCATTTATCAAACAAATTTGCATGGGTTGGCCCTGTTCTTAACAATAAGCGCATTATGAGACTAGGTTGGCCCCCATTCACCTAGTCTAGGACTTAACTTTTTTTTTTTTAAAGAACAGGGGCAACTAGGCTGACTATGTCAGCTAAAATATAGGAAGGGTATAGGGTCAGATTTGGCTATATAAACACATCTTTTTTGTCATTTTGATGAGACAGAGATAGAGATAATAATTTATTTGCACATCTAGTTATCCACCATTCTACTTGAGGATCCATTACTTAGGTTTTCATACTTTCTATAGAGAGAAGAATCTTGTCTTGTAGGAAAAGTCTTTTGGATGCATAGGAGAATTCATGTAGCCTAGAGATGACCTATATTTTTTATCCTTACAAACCACAACAATCTATTGCAAAGCACCATTTTCCAAGGGAGAGATTGAGGCTCGACAAGTTTGTCTTCAAAGTAAGTATTCTTAACTCTTGCTCCTCTTTATTAAGTAGATAGATTTGTATGTGTTAGCTTATGAATATCTCTCTCTCTCTCCATGCATTATGATTACCTCTACATTGACTTGAGTAGATTTCTTCTTTGCATGTTTACTTTTTATGTTTATTATCTCCATTTTGTGCCATAAGCCTTGGTGAAATCTATATTAGATTTACTTTGCTTTGTCATTTAATTTGATTGAAAAACATAGTACCTAGCTAGGGTTATTGTGTGGTATTGTTTGACTAGAAGCTTTGGAACCCTCTCTAGAGATATTGTGTGGTAAGAGACCTCTTAGTTAGGTCTAGCATATCTATACTAGTCATGACCTTGATTGTCTAAATCTACCAACAAGCAAAAGGGCTAGTGTGATTTATCTTCTCCAAACTAGGATTGATTTGTAGATTAGCTTCACTTTCTCTTGTATACAACTACCACATGAAAAATGATTTACTAGACCTATTCACATGCTTCTTCTCCTTCACCTCTTACCCTAGTTTTTTACATTGTAATCTTGTCCTCTTGTAATGAGTTAAATCTGCTTAAACCAGAGTGTTAAGGAAAATAATGTTTGAGAGTTGGCATTTGGGTTTGGGTGGCTAGTGTGAACTAACTAACCCTCGAAAACTCAAACCCCTTGGTTTTGAATTAAATATGTCAATAAATAGAAATTGCTTAATAGAAATAACTCTAGTATATGCCCCAAAAGTGATCTACAGTACAACACTATCTAGACAATGAGGATTCATTTCTTATTGATTGATTTTCCTATGAACCTAATCAATTGTGTACTTATAAATGACATGAATTCAAAATTTGATGAGATTTGTGTGCATGTCGAGTTTCAATGTCTATAATTAGGAAAGGCAAAAAGGGGAGGATGGGCCCATCCACTTAGATGGAGAGCAAAGAGCAAAGTTCCAAGACCATATAAACTCTCCTGACAGGTGGTAGGACCATACAAATGATCATGACACAAGACAAGGAAACTTAAAAAATAGTTTAGGAAGAATAACATAAGGATCAAGAAAAATGGTTTTAGGCCACAAAAGTTGAAAAAATATATGACTAGCACTTAATTTGGAACAATTCACCCCTACGTAGACAAATACACTAACATTCATAAAATAATGCTAAATAAAGGCCAATGAGAATTTTTTCAGGGGTCGACAAAAAGTTATATTATTAGTTATATTAGGATGACACTTATTAGATAATGTTTTACTACCTCGATTTCTAACTTAAAAATACTATTTTTTCTTCTATATCTTCTAACATAATACTAATGTCGATATGCACAAACCACTCTAACTTACTATTAAATGACCATAAATTTTCATACCAGAATCATAACTATTAATTATATTCAACTAAACTAACCTTTATAAATTATAGTTTAATATTAAAATATTACAAAATTTAATAAAAGAGTTTAAATATTCTTTATTCTAACGATTTTTCTTCTCAAATTTATAAGTTGAACTTTTGCATTCCTTAAAGACAACTAATTACCCTAAATACATTTATCAAATTAATATATATCAACTAAAAGAAAATGAATATATTATCATTTCACTAATATTTCTAATAATATACTTTTTTAAAATTATATATTTTATATAATTTTAAATACTCATTCACAAATTCAAATTTAAACATTCAAAATGACCTCAAAATTTAAACCATAAGACCAAAACCACATGTACCATTACCAAAGGTGCCTCCTAATAACCTTGCTTCTCCATACAAGAGTTTTAGTAACATAGATAATTCTAAAAGCCACCATCTTCATGTAGGATATGTTTCATACAAATGGTTTCCACCCCTCCAAACCTAATATTTTGTCTTTCTCATATACTTTATGTGATTTGTGGTGTAATCAATTATTTTGTTATTTTTCTTATTAATAGTTGAAAATGTTGATTATCGTGCATGTACCTATGATGTAAAGGGTGGCACTACCATATTAGCTAATTTTTTTAAGGAGATGGTTTGCAATAATTATTAAAAATAATTGAGTTCTCTCCATTGAAATATGGGGTATCATAACATGCATAAAACCATTTATTTATAATTTTTCTCTGTGTAATTGATTTAAGATGTGATATTTTTAGTTTTATTTATTTATTAAAAGTATTTTACAATAAATTTTTTTTTTTAATTATGAAAATTTTAAAAAAAAAAAAATTATATGTCTTTCTAAACATAAAATTATCATATGCATTTATATGAAATGAAAAAAATTAAGTTTTCTTCTATTTTTTTATAAAAACTATTTTTTCAACCAATCAACTAAACAAAAATTGTTATCTACATGACACATTAAATCTTTTGAACGTTATGAGGAGTCTCTTATTATTATTTTTTAAGATTAAATATGTATAACTTTTTAAGAAGTTGTTAGGAATCTGTGTCTTATCCTTCTCTTTGCATTATTAGTGTATTAGTCGTTATGGATGCATATGCTTTGTAAGTCATCCCTTTAACGTATTTAAATTATCCCACATACATGAGAAATAGTAGTTGTTAGAATATATTTCATATTTAAGTGTTGAAGCCCAATGAAGACATCCACGAATATTATTGTATTAAGCTTGCTCAATGGAGATTGCCCCCTCGAATTGGTCTGCAATCTAAAACTTATTTTGAGTTATTTTCTGAAGTTTATTTTATTGTTCAATTATTTTCTATAGTTTGTAACTCTATGCATAAATTTCCTCACATTTAGTATCAAATCACTTTTCTCGACATGTGGGTAGATTTTGGAGTTTTTTTTTTTTTAACAGCAATGGCTTTCTAGGAGTTACACAATTTACAAAAATATTTTTCATTGCCTCTATTTTTTACATCTTCTTTGTAGGTTCGGATAAAGCTAAATACCCCTTCGCATAATTGTGGGAAGTACTTGGGCATATAGACCTAAAACTCATTGTGAGGAGTACCATAGAAACCTTGAAGTAGTTGGTCTATTGAGAGGATATGCTAATGAAAATAGAAACAACCATATCCCGATTAACTAGTTTTCACCCATGAGGTAAACCAAAAGCTGTTGTTTAGAGTTAAATCTGTGGCCAAAATTTTTATAGAGTGGTACTCGTTCAAATAGCATTGTTGGTTAGAGACTCCTTAAAACCCTTAGGCAGTCAAACAGACTTGGGGCCCATATTTGACATTGTAATTTCAAAAAACATCAACAAATTAATTACAGTTGAGAATAATTGGTAAATGCACACTTGTCGACAGACATTTGGTCGGAGCAACCAAATGGAAATAAGTTTCTAAACCAAAAAAAATGAGCAATTTTTTTTTTATTTTTTTTGCCATATCTCTCTCTATAGTTTCATTGACTCTCAAAGTTTCTTGGAACACCTGAAATTCCATTTTCTTCCTTGAGGATCCAAATTCCACTTTTGTTAGCCAAAAATTCAATTTTTTATTTTTTAGGGTTTTTCCATAACTTCTTAAGTTTTTATTGCTTTACTTCAAAACTTTCCCATAGTGTTCCTTTCCCTTTTCTACTCATTTTTCCCTCTACGATAATTTTCCTAGTTTTTTCCATTACAATTCTAAAATTGCCCTTTTCCTTTGTTAATCCTAACTAGGAAGTGCCCAAAAACTAGTATAAGTACATTTACCCCTTCCAATTGAGTCCAAATTAAAAAAATTCCTTACTGACCGTGTCTTAAAACTTGCTTTTTATCCCTTGCAAAAAAAACACTGGTTATGGTAATCGCTCATGTAGGCAGAAAAATTATGGAAGAAGAACTCGCCACATTAAAATTCAGGTTACTGAGTTAATCGAAAGGATGTTTAGATTGAATCAACAGAATAGTCTTTTACTCAACAAGTTGAAGGAGTCTTCTTCTGAAAATAATTTCTCTTCTCACCACACATCATCATGTGGGCCCAAGCTCAACTTTTCAAGGTTCCATGGTACAGATCCTACTAGATGGATATATTGAGTTGAGCAATTATTCAACCTTCACAATACTTATTCTGTTAACCAAGTCTCAATTGCTTCCTTTCACTTGGAATAAGAAGCACTTCAATAGTACCGTTGGTATCTCAAGTTGAATGATGAACCCAATTGGAAAACCTTTGCATCATTACTTTTGGGCAACTTTGGTCCTTTGGCATTCGAGGACTTTACAGGAGCTCTCGCCAAACTCCGCTAGATAGGGACCGTTCATGATTATCAGATTGAATTTGAGAAACTATCTAATCACACTGAAGGGTTATCAAATAACTTCTTCAAGAGTTATTTTATTAGTGGCCTCAAAGAGCCAATCCGTTCAAAGGTTAAAATGTTTCAACCCAATAACATTATGAACACCTTGGGCCTAGCTAAGTTAGCAGAAGGTAAACTCTCAGTGCAGTGTTGACTTTCCACTTTTCCACCCATAAAGAACACAAGGAACCAACAGCCAACCATAACCACACTGGTCAAGCGTCTTATTGAGGCAAAGATGTGGGCTCATAAAGAGAAAGGATTATTTTATACTTATGATGACAAATGGGTTAAGGGTCACAGGTGCATCACACAAAAGCTCTACTTTCTAGATGTAGAATCACCGCCAAAGCAAGACAACAAGGTTGATATCCTGAAATTCCAGGATGTTCAAGTAGAACAAAGTCCCTTTGATGACTCAATGGCTCAGGAAACCCAACTTGAGATCTCTCTACATACACTCGTAAATCTTACCACCCCTCAAACCATGAAGATCAAAGGGTTCTTTAAAAAGATTCGTCTCAAAATCCTCATTAACTCTAGAAGCAAGCATAATTTCATCGATCCCCACATTGCTAAGTATGTAGACTATTGTGTACACCCTTGTTTTAGCTTTGAAGTCATGATTGATAATGGGGAAACATTTCCATGTCAAGGGAATTTTTGGAAGGTGCATATCACGATAGGTGATTACACTCTTCACTCAAATATGTTTGCCCTGCCTTTAGGGGATGTGATGTGGTCATAGGGGTGCAATGACTCTACACATTAGGACCTATTCTATGGGACTTCTTTGATATTTGGATGCAATTCACAAATAGTGGATATAATCACACCTTAAAAGGTTTATTACCCAAATCTACTAACATCATCAGTTCCCATCGCATGAAAAAGCTTCTAAAGAAAGACTCACATGGGGTCATTGTCTAGTTGCACTCCATCCAACTCCAACTTCCCATGGCTACTAACTACCCTGTTGATTTGCAAGTCATTCTAGACAAGCATGCAACCATTTTTATAGAGCTAGTGGGTTTGCCTCCTTCACACCCTAAAGATCATCGAATCCCATTCCTTCTAGGAAGCACCCCACACAACATCCAGCCATACCACTATCCCCATCTACAAAAGACTGAGATTGAACAGCTAGTATGGGAACTCCTCAAGTCAAGTGTTATCACCCTAACACTAGTCCATACTCTTCCCCAGTGCTTCTTGTCCACAAAAAGTATGGGTCGTGGAGCCTCTATATTGGCTTCCATGCCCTTAGCCACCTCACTATCAAAGATAAATTCCTAATTTCGGTCATTGATGAGCTCCATGGGGCAAATGTTTTCTCCAAATTAGATCTTTGTTCTGACTATCATCAGATCTGCATGCATGCTGATGACATTCCGAAGACAACCTTCCACACTCATGAGGGTCACTATGAATTCTTGGTCATGCCATTTGGACTTACAAATTCCCCTTCAATATTTTAGGCCCTAATGAATAGAATATTTTAGCCTTTCCTTCGTCAATTTGCTTTGGTTTTTTTTTATGAAATTTTGATCTACAATCGCACATGGGTTGAACATCTTCAGCATCTTGACAGGGCATTACAACTTCTAGCAAATAATCAATTATGTGCCAAATAGTCCAAGTGTTCCTTTAATCAAGAGGAATTTGAATATCTAGGGCACATTATTTCAGTCAATGGGGCCTACGTGGATCCAAAAAAAATCAGTGCCATGTAACATTGGCCTCGACCAACAACCTCAAGAGCCTTCATGGCTTCCTCGGCCTTACAGGATACTACCACAAGTTCATCAAGGATTATGGCAAGATCACAGCTCCCTTGACTTCCTTATTGAAGAAGGATGCATTCACATGGGATGTCATAGCTAACCAAGCATTTGTGGCACTCAAAAAGGCTATGTGTAGCACACCAATTTTGGCCATGTTGGACTTCACCAAAACTTTCACTATCGAAAGTGATGCACGTGGCAATGGCCTAAGTGTTTTTATTCTCCACGAAGGTCATCCCTTTGCTTTCACTAGCAAATCCCTTTTTGGATGAAATTTGGCTTTGTCTACATACAAAAAGGAAATGATGGCAATTCTGCATGAAGTATAAAAATGATGGTCATACTTACTTGGGAATCATTTTTGCATTAAAACCAATCACCAGAGTTTGAAATACTTCTTAGAACAATGGGTCTCATCCCCAACACAACAAAAATGGGTTAGCAAACTTGTGGGCTATGATTATGAGATCACTTACAAGAAGGGTAAAGATAATGTCATGGTGGATGCTCTCTCACACACGTTCAAGGACTATACTTCCTTTTCTACCATCTCCATGCCTATTCCAAACTAGTTGGAATCTGTACACCAAGGGTATGCAAATGATCTCTCCTTACACTACCTCATTCAACAATTGACCTTTAAATCCTCTTCAATACCACATTATTCATGGGATGGTACTTATTTATGTTACAAGGGCCATTGGTGCTTCTTAATAACACCAACCTTCATCAAGTCGTATGATATGAAATCCATGCTTCTCCATCAACAGAGAACTTGAGATTTCTCAAAACATATGAGTGGGCACGTCAAAATTTCTTCTGGAAGGGGATGAAAAGGGAAATTAAATAGGTGGTGGCCGAATGTGATATCTGCCAATGCAACAAAAGTGAAACTGCAGTGATTTTTGGTTTGTTCGAGCCCTTGTCCATTCCTACTAAGATCTGGACTGATATTTCTATGGATTTCATTAAGCAGCCCTAAATCTGAAGGAAAAATAGTGATCCTGGTCAGGGTAGACTGCCTCTCCAAATATAGTCATTTTTGTGCCCTTAACCACCATTATACAACATCCATAGTCATACAAGTTTTCTTGGATCAGATCTTTCATCTTCATGACATCCCTTCTTCAATTGTCTCTAATCGTGATGCAACTTTCACTAGCCATTTTTGGACAGAACTATTCCGACGCATGGGCACACAACTGAAGATGAGATCTGGCTATCATCCCCAAACAGATTCCCAGATAGAAATTGTCAACAAATGGTTGGAAACATTCCTTCATTGCTTTGTGTCAGAACAACATCACCAGTGGACAAAGTTACTCCCCCTCACAGAATGGTGGTACAATACTTCATACCACACTTCTACTAAAATAACTCCATATGAAGCAATTTATGGTCAAGTGCCCCCATCACTTCTCCCGTACACCCCAACAGTTCCCTTGTTCAGGCAGTCGACACTCCTCTCTTCCATCATGATCGTATTCTTAGCACCATGTAGGACAATCTCCATTTGGCATAGAACCAAATAAAGCAGTAAGTAAATCAACACCACTCTGAGCGCACCTTTCAACCCAGTGATATGGTTTTTCTTCATATGTAGCCATACAAGCAATCATCCTTGAAACTAAAAGTGTGTCATAAGTTTGCCCCAAAATTTTATGGGCCATATAAGGTTTTCCAACAGATTGAGTATATTGCTTACAAGTTGGAGCTTCCACTTTTCTCCCAAATTCACCCAGTCTTTCATGTCCCCTATTTGAAGAATGTTCTTGGAACTACCATCAGAGTGCAAACAATTTTACCCAAACTTCATAATGAAGGCTCCATCCCTCTCAAACCAGAAGTAGTCCTGGACAAGCACACCTGCCAACTTTGTTCCCACTCCATCACGAATGTCTTAATCCAATGGCACAACATGCAACCAAAAGATGCCACATGGAAACCACTATTCCAAATTCAACAATGATTCCCACATATGAAAGTTTGAGGACTAAGCTTTTCCTAAAGGGGAGGGGATGTTAGGACCCTATGTCCTATCCTTCTCTTTGCATTATTAGTGTATTAGTCACTATGGACGCATATGCTTTGAAAGTCATCCCTTTAACATATTTGAATTATCCCACATACATGAGAAATAATAGTTGTTATAATAAATTTAGTATTTAAGTAAATGTTGAGGCCCAATGAGGGCATCCATGAATATTATTGTATTGAGTTTGCTCAAAGGAGGTTGCCCCCTTGAAGTGGCATGTAATCTAAAGGTTATTTTGAGTTATTTTCTACAATTTATTTTATAGTTGAATTATTTTTTGTAGTTCGTAAATCTATGCAGAAGGTTCCTCATAGAAGCTTAATGTATCCTTAAGGTTTCTAAAAAATTTCAATTGGGTCACATGAAATTTAGTCTCTACTAATATTTGCTAAGTATGCAGTTGATTAAAAATGTCTTCAATTTATACCTTGTCATGTGAAATCTAATCTTTATTAAAGTTTGTTGGGCTTCTAGTACACGAATAAAATATCTAATTTGATCACATTTTATAAATGTAATGCTCCTCTCGATCTTATGGATACCTTCCATCATGCTTCCCAAATGGTCTAGTGGTCCTAATGCTCCCAAGTTCTTCTCGTTTTAAACCTAATACTATAAATACTTTCCTTTCACTACAAATCATATCCTTCCCCTTATTTTCTATAGCTCGATCAAATTGACGAAAAAGGATCAAACTTCTTTCAATCACTTCTCTCACTAATATCGATTTATAAATTTTATGATTCCAAACATCTAATATTAAACTCATACAATTACTATATAATATAAATAGTTTTTTTTTAACCTATCAAAATTCTATATTCTTATGTATAAAATTAAACTTTAAATTTCATAAATATTTTTCAAATACCATACATGTGTGCCAATTATAATATAATAAAAATCTAAAATTATTTTTAGATATTTAAAGCTATAACAAACAGATTGAAATCAAATCAAATTTTAAAAATGATTTTGAGTTGGCAAACATATTAGCTCTCCAACACAAAATCCACATAAACATATATTTGCACACATAACTGGGATGCATAATTTAATCCCAAATGGCAGACCTGATTGATAATATAATTAGTCTCAACAAAAAGAACTCTTAAAAAATGCTCTCGTCATCATCTCCAAAGAATTTGATTGACTGTAAGTCCTCTAATCATCTTTTCCATTTCCTTCCAACATTCTTTTTCTTTTGGTTTTTCCCATTCTCCACATCCTCCTCCAGCTTTTCATTCCTGACATTTGCAGGTTTGCTGAAAACAGTGCAATGCCATGAATAGTCCATGGTATCATATACCACATTTGATTTATTAAGTCAACACCATGGTCTAGATCTGACATGGTGCACCTTGTTATAGTGCAAGCCTATGCGCATAGATTGCTTCACTTAGCATCAACAACAATCTCCACAAAACGTTGTCCTTGCTTGAAATTATGGAAACAATAATCTTTCACAACATTTTTTCTTGCAACAATATTGGATATAAACTTGGTTGCAGTGTGGGAGTCAACACATACTAGGTTCTTGAAAACTCTAATGGTTGTTCCAGGGAGCATGTTTAACAGTTCAAAAGCAATTGCAAACTTCTCCAGCTATGCATAGATCTCCTATTTCCGCGGGCGTGATCTGTCTCCTATACAAAATGCATGTACCATTTTACGGCCTTCAACCCAACTACATCCAGGTATCTTTTTAATTCCTCTATCTTTCATCAATCTCCTTACCATTTGAACCTCACCCCACCTGCCCATTTCTGCATAGATGTTTGACAGAAGAACATAAGTCGCAGCATTTTTAGGATCCAGCTCAACAATGAGAGTCGCTGTAAATACTCCTAAACCTATATTCTTATGTGATCTACAGGCACAAAGCAAACAAGTCCACACAACCACCACGGGTTTAATTGGCATTTTGATGATAAAATTTAGAATTTCGTCAAGATAGCCAGCACGACCAAGAAGGTCAACCATGCACACATAATGACCCATCGTAGGTGTAACGCAATAAGAGTCACTCATGTCCCTGAAATATTTACAGCCCTCATCCACTAAACCTGCATGACTGCATGCAAATAAAACACAAGCAAAGCTTACATGGTCAGGATATGTTCCAGACTGCTTCATTAGTTCAAAGAGATTGAGAGCATCTTTGCAAAAGCCATGTTGTGCATATCCTGCAACCATGGCATTGCATGAGATGAGATCTCTTTGAGGCATCTTGTTGAACAGTTCACGTGCCCTGTGTATGCTTCCACATTTCGCATACATGTCTATCAGGGCATTCACAACTGTGATATCTGACGAAAATCCGCTTTCAATTACATTTTGATGGATGTCCATACCC
The DNA here is from genome assembly GCA_037957365.1 of Torreya grandis. Lineage (NCBI taxonomy): Eukaryota > Viridiplantae > Streptophyta > Pinopsida > Cupressales > Taxaceae > Torreya > Torreya grandis. The sequence goes on along the minus strand of JARHVA010001240.1, from coordinate 2,473,697 downwards.
TGTTCTAAAGCTCCCATTTTGGCACAGGCTGGAAGGACGCTGGCAAAGGTTGTGGAGTCTCCCTTTACATCTGCCAATATCATTTGCTTAAAAGTTTCCAAAGCCTGTTCAAAAAACCCATTTTGTGTATATCCTGCAATCATCACATTCCATGATACCACATCTCTTTGGGGTATTTTTAAGAACAGTTTGTATGCCTTGTCTATGCTTCCACATTTTGCATACATGTCTATCAAGGCGTTTGCAACTATGACATCTGCCAAAAATCCATTTTCAATTATGCTTTGATGGATGTCCATACCCTGCTCGAATGCTCCCATTTTGGCACAGGCTGAGATGATGCTGGCAAAGGTTGTGGAGTCTTGTCTTACATCTGCTGATAGCATTTGCTTAAAAGTTTCCAAGGCCTTTTCAACAAACCCATTTTGTACATATCCTGCAATCATTGCATTCCAAGATACCACATCTCTTTGAAGCATTTTCTCGAACAGTTCACGTGATTTGTTTATGCTTCCACATTTTGCATACATGTCTATCAGTGCATTCATTACCATGGCATCTAACGAAAATCCACTTTCAATTATGATGTGATGGATGTCCATGCCCTGTTCTAAAACTGCCATTTTGGCACAGGCTGGAAGAATGCTGGAAAAGGTTGTAGAGTCTTGCCTTACATCTGCTAATAGCATTTGCTTAAAAAATTCTAAGGCCTTTTCAACATACCCATTTTGTACATATCCTGCAATCATTGCATTCCATGATACCACATCTGTTTGACACATTTTGTCAAACAGTTCACGTGACTTGTGTACATTTCCACATTTTGCATACATGTCTATCAGGGCATTCCCCACTACAACATCTGATGAAAATCCACTTTCGATTATGCTTTGATGGATGTCTACACCCTGTTCCAAAGCTCCAATTTTGGCACAAGCAGGGAGGATACTGGCAAAAGTTGCACAGTTAGGCTTTATACCTGCCAATTGCATTTGCATAAAAGTTTCTAAAGCCTTTTCAAAAAACCCATTTTGTATATATCCTGTAATCATTGCACTCCATGAGACCACATTTCTTTCAGACATATTGTCGAACAACTCACGCGCCTTGTGTATGCTTCCACATTTTGCATACATGTCTACCAGGGCACTTGCAACTACAACATCTGATAAAAACCCCCTTTCCACCATGCTTTGATGGATATTCATACCCTGTTCCAAAGCTCTTATTTTGGCACAAGCTGGGAGTATGCTGGCAAAGGTGAACTGATTGGGTTCTACACCTGTTTGTTGCATTTGTTGAAAGAGTGTCAATGCCTGGTGAGGATACCCATGTCTTCGGTAAGCTGCAATGATCGCATTCCATGAGAAGCTGTCTGCTTCTGTCATGTCGTCAAGAACTTTCCGAGCATCCACCAAACTACCACACTTGGCATACATGTTGATAAGCTTATTTTGAAAGAATGTGAGAGTGGCAAATGCAAATCCCCTGTGAGTGATGAGAGAGTGGATTTGTTTACCTTGTGAAAGAGCATTCTTGGCAGTGCAGGTCTGCAATAGTTGAAGGTATGTGTTAGACTCTACAGGGGGACTGCATGTAGTAAGCAGAATATGTAGCGCCTCCTTCAAGCGACCCTCACAACATAATGCTGTGAGACTGAGATTGAGATTGAGATTCAGATGGAGATGTGCAGCGGATAGCATCAGTATTCTATGATTATGGCTATGTACAGCGCCTTCTCCGTGATTTTATGGCCATTTGTTTCTTTGAATGTCTGTTATTAATTTTGTTAAACAGTCCGCGGAAGCGTTTGAGTTTGCAATGCTGTAATGTTTGCATCGAGTCAATCCTGTGTGTGATAAGGAGATCTTTCCAATATGGAAGATCATAAAAATTTAGACAATCTCTTTATTTCATTTGACATGATAACATTTTCTGCATTAGATGTTTGTTGATTTGCCTCTTCATAGCATTTATAGTCACTTGGTAAAAATATCTTTGGAGGCTTCTTTATTTCAATTGTGCCATCAAACTTAATTTTTTTTAAATCTCAAAATGGGTGAAATATTAGTTGGAATCTCTTATGTCATTCATACATAAATTTTTTAAAGTCTTTTGATGTTAACAGGGTGTGCATTTTAGATATGTAAATTTTTTCTTTGTGCAAAACTTAGAAAATAAACATGTATATTATATGTTGATCAAAATATTTGTTTTTATAAAACTAACTTGCATAAAAATGAATCGTAAAAATTATCAATACTTATAGATATGATAAATCATAGGTAGTTGTGAAAATACCAACGCAAAAAATTGTAGCATACAAAAAATTTATTACCAACCAATATTAAGACATCAAACATGCATACACCATTTGAAAACTCACACCAATACTTTATAAGTGTTTCAAGATAGACATCCATATTTTGTACTCGATTCTTCCCTGGAACAATAAGCGAAAAGATAAAGTGTTTCTTTCATATTATCAACCATGGAGGAATATGATTGTCACACATATGCTATGGCTAGTGTTGCTTCTCATGTTCCTAATTATATTACATATGATCATACTATATTGATTATTAAACAATTACAAAATCCAATTATCACAAAACCAAATCTAGACAAGTTGGATGCCTTTACTATCGTGTGTGGTGTAGATAACTTAAAGTGGTATATGAATATAAACAACTTTTTATCAGATTAGATTTTTCCCCCTCAATTTTCAAAAAATGATAAAAGAAAATTGTGAAGAGACGCAATTAGATATATTATTATTGGAGAGACTATTTTTAAAAGGTCTTTCGATGGGAAACTACTTTGATTCCTTAGGCATGAAGAAGCAAAAATAAGATTACAAAAAGTTCATGATAGTGAGTTTGGTAGACATTTTAGTGGTAAAGTAGTATCATATAAGTTATTAAAAATGGGTTATTATTGGCTTATGATGGATCATGAATTTGTCAAGAATATGTAAAGGTATGTGAGCAATGTCAAAGACTTTGTAATGTAGCACATGTATCATCTCAATAATTTTAACATATTATTTTTCATGGGCCATTTTTTAATTAGGGATTTAATTTAGTTGGTAAACTTAACCTTTCATCTTTAGAAGGTCACAAGTTTATTGTTCCAATTAGTGAATAGTTTATACAATGAGTCGAGGACATACCTTTAGAATCCATAATAGATGAAGACATCTTTAGATTTCTAATGACTCATATCATATCTCAGTTTGGCATTTTATCATCTATTATTATGTATATTGTTTACCTTTGAAAAGTATGACAATAAAGATTTTTTTTTTTAAAATATAAGATTCAACATATATTTTTAACTCCTTATTAACATCAAGGGAATGGCTAAGCCAAGGCTATAAATGAAAAAATTGTAAATATTTTGATAAAACAATTGCTAAAATAGATAAGAATGTAATAATAAAATCACATACACTTTATGGGCATATTGAAAGAGTGTCAGGATAGCTACAGGGTCTACCCCTTATTCTTTGGTCCATGGTGTAGAAATAGTTTTGCCTTTAGAACTTGAGATTTCTTCTCTTCTTGTGTCTCTAGAAGGTATTATTGATGATAACGAATATAGAGAACACATTATATTGATTGGAAATGTTGGATGAAGTGTGTATTCATGTAATTGAGGACTTGAGAGTTTATCAATATACCCTTTAGAAGGCCTATAAGAAAAATGTATGATCAATATAATTCAATGTGGGTAGTATGGTATTAAAAATAAAAATAAACGTGGATAAATAAAATGAAGAAAATTTCAAACCTAACTAGCTATGTCTCTTCATTATAATAAATAAGGTTGGTTTAGGGCCTATCACATAGATACATTAGAGGGCAAGTATTTGAGAAATCCATTAAATACTTTACACTTACATCAATTTTATAGTTGACTCTTTCTTTTTCATTTTTTTGATTGGTCATTTTAATTTTATTTCCGTGGTGTCTTTTATACTTTGTTGGGTCATTTCTTTTGTGCACTGGTATCTATTTTACTTATCTTTATCTTGTCCAATGGTGTTGACATGTGTCTTAAGAGTCTTGTCTTTGTTGAGCTTCATATATTAGACCTTTCTTACATGGGGGAAACTCATTAGCACACATGTATTAATGGTCTATACATAGGCATAATATTATTGTGCGTCATTATTTATATATTTCTCTTTTGGAGCATGATAATCCCATATGTTTATAGATTATACACTACTTATATCAAGGCACACTCTCGCCATATGTCTTATTCTAATTAGTATTTAATACTGCTAATGACTTCATTGCTATATATTTTTTTATATTGGGGCATCCTATTACATTGGGCATATCACTTGCCTCTCCATTCTCCTCGCTTTGCCTATATTGCTATCAATTGGGTTACATATTATTGTTGAGCTTTTATGATGATATACTTTTATGATTACATTGTAAAATGTGTCATAAATGTGCTCTAATGATTATTAAAAAAAATTATTTCATATATATTACACATGGTACATGTAATCCTTTTCTTTTGAGATGGATGATATACATGAAGATCCCTCACCTAGAAAGAGGGGTATATGGTTGAACTATTATATTTTTTATTACATGATTTTGAGAGGTAACATGGCATTTCAATAGTTATAGAGATGTACCAAATTTATGCTTTTTCATTTATGAAGTAGAGACATTTTTCCACTTGGAAGGGTTGATAAGACCCAAAAATCAGTTATGTTACCACTCAACAAGGTTAGTTGGACCCATGTTTTATTTATTTTTCTATTTAGTAGGGTTAGTTGGACCCATATAGCTCAATAGTTTTTAAATACAACAACATGGTTCTATACCACTAGGTTTATTCATTCATACAGTTTAATATTATTTGTTAATTATTTTAATGGTTACATTATTATCAATTATTTCAATGGTTACATTATTATCAATTATTTTAATGGTTACATTATTATCGATTTATGTAGCCATTTTGATATGCTTTAAAATATTGTGTTTACTTATAGGTACACTCAAGATATTGATAAAAGAGATTTGAATATTGTTCATGGACCTTCAATAGAAGTCAATAAATTAATGTAGATAGTGAATAAACAAGGTTTTTATGTTTTGAAGGTTGTTGATGTTAGACTCTGATATAAGGTAACATCTCTCCTCATTTTGAATTTTACATTGATTTCATATTTGGTATTAACTTATAGCACAACTTACAAGTTTCATCCACAACTTCTTCATCGATCCCTCTTAGGTGCACTCATTTGTTTTACTTTAATATATATGCATACACACATTAAAGTAGAGGATTATGTAGACAACTAATTTTTATACAGGTCCTTTAATTTCAATATTATTGTCATGTTTTTGTACATATGGATCATTGGTTTACACCTTTTGATCTATCATATGTTTGTATCAGAATGCCTCAAAATTATCATGTTTTCTATTAGATCTTCATTTATATGGTTTAAGGTCACTTGATTAGTATCAAAACAATCAAATATTTCCCTGCCCACTATCAAAGCATTCTGATAGTGTTTATGTCGATCATGACTCATTTTCCCTAATTATGTTGTTGCATCACATTTTTCCATGCCTTGTTTATTTATTTTATCACTTCCACAATTTTGGCTTACGTGTTAATAAGGTCTTAATTTAAATCTGGTAATTCTATTTATACACAAACCTCCTAATACATGTAAAGACCAAGAGATCACATCGTATACCCATATAATTTCAAGAATCACATTTAAGGATTTCAAACGCTCCAAATTTTATTTCATTATATCTATTAAATATTCATTACCACATATTTGTACCAAAAAAACTAGTGAAAGAACATATAAAATCAACTGCTTGCTTGCATCTCATACATAAATATAATGATCTATGTGAAATCTTATAGCCCACCTCATAGAATCTTGTAGTCATATAATCCTCCTTACCCTTATTTCCAAACTGGAGATATCTAATCTTGTGGTGTATCATGAGAAGTATACAAATTCACAGTCATGTGAAATATTGACTTAGTGTTTTTCAGCCTTCCACATAACTCTCACTTACATCGTAGCTCGCCTAACACTTTGTGGTATTTGTGCAATAGTACAATATCTTGGTTCATTTTCATGCACAATCCCACACATGTGTCACTATTACTCAGCAACCCTCACAACTCCTAAAATCATGCATGGGCATTATGTAATACTCATAGCTTTTAAAATCTTACGCACATCATGTCACAATGCTCATAGCTTTTGAAACCTCATACCAAATTAAACACATTACTCATATCTTATACAATACCACACACCACCATATTTCTTATTATGTCACACACCACATCATATCACTTGTAGCTTCTCACAATGTTGTGCATCACCTTGCATCTTTGTGGTGTGTCAACATATTTGCAAATTACTTCTCTACTTGCCATGTGTTATTGTGACCCTTTGTAGGATAGTTGTGCACCAACATTAACTTGATATTTATTTTTTACTACATGGAATGATATATGTCACACTCTAAACTTGTGCCATGTCAAATCATCCATGTAGCGTACCATATGTTAGATTGAACCATCACTCAGTCAAGGAAATGAAGAGACTTTGTAACCATCTCTCTAGCAACTATTGTTATTTTTAATTGTAATTTTATAACTCATACATGTATAAATATGTATTATAACTACACATCAAACAAATATGCACCCATAAATCTAAGAGATCACACACACATACCAAAAATGAGTTTTTTAGTGTTTCCCTGGCATTCAAACAAAATCATTGTCCTATATTATCTTACAATAGTCTAGGCAATCAACAAAGAAGCATTCCCCTTATAATAAAAAAGCTTGCACTCTCAGCATTACTACCTCATTGTAAACATTTGTAATTCCCCTATTTTTAATATTGAATATAAGTTACATTTATGCATGTTAGTCTTCTACTTATCTTGAATGTCCTTAGGTAGATTAGTCTAGTTCATATTTATTGTGCATTCTATGATCTATAGATTATCTCTAAGTTTGACTTTATCCACCACAGACTAAGTCCTAAGCATTATTTTGTGTATAATCGGTATTAATTCATAACTCATATCTCTTTCATATGCATGTAAACATGTGAGTGTAGTGAGATAAATCAAGATGACTAGGTTTCTCTAGTTTAAGCTACCCAAAATAATGTTATAGTGAAAGAAAGATGGATGACACCTAGAAATAACCTAAGGTAGCCCCAAATGTCAACAAAATATTGAGGATGCCCTAGAAGCATACCATAATAAGATATTTGGAAAATTCTATAATTTCATGTGTTATCTCAACTTGACATTTACATCTTCTTCTCCACATCTTGCTCACTAGTAGTTTTAGTAACATATTTTATTCATAGTATAAGTTAACCTTGACATTCTAGTGTTTGAAGGCACGATCAATGCCATAAAATTGGATGGTTGGGTTCAAAAATTCAAGGCATACATCTTAGTAAATCTATTCACCAATTCTAATAAGATCACCACCTCCATGTTGAAGATGTCCATACAAATGTTTGATATGTAGGAAACTCTTAACTTTCACAACATACACAAGAATGTGTTCCAATTGTGTATTAGAAGAATTTATTCAACATGTTGTAGCAAGAGTACTATCCTTTCAGACACTTTAAGGATGAATACATAAATTTTTAGTATTTGTGTCAGTGCAAGGAATAATCGATGGAATACTACACCAATAAGTTTTATGATTACACTATGCCCATGTGTGACAACTAAATGGAACAACATGAGGTTTTGACATATATCAACAAACTTTCACATTATATTCATGTGCAAATATGGTTTTTTTCCTTCTAATTCTCTAGGAAAATATTATATCAATGCTTTCAAGATCAAATTCAAATCAAAGATGAAGGAGTGTCTCACTGCTTCATCCAACATCACACACAAGAACCATCCTATAGAAAACTTACCATCTCATCATCCTTCATGGAATCAAAATACACATCACAATGGAGAGTAGCTTAACAAGGTCACACAAATAATAAGGTTCATGTTCCTTATAACTCAAACAAAGGAAAAAATAAACCAAGAAATAAGTGGTGTCACCAGTATTACTCATGTACCCACTCTAGACATCCAAATTTAATCATTAAGTGTTTGATAATATTTAATATTGGCATCCTTACTTCACTTGGCCTTTTCACCATTCTATTAACTTATAATATATACATGAGCATTCACTATTATATTCACTATCTTACAACTACTCATAACATCATTCAAACATCTATGTTCTTTTTACAAACTCATTTCTACCCAGTTTTGATAGTGTCTATCCTTTTGGTATAGGACCACACTAGGTAGATAATGTCACATTGCAACCTCGCCCACTAGTGTGGCCTTGTCTCCTACAACCTAACGATAAATTTTTAAATGCGATACATTTCATATTCCCTCTCCTAGATTTTTTAGCAAGGTCAGTTAATCGAAATATTCAAAATATTCTTCTATATAAGCACATTAAGGTCATTCAAAATACATCTAACAATCACTTGGCAATTCTACTATATATTGAGCAAAAATGCACTAATATTTTTAATTAAAATTACAAAGTATTCTAACAACCATAGGTCAATTATGAAGTTATTTTATTTCATGTCAAGGGTACTAATTTTCAAACATTCAATTCAATCTATATAATTGCATTCATACCAATAATACTAAGATTCACACACTCACTCTAGGAGGAAGAACTACATTGGCCTGAGACCCTTTTGGGCTATTTAGGCAACACTTAGATTACATTGAGGTTTTTGAAGATAGCTCATCTATTCCCCTCACCCAATTATCTCCTTTGAATTTGATCTATAATGTGTTTATTGTATAGGATATAGGGTTTTAATTCTACAGATCTTCCACCCAACAAATTGAAACACACATTTAATCAAAAAACTGTCACAGAAAACCATAGGTGTTCATGTAAAAAAATCAATCATGTAGTCAACTAAGACATGACTATAATGCATCCATGTGATATTAGTGTGACCTTATCCTAACATAGTTTGAAATTATATTTCCAAGTGTGACATAGTTTAAGGTTTGCTATACTTAGTTTCTAGCAACAATCTGCATAAATTCACTTTGACTAGGTTTGCATTTATGTTTTTCAATTTACTATTTATACATCATTTCAAGTTTTTTAAACTACTATATATCACATTTAGGTGTATATATTCTTAGATCTATATCAATCTTCAATAGTTTTTTTTATTTTTAACATTTCATTGTTAAATTAAAAAAACCTTAAACATTCTGGTGAACCCATATATTATTTATAACACTGCTTGTTATTTGCTTGATTTTTATCTTAGGATTTCATACAATTTATTTTAAGTACCTTGGATATAAATATGTAACTATGAGTCAATATTCTTTGAGTTTGGATTTAATTTGATATTAAAAAAATTGTCTTGTCACATCAGATAACATCTGATAGTGAAATTATTTATTTCAACCTTGGGTTTAAATTTGTTGATCTCTATACACAAAATATTTCAATTTTATTTTATCTTTCTTTTCTATTTTATTGCTACTTTTTAAAGAAACTATGTTATGATAGTTATAAAAATACTTAGTGACTGTCATTACGGGCTAAGCGGTGATTTGTTTTAAGGACACTATGGTATGAGGGGTAGTGCTCCAATATTCAAACCATTGTAAAACACTAAAAATGAATTTTATTTTTCTCATACCTCATGGTATATTGAAAATGCCTAGGGTCCCTTTTTATACCATAGGGAGTCTATTTTAATCATTTAATTTATGGTACACTTGAGACGATCGTGTCACCTACAGAAGTTAGTCTCACCATATATTTAGAGATGGGATAGTGGGCTACAAAAACAATTTAACCTTTGTAGTTAGTGCTTTGAAATATTGGCCCAACACTAATCTATGAATAAAAAAGTATATTTGAGAGCCCATACAATCATTCAAACCCTTGCCTAGATCATTCTTATACCTTATTTTTTTATTATATTTTTATTTATGATTATTAGATATGTTGACTCATATTTTATTGTATAACTCTAAGGCATTATGATATATTAAGTGGTACTTTTTCATACATGCAACATCTATTGGTTTCTTATGAAATGGAAAATCATGATGTTTTTTCTCAAACTAATAATTTTAATATTCAAATTCTTAGAACCAATGAAATTGAAATTCATGTCGATTTCAATACTAAAAATAATGAAGAGACCTATGATGTACATAATGAACATGAAACTCATATTGATCCACAAGAGCTTAATGGAGTAGATAAGAATCAAGTGCAATAATTATTTGAATTTCATCTAGGTCTTCAAGAGAACCCCCAAGAAGTTAATAAGATCATTAGTCCTCTTCTGACATCAAAAGTTAAGCATTAAGTTAAATTGGCCACATATCCACCCAAAAAGTCTCCTTTTTAGTTTGTTAAATCCCCTATTTCCAATGTTTCTTCTTCTACTATTGCATCTAATCATATTTATACACTTTTAGTTACCTCTATAGCATCATCCCTTGGTTTGGGAACATCATTTGGTTTATAAAATGTATCCATGCCTATGCCTACTCAAGCTACCAATCACTTCTACAGAGTTTAATATTGAGCATATAGTTTTTGTCTTACAAGCTAAGTTATCTCAAGCTGAGCAAACTATTTCTCATGTTAGCCCCTCCATGGATTCATGTTCCTTGTTACATAACCCTTTGTCACCAAAAATTGTATCTTATCCATTTCTAATTGTTTTTGTGGCTCCTAAACTTATTTTATATGAAGGCAAAGGTGATATTGAATAACATTTGTGTGAATTCCATGCAGTTTGTCTAGACTATGCAAATAATGAAAATTTATTAACAAAGCTATTTCCAAGAAGTCTCAAAGAATATGCTCTTAGATGGTTTTATGATCTTTCTCTTCAATTTGTAAAGACTTTTAATACTTTATCTTTTTCTATCAACTTTGATGAAAATATATCATATGCTCAAATTTTAAATCTCAAACAATGTTCTAAGATACAAGACTATGCTAGAAAAATTAATACATCAAATGTCTGATAACGAGTTCTGAAATATTTTCACTCAAATTTTTCTATCTCCACTTCAAGAGTCGATTATGTTTGATAAGTTCAAATCTTTCGATGAATTATGCTTATAGTCAAATAATGTGAAGTCAAATTGATTACTTTGAACAAGCTCAAGGATACTTCAAATGATCCTTCTACTTCAAATACCAAGTTTCAAAGCATGCTAAATTATAAGATCAAACCCAATGAAAGATAGAATAAATCTAATATACAATTAATGTTATTTCACAACCAACACAAAAGCTTTAATTACAAGCTTCACCAAGGAGGAAATTCTCAAAGTTACCATCATCTTCTCATGTATTATTTCAAAATCTACTTGAATGCAATCTCACCACTCTTCCTCTACCATTAGAATTGGATATGTCTAGACTACAATCTAAATTTTTTATAGCAATTAATATTGTGACTACCATTAGGAATTCCATAAATATATTTTTCAAGATTAAGCATAAAATTCAAGACCTCATTAATGAAAACGTTCTTGATATTATGACACCTATTGATGACACTAAGCCACAAATAAATGATAATTCGAAGCTCAAAATATAAAAATATCCTTTTCCAAATCATGAATAAAATAACCAGGATAATAATAAAGTACATTATGAATATAATGATCATCCTTCTTCTACATATGGGTATCCACTTGATAGCACTATTGGTGAAGATATAAGCAAACAAGTATCATGTCTTATGATTACATTTGATGATATGAAGTCATTGATGATGATTCAGATAGGAATTAACTCTTTCTTCGAGCATAAGTTGATAAACAATCCATACATAGTGTTATGATAGAAAATGGATCAAGTGAAAATGTATGCACCATAACACTCTATTTTATTGGTTACATAAGGCAATATTTATAAGATACAGAGTTTTCAAAGCATTTGATGGTCATACACATGATACTTTTGGGCATATAGTGTTATAGGTACAATGGGGCCTCTCATTGTGCCCACTCAATTCTTAGCTATACCAAGCACATGGGTCTATTAGTACGCCCTTGGATACAAAATATTAGAGTAGTACCTTCTATAGTGCATAAATGTCTCAAATATATTTATGGTAATCAAGTAGTCAAAATTCTAGGAATCTAATATGAATATAATTTGGAACCAATGATATTTACTGATCCTAAAGAATATTTAGTTGGCATAGACATTGAATAATATGGTAATGAAATAGTCTACATAACTATTCAAGAGAATGATTTGTATATTACAAAATCATTTTCTCCATGTATTTATGAACATGAACATATTACAAAATTAATTTCTCCATATACTCATGATCATGATATACTTACTCATGGGCATAATCAGTTAACTTCAAAGAGCATGGGACATTTACATAAGTAGAAAGTGGCACTTAAAAATAGGTTTTCATCTCTTAAGCCACTATAAGTTATTCAGAGAGCTTCACTATAGGTTTAGGTAGTTACATCTTCTCTTATTACACATGAACATACAGGTTCACATGGGTATATGAGCAATGATTCATATGGTTATATTAAAACATATTATTCTTATTCATATTCATAAGCATATAAAGTTGTAAATACACCCCACATATTATAAATTTAGGTTTAAACATTTGGTTAACCCGACCTTGGGTATCCAAACCATAGAATGGCTTGACGTTTTCTAATTTTTTATTGTTGTAATTGTTGGTTCAAATTATGATTTTTTCATTTTTAATCAATGGAAAATTTTAATCAAAAAAATGTTTTCAAATTGAGGACAAAGAAGCATTAGTCAATTATCTAAATAATAACAAGGCCTTAATAGATGTATTTTTTTATGTTATGAGAGATGAGATTAGTAAACGTGCTAAGGTTAAGGCATCCTCACCTAGTGATAGTGAATCCTTAGGTGATACTACAACCAATTCCATTCATGTTAATTTCACCTTGAGCACATCATTGATTCCTACACGTAGTGGGGGAATGGGTTATGTGTTCACATCGTTGATCCCTAAAATAAATAATATTCTTTATACATCCTCCATGGGAACCATTAGTGCTTCAACCCGATTACTGGTTTCAATTCTTATATAAACTCAAACCATGTTTACATCCTCTTTAGTGACTTCTCAAACTTCAAACTTTAGTAATAAAATTATGCAATATGTTTTACAAACTATAAAAATTTTGCAAGCTAAGGTTACTAACATTGAGCAAAATTCTATGAAATCACTTTATGATATTGATTCACAAGATGTGTTACATAATCCTCTTGCACCTTAAATATCTTTTCACCCTTTTCTAGCTAGTTTTATTTCACCCAAGCTCTCATTTTATAATGGCAAGGGTGATCATGAACAACATCTTTGATCTTTCTATGCAGCAGGTCTTGATTATGCCTCCAATGATAAAATTTTGACCAAATTATTTCCAAGGAGTCTTAAGGACTATGATTTATGATAGTTCTATGAATTACCAATCCAATCAATAAAAATTTTCAAACTCTATCAGATTAATTTATAACACATTTCTCTATCAACAACACTAAAAAGATGTCATATGCTCAAATTACAAGGATCAAACAAGGAACCAATGAACCTGTCAATGAATATGTTTTGAGATACAAAATAATTTTGGCTAAAATGATAAATCCTATGTCAAATAAATAACTTTAAGACATCTTCAATCAAAGCTTACTTTCCCCATTACATGAGTCCATTGTTTTCAAAAAATTCAAATCATTTGATGACTTATGCCATATGATTTGAGATCATGAAATGAAGCTTATTTCCTTGAAAAAACTAAATTATGTAGAAAACACATCAACTACATATAATACCAATATTTATATCAAACCAAGCTATAAGGTAAAACCTACATAACCTAAAAAGGAAACAAACACAATGGTTAATGAAGTGTCAGAAGAACTTAATTGACTCATATTATCCAATGCACTTAAGAGACAATTTACATGATTACCTGAGTCTCTAACTTCTTTACTTCAAATTTTGTGGAGTGTCATCTCATATCTCTCCCTCCTCCCATAGAGGTTGATATGAGTTGACTTATGTTGAAAAGATATGATGCCAATACATATTGTGACTATCACCAAGGCTCTCAACATTCTATGAATGATTTTATACTTTGAATCATAATATCCAAGACCTTATCGATGACCAAAAGATTATCTGTGATGGTCCTCCAAATGATTTAGGTTCATACCCTTGTGATCACCATAATCATAAAATATTTAACTATCTTTTGAAGATCAATATAAGAAAGATCCATAAGTGCAAATGGCATACAATGCACATCCTTCTCCATTACATTATAGGAAACTATTAGATGAGATTATTGGCACTTATTGTTTAACCCTCAATTGAGAAAGTCAATATAATATAGGGTTAAAAATATAGAAATAAATAAGCAAAAGGGTGATAAACAGATATATAACATGTTAATTAATTGAAAACTCAAATAAATAATACTCTAAATTTAAATGCTAATATATACTAAAAATAGTAAGAACAACTAGTGATTTATATTGCAATAAATGAAAAATAAGATTAATTATCTAGTTTACTATGCGTATGTGGATCTGATGTGAAACAGACTGGAAAAAGATTGGATTTATATTCTATATTATTCATCAAATTCTATAAATTTGACCTCTGTGGCCTTGGAGACTTATGTCAACCTTGGATTATTATGTTAATGTTTTTATCTGACTTAGATGCAAGTGTCTAGTATGGAATACCTATTCATCTGGATGTGATTAATAGGAATATTTTGGGTCCTATGTCATCTTGACTCTGGTGCATTCATATCTATATTATCAGATGCCATTTTTCATTAAATAATCAAAACCCTAACTTTCTCACCCTTGGAGTGACTATGAAAAAATTGGTTTAGTGGGCACTCAATGTCAAGCTAACCCAAGGATGTCTTTATCAATAGATATTTTTTGCATATCCAATATTCTAAAAAGGGCCTCATACTTATGTAGTTATTCTATACATGTTGGTTTGTGTGTGTATATGGATGCAATGTGTGATAAATCAATACATAGAGTGACCTAACTTGTAACTTAGAAATATAGCTCATGGAATGATTATTCAATACTTTAGACTTATAGATGGGTTATTCCTATGAATGATTTTGAAAAAATAAAAATTAGAGAAGCTTTACTCACTTGAATGCTTGATTGAATGCCTTTGGTAGGTTGCCTTGTGAGTTTTTAGGTCTATGTTAGGTGAGGAATGAATGATGATTGATCATTCATATATATACCAATCCTTTAGGGAAATATCTCACATTAAATAATTTAGGCCGACCATAGGGATACATTTCATTTTCAAATTTGATGACTTTAGGGCAATCGACACTTAGTTTTACACATGACACTAGCATCAACGTAGGCATCTAGTTGGGACACAAGTGTTATAGAATATATAAAATATATACAAGTCCAAAACTTGTAGAAGATGATAATAAATAGGTTTATAGAATTTTGAGAAGTACAAAAGTTTTGGTCATTAAAATAACATATGATTTGACTAAGAGATACCTAATAGGCACAAAAGATAGCAAATGTGATCCTTTCAACAACATAAAGGTCTTAAGAATTGAAGGGTACAACCATGATAATTACTTGTCAAGTATATAAGATTAAGGTGTTATATAATTCATATTTAGTGTCTACATTCTCTTCTTTAATCTATTAATGAAATTATTAATTTAAAAGAAAAAGAATGTGTACCTGAGTGTGTAAAACACACCTTATCTTTATGTGAGTCTCACTTGAGTGCTTTGTTGGTGATTAACTTGCAACCAAGAGCATGCTATAGTATATAATCAATGCATATAATTTAAAATTTGAAAGAATTTGAAATGCTTGAAAGTAAAGAGAGAAAAGTTATTAGTACACCTTTGTATCGATGCAACCATCTTGCCTTTTAGCAAATTGATTTTTAAAAAAATTATTGTGAAGCTTTAGAGCTAATATTAAGATAATATTAAAAACCTGCAAGTGAAAATCTATATAAATATTAGAGGAAAACTTACCCCCAATCTTGGAGAAAAAGTGATTTTCTACCCAATAGTTGAGATTAGTTCAACTATGAAACCCAATCATACTTATAACCTAGTGAGTGTGAGTAATCCAAGTCAAATCACACTATAAAAATGGTTTAGGTAGATGATTTGATCACTCCATCCTATAAAATTGGTAATATTGAGTGATGTAATCACATCAATCTTTTCAAAATTGAACTAACTACTATAGTAGATTGGCTCAATAATAATCCATAAAAATGCATCCTAGTGTAGGCTAAAGTCTGTAGAAGTATTTAAAATCTAAAAGTTGGTTTGATTTTATAATTTTAGGTGCTCTGTTGCATGGAATATGCAAGTAATATATGTCTCAATCTAAAATATGGGTTTAAAAATGGTACCAATGTATAGAAGGTTGCCATAAATGTGTATTTAAATCATATAACTATGTAATTTAGTCAAATTTTAAATTTTGTAAGTGTGGAAGACATGGTCCCATGACATGCCCCCATTTTAATATGAAATAGAGAACTGGTATAGGTGTGGAAAAAATATTTCCATAACA
Source organism: Torreya grandis (assembly GCA_037957365.1). Classification (NCBI taxonomy): domain Eukaryota; kingdom Viridiplantae; phylum Streptophyta; class Pinopsida; order Cupressales; family Taxaceae; genus Torreya; species Torreya grandis. The sequence goes on along the minus strand of JARHVA010001240.1, from coordinate 2,456,975 downwards.
TACCCCACTGTATTATGAAAATATTGAGTATTGAATAAGTGTGTAAGCCATACCTTTTTTGCACGCTCGCACTGTAATTTGAAAATGTGAAGGAGTGAAATCTATGCCTTTATGACATGCCACCATTGATATTCCCTCCCTTTTGAGGTAAGGGGAATAGAAAATGGTAGTCACCTTACCTCAAATGATAAGATAACTATATAATTTGTGAATGTATCATGTAATGTATAGGAGTACCATGTCTGAGTAGATATAACAGTGGGGTACATAGTATATGATCACATCAAATTCTAAGTTGTATGACGTGAATCATGGTAACATCTAGATAGTATAATTATAAGCTCAATAAGCAATTAAGCACACATACAAGATCACTCGAAATCAAATCAAAATACAATGGTCCAAGGAGACCTGAAACAAGGGTCATGTTCAAATACCACACAATAGAAGGGACATGACTTAGTCAAATATCCACAAAACAAGAAATGTCATACTTAGATGTTAACATATAATAAACTATGACATATTCAAATGTCACAATAAGAAAACAAAGACATGGGGGCCATAATAATAGAATATATTCAAATGCTTAACAAGAAAGACAAGACACTCAGAGAAGTGGATAAATTAAAAGTATGAGAAACCAACATAAACATATCATACTATCCCCTGGTTATATGTATTAGAAAAAAAAGTCAAGTACATAGCATATCAAGTACACTTGAAAGATATTATCATAAATAAAGACATATGTAAGTATATAAGCTCAATCATGATAATGGAAAGTGATCATACATTTGTATAACCTGTATGTATATCAAGATCAAAGAATGAGATGCACCCAATATCTATATGACATTAGTAGAAGAAAGTCCCAACATCCGTATAGGAATAAATCATGTATCTGTGTATGCTTGTATCACACTCAAATGATGTGTGAAACATATGTGTATATATAAAGTATTGATATGCCATCTACCAACTTAGAACTAACAACATAGATGCCAAAGAGCTAATAGAACATGTAAACATTGAAAATATTTATGGATTTTTGAATTTTTCAATATTTGTTTTTGGTGTTTTTAGAATATTTGCAAAGAGAGAATTATCCTATGATCGCATTCAATGGATGGTCATACGTATTTCCCCAATGGAAAATTGGTGAAATAAACTAGTGGTACTTCTAAAGAGCATGTATAAGTGTAATATATAGCACTATAGTATTTGTAATGTTCTATGTATGTATAGTAGAACTTTGTGGTCGTGGAGAAATAATAGAAGGAATGAGGGTTCATGTAACCCATCATTGAGTGATATGTGGTTTATTTGGAATATTAGCAATAAGAATATGTTTAGGTGCTCTAGATATTTGAATATGGTGTATAATAGATGAAGATCTCATTAATTTTTGTGTATCTTTGATGCAATGGTATCTCAAGGGTTGGTTGCCTAGGAAACATAATTGCCTAATGCTTTCCCTTTTATGTCGGATTAACCTTAGTAGGTTTAATAATTAATTATATAGACATAAAATTCTCTTGTTCAAGTGGATATTCATATGGAATACCAAAAACTGTAACTACCCTATTGGCATGAATGTATTTAACACATCATGTATTGTATAAGGTACTACAAGGAGAGTATGTATCCAAGGTCATTTCAATAGCATATCAAACACTCCCGTGTATGGTATAACTAAAAATATAATAACCACATGTGTTGGACCCACCAATAAAGGTAATTCTATCTCAACAGAAACATGATGTGATGTCCCATCAAATACTCTAACTAATTTGGTCGAAGGATGTAAATTAGTTGTATATAACCCAAATGTGTAAGTAAAGTCATGGTGAAAACATTCTTGCTAGCACTATTATCAATCATAACACTATGTATATGTTGGTGATTAAGGTATGCTCTATTATCATCCATAATCTAACTATTATCAAAAGTGATAAGGGTAAGTGCATAAAGTTGGGGGACAAAAGAGGGTCTATCTATGGACATGTTATCAAAAGTGATAAGGGTAAGTGCATAAAGTTGGGGGACAAAAGAGGGTCTATCTATGGACATGTTTTTCTTGAAAATTGAGAAATATGAATTTATGTAGAGAATTTGAGATGCCTACACTCAAAATTCAATAAATATGTAAAACATGAATTGTATAATTTTGAGTCTAATTTTTAAAACACTATTTTTTTTAAATGGTTAAGTATAAGTAGGTCAAACATCTAAAATTTGAATAAAAACTCTTATTTTTTAATAAAACAAAGTAGATAGTCACTCGTGCAACCCCTCATTTTTTTAGCATATTTTTAATATTTAAAAAAAATGGTGAAACTTATTCAATGAACATGTTTTTAATCCTATATTTTTTAACCTATATTTTTTCTATACTTTTTCAATGAACATGTTCTTTTTTTAAATTTTAAATGTAAATAAATCTTGAAAAATAACAAAAAATGGATAGTCACCCATACGGTCTCCCCTAACTACCTCAAAAAAAATAAAAAGTAATTTTTTTATTTGAATGTGTGTAGAATTAGGCCTAGTTTATAATCATATAATTTTTTTGCATTTGAATCAATGAAAAAAATATACACAAACATATGTATGCATCTATATTTATGGCATGTAGTAGCCTAAAAAAGCTATAGTTAGAAATCAACATAGATTAAAACCTTAAAATAGTCTAAATTTTATAAAAATCATATATTTGGAAAGAGGAGAGTGTGCTCATCATAGTGGTAATAATTTTTTGAATTTTCTCATTGAAATTTGGTGTATTTAGCAATAAAAGTTGAATTTTGTTGTTTTCTATCAAAACTCTTAGATTCGACTGTATGTTGACAGGTCCAAGCCTTTGGCTCGGGAATCTAACCCATTTTTGAACCAAAAAGCTTGGTTTTTTTATTTCAAAATGAACATAACATGTACATGTTGTTCTCCCATTACATTAAAAAACACATTTTGACTTATCTTACGTGTTTATGCTTATATATTTATCATGATATATACTTATTTATACTCATTTAGTCCGCATTTAAACTTATTCAACCTTGTGAACCTAATTTTGACTATAAAAGATTTAATTTGGGCTTATTGACCTCAATGTCATAATTAAATAAGCTAAATATCCCATTAGTTGAATCTGAAGGTAATCGGATCCAATTTGAGCCCCTTCAACCTAAGTGCATGACTATAAAATGTTTTTTCTATTTGATCAACTCCAATTTCATCAAAGAATGAAGTAAAAAATCATTTGGTTCAATTACATATGCAAGTTTGACATGTATAGGATGTGGTTTTGGGCTCAATAAACTTTAATGTCAACATATAATGAATGAAATAGTTGATTGGCTCGATTTTGGAGGTAATTAGGGTGAATATGAGGCCCTTAAACCTAATTACAACTATACAACATGATATGAGGCTAAATTTGCTTTGAGTTCATCATAGATTGAGCTAATTCGTCAAATGGTGTAATCAATTACATGATTTTTAAAAATTTAAGCCACAATCAAAGACGTATCTGAGGGCAATTTGAGCCACTTCAACCAAACTGCAAGAAAACTAAAGGAACAAGGGATATATTATTTATTCTCCTTTTGGTATATCAATTTCAAGGGATCTTAGATGATAAGGACTAAAATGAAAAGAATTTAAAATGTGTATTTTTGTGTGATCAATGTTGGATAACTAAGAAATCATATTATAAATCTGTAAGGGAAAAAGGGAGAAAGGATGATTGTTCATTCTTCATTTCATCATATTTAAGATTACACAAAATTTGTAGGTAAGTTCATGTAAGTGCAATGAGAAATTGTTTTGCAAAATAACCTTGGTTGGTATTTTGGGTTAGTGATTTGTCTAATATGAGTGTCTACAATGAGCATGAAATTAAAAAAGAGTGGCAAGATGAAACATTATTATGTCCATGTTTAAAGGGCTAGATTGGAAGTGCAATTGATTTTTCAAAATTTTCATGGATTGAGAATGAGCGATGGATTTCACAATCATGTTTCATCTTCTTAAATTTAGGCACACTGAAACATTGTCATTGTAAATGTTTTATATGCAGGTAAGGGATAATAAGCATGAATGAATGGAAACCTAACTAGTATTGTCGAGGGATGAATTGGTCCAACCATCTCACTTCACAAGTGGTCATCATAATGATATTCAGGCAACACGTGCTCTATTAATTATTTTCTTTAAAATAAAGTGTTATATTTGTTATGATATAAGAGATTGGTTGAGAGATAACATCTTGGTTTTCATTCAAAAGGGGTATGATAGATATATCCTAAAAGCAATAGTCAGACCATATTAGTCGAGTATTATAACCCTAAACCCAAATATAATACTCAAACATCACAAATGCAAACATGAAGGTAATTGGGGCCAATCTGAACCCATTTAACTTAATTATGAACCTAATGTTGACCATATGGAGGTAATTTGGTGTCAATTGAGCCCAATATCATAACAAGATAAAGTAGAAGGTTGACCAATTCAATAAATGGTCACATAGACATAATATATATAACACATACACGTTATTATCTCCATAGACAATAAGTCATTGTCCAACATTTATTTTTCTATAATTCTTACCCCATAGATATTCGTTACATCATTCTACATTTTCCATAATAAAGACAAGAGGAATCAAATTATTCTTTAGGTCCCCCACCATAAAAAATAATCAAATTATTTTTTGCCTAATCATGGGTGATGGAGCTCGTTCAAAGAAGAGGAAGAAGTCAAATCACAAAACACCAGAGCAATTAGAAGAGTTGAGAGAAAAACAAAAGGTAGGAATGTAAGCATTTCACTCGCGACAAGGTACGAACACTATTCCTGATGATCCAAATATCATAGATAATGATGAAATTGATAATAATGAATTGAATAACGATGATAAATATTTACTTAGAAGTCTAAATTATGTTACAAGTCCACATTCAAAGAATAAAGTTTTTATTTTGTTGATGAATCTACGCATGATAATTTAACATTTATCAATAAAAATAATTTCATGGAAAAACATAATGATGAAAGTAACAATGAACAAATGTCATCCCACACCTAAACAATAAAACTAACAATAAAAAAAACTAATAGTAAACATAATGATTTTAAAACATCCTCTCAACAAATTTTACCATTGACAAAACCTCCAAGGATTGTGCGTAGAAATGGTAAGTACTTAATTTAAGTTGATGAAAATATTTTGAAACCAATGCATAACATAATGTTTGACCATCATTCAAAAAGACTAGCTGAAAAAATGGGATAATTTATTTGATAAATTAGATTTTGATAGTCAAAAATGTCAAATGTTTGTTTCATTGATGAAATTGATTAAGATCAGACCTACAATGTACACCCTAGGACTAAGAACATCTAACATGGATGATGAAAAGAATGAAATTGTTGAAAATATACATGACATATATCATATTGTAAGCCCAAAATCACATAACAAAAATTGTAATGTTGTTTGGTGAATAATTACAACTTATGCAATTAATGGTCAAATAGGGAAAAAATAATTGATTTTAAAACTAGCCGAGCATTGGACATAAATAAAAAATTATTAATGAAAGCAATTGGAATATGCCAAAGACTTAATGATGCCAATACCACTGAGCTCTGGGCATTCTCTAGTAGACTTCAATGAAAAGACAAGGCTATAGCCGATGCTCTCAAAGATTTACTTGCACAATTTTGGAAAGACAATATAAGAGTTTCACCCAATATAAGAAATGTACTTAAAATAAGAGTCGACTCTCATAACCATGAACATCTGGAACATTTCTTGAATATAACCCAAACACAAATGTACTCTAAATTTTTGAAAAAATATCCACAAATTTTAATTAGTCAAAAATATTTTGAGATGGCTAAACCAATTTATGTAAAAATAAATCACACACGCACCACTTGTTATAAGAAACATGTTAAATTTTCAATCCACTATGATGTTTTTCACCATATACATAGTAATTTGCTTACTGATAATATTTTATAGAAACATGGTATGGAAGTTCTACCAAAACTAGTCAGAAAATTTATTCCAATCATTTTTTATGAAAGATCAAATGGACAGTTCTTTTATAATGAAGCATGTTTAGATGAAAATTGTAGCATTTGTGATGGATTTACAAAATTAAAAAAAATGTATCTATAAGGAGATTACAAGTGCAATTGAACAGAAATTAGTTGGTTTGATCAAATACAAATATATGACTTATCAAGTAAAAAATGACAAATAATATAAAAGGTGTGAGATTATTACAAAATAGAAATCTATTTTAGAATTTATAATCAAATTCAGAGAGGAAAATGTTTATGAGTATACAAGGCACACACACATGACTAAATGGTTGGATGAACATTTCAAGCTAAATAAGGACACATTCCCACTCGGTTTTATTGTTTAAGTAGTTGACTTTGCTGAGAAATACGCATTTAAATCACCAATGGAAGTTCAGTCATAGTATTACAACTCAATATAGGTTGTTATATTCATGAATGTAGCATTCAAGCATGCACCTAAGAATACAGAGCAAGATCAAAAAATATTAAAGGAGTATTATTTCTATGTCAGTGATGATTGATCACATTGTATAGAGTACGTGCAAGATTGTTTTAAGAAGTTCTATGGATAGTCAATTGAGAAACATGAATTTCAATCAACATTACATTTGGTCAGACAATTGCATATCACAATTAAAAAATATAAGGTTGTTTTACTAGTTGAGCAAGATACACATTACCACTAGTGTAGAACATATTTATAGTTTCACTAAGGTTGGCCATGGAAAAGGAGAGCTTGATGGTGTTGGAGCATGTGTAAAAAAAGTCGTTTCAAGAGAGGAGTTGAATTTCAAAGATGATATTATTTTGACTAATGCAATAACTATTGTTAAATGGTGTAATGATAAAATGGGCTATGATGCTCAAAGAAATTCTATTGTTGTAGATATTTTTGGTTCATGGAGAAAGAACACTTGGTAAAGTATGAAAATTATATAACTGTAACATGATCAAATTAACTCCATTCATTTTGTAGTTCAAAAACAAATTCCTGGACTATTCATACGAGACACTTGACATGTTTTTTTCTACATGCATGGACTCTATTTGGAATAAGTGTGAATCAAAAAAGTGGGTGGATAAATGGAGTAGCAGAGCTCTAACTTCAATCGATACATATTAGATTCCACCAGTATTACAACTTATAGATATGATATTGTCACATGACTTTGACCATGTATCTGATCTAATGCAACCAGGGAAAATATTAATCATTATGTACTATTTATTTTCATTATCTATCTTGATGGTGTCATTAAAAGGGAACATATTAAGTTATTTATTCTCATTATCTATCTTGATACAGGGCATATTTTTTTGATTATTGATGACAAGGACAATGAAGAGGGAACAAATTACTACTTATGTTAGTGTGTAGAAGAAAAGAAAAAATTGACTTCTCCAATCATATATGGAGAAAATATTGATTATCCCACTAGGTATGTGGTTGTCACTTGAACTTGGCTTTGGTGATATTCTATAAAAAAATCAGATGTATAGTTGTTTCAAGACTTTGAAACACATAGGAAGACACTACATTATTCAAATTTGATTCTTCAAAAAAAAATTCAATTAATCAAATAACATAGGAGGCCACTAAAAAGAATCTATGAAAAATTAATGAGTCAAACCGTGAATCTATTCTTATGATTATCAAGATTAGAGTAGATCCTAGTGGTTCATTGGATTGAAATTCTAAGGTATGTTGACTTGTCAAATGTAGATATATTTAATTTTATCAAATTTTATTGAATTTGTAGATAGTATATATAAATTTAGTTTTTAATTACTTACTAAAAAATATTTTATAAGTTAGTGGTATCAAATAAGCTTCCACCTTCATGCGGTTGGCACTTTTAGTAAAGAATTTCATATTCTTAAAGCTAAGAGAAGTTTAATATAACTCCTCAATTATTACAAAAAAAAATGTTCTTAAGGCTGGAATGGGTGGTTGATATCTTGATTGAATGTGATGGGAGGCCAAAAACCTATTTCTAGATGTTATCCGCTACCCAGACATATTGACAATGTTAGTTTCTAGCCACGAAGCACTGAAGATAGAGTTCTCCAACTACCGCTTCAACTTTGACAACATTTGTTGTTAGTGTTTCCACACTCATAAACAATAGTGAAAACATACATATAGATGGTTTTGGAGGTTTAAGTCATTGTATTACATGTCATTCACCTATTTAGACATGTTCAAAGTGACAGACTTACACTTGGAGGTCTCGAAAGTAGAAATGTCAGTTGGAGAACAAGAACTTGTTTGTTCACTTAAAAAAAATTGCATTTCAAGACCCGTCACTATAACTTATGTCAGTTGGAGAACAAGAACTTGTTTGTTCACTTCAAAAAAATTGCATTTCAAGGCCCGTCACTATAATTTATACCACAAATTGGTCTTAAAGGTTATGTCAACGTGATCTAGGGTGAAATTAGAGGGCTTCGACATTGACGTGAAAGTTCTTTCGATTCATTCCAATGACTTGCAGTTTTCATTTTATGCATGCTTGAAAATAGGCTAAAAACTATATTTTTCTTGTATTGGAAAGGGCGTTCTTGAGGTCAGAATGGGTGGTGGGTCTCTCAACTGAGCATGAAGGGAAGCCAAGACCCTGTTACTAGACATTATATGCCACCCCAGATGTGTTATAAATTCTAGTTTCAATCCATAAAGCACTCGAGGTGGATTTCTCCAATTGGAGCTTCAATTTTGACAATATTTGTTGTTAGTGTTTCCATGCTCCTGAACAATAGTGAAAACACGCTTCTAAGTGGGTTTGGAGGTCGAGGTCATGTGATTATGTTTCATTCACCTATATAGATGTGCTCAAAGTGATGGACTAGCACCTGAAGGTCTCAGAGGCAAAAATGCTAGTTGGAGGACAATAACTTGTCTCTTCAATGCAAAAACGTTGAATTTCCGGACCCGTCACTGCAACTTGTGCCACGGATTGGTCTTAAAGGTTCCATAAATGTGATCTATGGTGAAATTAGAGGGATTCAACACAAAAGTGAGGGTTCTTCTAATTCATGCCAACAATTTACAATTTTTAGTTTATGCATGCCTAAAGTTAGATTTAATAACTATATTTTTTTGTTTTGGGAAGGGCGTTCTTGAAGCCAGAATGGGTGGTGGGTCTCTTGACCAGGCATGATCAAAGTCCAATAACTTAGTATTAGACATTATCTACCATTCCAAACTTGTTGGCAATACCATTTTTGAGCCATAAATCACTGGAGATGGAGTTTTAAAAATGCAACTTCAACTTTGACAACATTTGAGTTTGAATCAAAGGTAATAGACACAAGCGATAACAGAGGTGATCAACCCCAAAATAGTGCACCTTTACCTATTAGATGCGGAGGAAGAAAATCAAACCACAACCCACATTTTGTGTGGCTCATACTTTATGTGGTTTAGCCAAGAATTTTGTTGTTTGTATTATTAATAGTACAAAATTTTGACCATGGCGCATGTGCCTATGACTTAAAAGGGCCACATTACCAATAATTGACCACTTATTTAATGGAATGCTATGTTATTATAATTTTCAATTAGAGATAATTTAATTGTTTCCATTGAAATGTGCATTTTTATTACATGTATAAAAGCATACATTTATTAAAAAAATAGATGTACTTTGGGACTTAAGGTGTGATATGTTAGTGTTATTTGTCTACCATAAGGTACTTACAATATTTTTCTCTTTAAATTGTGAAAACAAAATTTACTCAATTAAAAAATCATATTAATTTAGAATCTATGTTTTCTAAAAATAAAGTTATCAAATCCATTTGCATGAAACGAAAAATTAATGTTTTCTTCTAGATTTTTCAAAAAATATATATACATGTTTCTTACTTATGTTATCTACAAACATGTATGCTTATTACATCATCCAAACATTTTTCAATAGACTAAGCAAAAATTGGTTATTGAATAACACACCAAATCTTTAACTATTATGGATTGCGTTTCCAATTATGATTTTTTTGCCTGAAATATGTACAAATATTTAGGAACCTTAAAGCAGCCTTGAGGTTTGTAAACAAACTTCAATTGAGTTACATAGAATTTAGTCTGTACTAGCATTTACTAAGTATGTAACCAATGAAAAATGTCTCCAATTTATATTTTGTATGTAACCTACATGAACATGTATAAATTTATATGCCTAATTTACTCCCAAATGGCAGACCTGACATTGGCATAAGATATAAAAAAATCATAAAGAGATTATAAGTCCTCTTTCACATTTCCTGCTGACCAGGTATATTTTCCATTTCCTTCAAGCATTCTCTTTTTTGGCCTTTTTCCATTCTCCACCACATCCGCCAGCTCTTTATCCTTGACATTTTCATGTTTCCTGAAAATAATACAATGTCATGAATAGTTTATGGTATCATAAAACAGGGATTGCTTTAACAAATACCCCATCGGTATATATCTGATTTCATGAAGTCAACAGCATGGTCTAGATCTCCAAACACTAAGAAAAAACACTTTTTAGAAACTCGAAATAAAACCTGGCCCCTTCTTTATCACTAATATCTGACATGGTACTCCTTGTTATAGTGCAAGCCTATGTTTACAGATTGCTTCACTTAGCATCACCAATAATCTCGGCAAAAATATTGTTCTTGTTTGAAATGACGAAACTAATTTGCATCTCTTACAACAATTTGTCTTGCAATAACCTTGGTTGCAGTGTGCCAGTCAACACATGCTCTTGAGGTTCTTTACGACTCTAATGGTTGTTCCATGAAGTGTGTTAAACAGTCGAAATGCAATTGCAAACTTCTCCAACTATGCATAGATCTCCTATTTCCGTGGGCATGATCTATTTCCTACACAAAAAGGCTGTACCACTTTATGGCCCTCAACCCAACTGCATCCAGGGATCTTTTTAATTCCTCTATCTTCCATCAATCTCCTTACCATTTGAACTGCACCCCACCTGCCCATTTCTGCATAGATGTTTGACAGAAGAACATAAGTCGCAGCATTTTTAGGATCCAGCTTAAAAAGGAGAGTTGCTATAAATTCTCCCAACCTTACATTCTTATGTGCTCTACAGGCACAAAGCAAACAAGTCCACACAGCTGCCACAGGTTTAATTGGCATTTTGGTGATAAATTTTAGAGTTTCTTCAAGATAGCCAGCACGGCCAAGAAGATCAACCATGAATACATAAAGATCCATTGTAGGTGTAATGCAATAAGAGTCATTCATGCCATTGAAATATTTACAGCCCTCATCCACTAAACCTGCATAGCTGCATGCAAATATAACACAACCGAAGTTTACATGGTCAGGGTACGGCCCAGAGTGCTTCATTAGTTCAAAGAAATTGAGAGCATCTTTGCAAAAGCCATTTTGTGCATATCCTGCAACCATGGCATTCCATGAAATGACATCTTTTTGATGCATTTTATCAAACAATTCATGTGCCTTGTGTATGCTTCCACATTTTGCATACATGTCTATCAGGGCATTTGTAACTATGACATCTGACAAAAATCCACTCTCAATTATGCTTTGATGGATGCAGATACCCTGTTCTAAAGCTCCTATTTTGGCACAGGCTGGGAGAATGCTAGCAAAGGTTGTGGAGTCTTGCTTTACATCTGCCAATAGCATTTGCTTAAAAGTTTCCAAGGCCTTTTCAATAAACCCATTTTGTGCATATCCAGCAATCATCACATTCCATGATACCACATCTCTTTGAGGCATTCTTACAAAAAGTTCACATGCCTTGTGCATGCTTCCACATTTTGCATACATGTCTATCAGGGCATTCACAACTATAACATCTGACAAAAAACCGTATTCAATTTTATGCTTTGATGGATGTCCATACCCTGTTCCAAAGCTCCCATTCTGGCACAGGCCGGGAGGATGCTGGCAAAGGTTGTTAAGTCTTGCCTTACATCTGCGAATAGCATTTGCTTAAAAGTTTCCAAGGCCTTTTCAACAAACCCATTTTGTGCATCTCCTGCAATCATTGCATTCCATGATGCCACATCTCTTTGAAGCATTTTGTCAAACAGTTCACATGACACGTGTATGCTTCCACATTTAGCATACATGTCTATGAGGGCATTCACTACTACGACATCTGACAAAAATCCACTTTCAATTATGCTTTGATGGATATCCATACCGTATTCTAAAGCTCCCATTTTGGCACATGCTGGGAGGATGCTGGAAAAGGTTGTGGCATCTGGCTTTATAACTGCCAATTGCATCTGCTTAAAAGTTTCTAAGGCCTTTTCAACAAACCCATTTTGTGAATATGCTGCAATGATTGCTATCCATGAAACAACATTTCTTTGAGGCATATTGTCAAACAGTTTACCTGCCTCATGTATGCTTCCATATTTTGCATACATGTCTACTAGGGCACTTGCAACTACAACATCAGACAAAAATCCACTTTTGATTATGTTTTGATGGATACACATACCCTGTTCCATAGCTCCAAGTTGGGCACAGGCTGGGAGGATGCTGGCAAAGGTTGAGGAGTTTGGTTTTACATCTACCAAATGCATTTGCTTAAAAGTTTCTATAGCCTTTTCAACGAATCCATTTTGTGTGTATCGTGCAATCATTGCACTCCATGAGACGACATCTCTCTGCGACATTTTGTCAAAGAGTTGACGTGCCTTATGTATGCTTCCACATTTTGCATACATGTCTACCACGGCACTCGCAACTACAACATCTGACAAAAATCCCCTTTCCATTATGCTATGATGGATGTCCCTACCCTGTTCCAAAGCTCTTAATTTGGCACAAGCTGGGAGTATGCTGGCAAAAGTGAACTGATTGGGTTCGACACCTATTCGTTTCATTTGGTGAAAAAGTGTCAATGCGTCGTGAGGACACCCATGTCTTCGGTAGGCTGCAATGATCGCATTCCATGAGATGCTGTCTGGCTCTTTCATGTCGTCAAAAACTTTACGAGCATCCACCAAACTGCCACAGTTGACATACATGTTGATCAGCTTATTTTGAAAAGCTGTGCGTGTAGCAAATGCAAATCCCTTGTCAGTGATGAAAGAGTGTATTTTTTTACCTTGTGAAAGCGCATTTTTGGAAGTGCAGGCCTGCAGTAGTTGAAGGTATGAAGAAGAGTCTTCAGGGGAATTGTGTGCAGTAAGCAGACTGTGTAGCGCCTCCTTCAACCGACCCTCTCTACATAATGCATTGAGATGGAGATTCAGATGGGCTGTGGATGGCGTTGGCATTGTATAATTATAGTTGAAGCGTTAGAAATGGGCATTGTTATTCAATCTCGCGTTTCCAACAATGACAATTAAAGACTGTCACTGGCTTTGCCCTCAACAGTGGTTTTATGGCCATTTACAATGAAATTGCCAGTGGTAATATTACAACCTGGTTTCATGGAGGGGACAATTGCATCTGATTTTCTGCAATAGGGGGTTCCATTCAAATCGACCAGTTCAGAAACTGCAGAAAGAAAATCCTTATGTTAAAAATATGGCGTAGTTCAGCACCCACTGTTTAGGGGGATGATTTTATGCCTTTGGAGGGCATTGCATCTCCATACCTGCAAATAATTTTTTTTTCCATGATACCTTAGTTCCTTTTAAAAAATTATTGAGTGGTGATTCTCATGGGCACTCTACTTACACGAATTTCGTGGGACCTTTTTAGTTCAAAAAATTCCTATTTTTCTTCCCCATAGAAAAATAAAGAATCCCATAAAACTGTACGAGTGTAGAATAATCTTATTTTTACTCTACAATTGTTGTAGAAAAAAATTAGTTTGCCCCCTCCATGGGACCAATGTCTTAGTGTGTGGGAGCATTTTGGGGTAGATTTTACTCTGTTCTTGAGATTTCTTGGTGGCCATCTTATATGTGCCTATTGAGACCAGCTAGGACCCGAACCTAGGACCTTCTATACGCTGTTGGAGTGCTCTACCACTGAGCTACCGGCCCCTCTTGGACCAGTCCATCTTCGGTCCGAGTGTGGCTTAACACCAACACCCCCCCTTAAGCCACACCTCTCGTGTGCTTGGGGCTCCTACCCTGGGCCTGGCTCTGATACCATGTTGAGACATGGACTAGCTAGGACTCGAACCTAGGACCATCCATATGCTGCGGGAGTGCTCTACCACTAAGCTACTGGCCCCTCTTGGACCAGTCCATCTTCGGTCTGAGTGTGGCTTAACACCAACACCCCCCCTTAAGCCACACCTCTTGTGTGTTTGGGGCTCCTAGCCTGGGCCCGGCTCTGATACCATGTTGAGACATGGACCAGCTAGGACCCGAACCTAGGACCTTCCATACGCCACTGGAGTGCTCTACCACTGAGCTACTGGCCCCTCTTGGACCAGTCCATCTTCGGTCCGGGTGTGGCTTAACACCAACAGGGCCAAGACAACCTCCGTCCATCAATATCATGATAATTTAAATAAAGGAATGAATTATAATTTTCGCAACCCTAATATTAGGGAGGTTGCCTTGATAGAATATGGATGAGTGTAATTTTACCCCTTGTATTCATTATTCATTAAATTGTATATTTTTAAGATGTTGTGTACTTGTTGATTCTTAGATCAAATTGGGCATTATTAGCATATTTGCAGACTTTCGATGGTCCTTACACCTTCTCCCAACATCTTGTTGTCATGTTCTCCTTTCCCGTAATTCATTTCGTTTTGCACTCGTATGCAGTGTGTACTTACACTCCACACATGTTTAGAACATAATTATATAGTCCTACCAGGGATCATTTGGGCCCTTTTATCCCTACCCCGTGGGACCCTTATCTCATATTTTTTACCTTTTTCGACCATTTGATGTTGGTTTGTAAGCCAGTAGGGTCATAATTTGAATTTCAGTCATCTATAAATATACATATAACTTAGTACATTTAGGCATTCCAAAATAAATCAATTGAAAGTTAGAGAATTCATTAGTTGTTCGCAAGAATTTGCATTTACAAGCCTTTAAATAACTCAAACAATTATTAGAGCATTCATTGAAACACAAAATTTCATGTTAGTGACACACTACATTGTACTAGTTTGCTTGGTTGATGAATTACTTCAGTTATCGAAGTGTTGTTTATGATATTTTACATCATTGAGGGGCTTGGAAAATATCAAGATAGCTTAGTTATTTCTTGGTATAATACATGTCCTAAACTATATATTGTTTCCTTATGATTTCAATATTTAATTGCCCAATTAGGTTAAGAATAAAAAATATGTTCTCTAAATGATCGAAGTGAAGGCACATAAAATTGAGCAAGATTTTTGTAGATTCCGACCAGGGAAACGTAATTGTCAAAGTAGATTTTGCATATTTCCAAAGCAAACCTTGACACTCCAAATAATGGAATCTTTATACACCACGCTTTGGACATTCTTCTATGATCTTCATGAGTTTTCTGGGTTATCTTCTTATCACTATCAAGCACTGTTTTTCAGTGTCAAAATCACATGACCATCTTCCAATCACTTGCAAGAATTAGAAAGCATAAACCTTGCATGTGTTTAACCCTACATTTTTGGAGGGGGTGGATAGAGTTAAGAATATAAAAACAATTCAAGCGTAAGGATGATAAACTAATCTAGAGGAGACCAATTAATAAAACACTTAGATAAACAATTATTTAAATTTATATAACTAAGATTGCTAAAAATAGTAAAGTATAGCTATTAAAATATATTACAATAAAGAAGAAACAATGGTACTTAATTGGTTTACAGTGTGTAGACAAATTTGGATTGGAAATAGGTGTAAATCATGCAAGATTAATATTCTAGATTAGTCATCAGATTTTGAAAAATTATATTTATGTGGCTATAGACACTATCATTGAATCTAGACCCTACCGTCGACGCTAGAGTCTAACTGTGATGCAGGGTCTAGTATAGAATAATGACTGGATCTGGGTGCGACCAACTTCATTATTCTAGGTTTTTTGTCACCTTTTTGCTGGTGTATTTAGATATGGGATACAAGTTGTCACTCTTCATTGATTGGTCAAAACTCTAGCTCTTCACCCCTCTTCATCCTTGGAATGAGTTTTGCTAAAAATGGGTTAATAAGCTCATGGTGTCGATCTGACTCTAAAGACCCCTCTATCAATAGATATTGTTTATATAACCAGTACTCCAAAGAGAGCCTTAAACTTATGTAGTTCTCCCCTATGTGTGAGAAAGTGTGTGTACAAGGGTGTAATACACTATATGATGATGCATGCAGTGATCTAACTTGTAACTTGACAAATATCATTGATAGACTCATCTTTGAATACTTTAGACCTGTAATATGATTGCTCTTATGCTTGAAAATAGGGACGAATAGGGTAAAATAAATTGGTTGTGCAATTGATTGATTTAGCTTTAGTAGGTGTTTATTTGGTATTTACTAGATGATGAATGAGAAGGCTTAGACTTGTATTTCTATCACATCTTTTATAAATATCTTACGGTAGGGTTCAATAAGACAGATAGGCCAACCCATAGGTTTCAAAATGTTTACAATTTAAATAACTTTTGGCAACTAGACACTACATAAGGATCTGGACACTATTGTCGGTGATAGTGTCTCTTTGTGGCTAGTAGTATCTAGAAGACTAGAAAATAGGTATGGATTTGAAAATGACAGTGAATGATGTTTATCAGGGTTTAAACTTTATGTGCAATACAAAATACCTAGGTCATCATAATGATATGGATCGGATTAAGAGATAAATATTTAGACACATTGAGATGGTAAATGTGAACTTTTCAGTAGCAAAGAGGTCTAGAACTGAAGGGTAGAGCCCTGATTGATATTTGTCAAATGTACAAGATTGAGATGTTATAAATATTTAGTTTTAATATCTATAGTTGCTCCCACTTTAATCTAATAATGCATAAGGATGAAATTAATAAGTTAAATGAAAGAAATGTGCACCTAGATGTATACAACATAATTTGTCTTTACTTGAACCCCCATTGAGTGTTTTTCTAGTGTATGATTATAACCAAGAGCATGTTCTAGTATAAATTAGTGCATATAATTTTGAAATTTGAAATAATTGATGCTTGAAAAGAAAGAGAAATGTAGGAGTACACATGTGTGTTGATACAACCATGTTGTTTCTTGATGCTTTGACTTGGTAATGATGCTTCCTTATGAAGCATTGAAGTTGTAAAAGGTTTAGCCCTAAACATTGGAGATTTGAAGAGGGATATTCAAATGTATTATGCCCCTAATCCGGTGCAAAGATGAGTTACAACATGGCCATTGAGATCATTATATCTCAATCGCACAATTCACGTGTGAATATATATAATCTAGTGAGAGAGTAATTTAATCAAATCATCTTATAAATGTGGTGAGATTGGATGATTTAATCACTCCAATCTATAAATCTAATGAGTTTGAATGATTTAATCACTTCAACCTATAAAATGAACCCACTACTGCAACACAAAAAACACAATAACAGTACATCCTGATGTAATCTATGCATTTTGGTGAATAGTATAGTTGGTAAGTTTTGGTGCAATGACATGGCATATGCCCCTGTAATATGTCTAAGCTATAGTATGTGTCATAAATTTGAATTTTTTTGTTTCAAATCTATTCAAATTTATTGCAATGTACTATATCTTGTTTTATTAATAAAAGTGTGTTATTCAATCAAAAAAATCAGTGCAATGTATAGGATTTTGACCCAAGTGTCTATTTTAATCATGAAATTGAACTAGAGATTGTGCAAGTGTGGAGGTCATGTTTATATGACATGCCCCCACTGAAGTTTGAATATAATGAGTAAATGTATAAGTGTGGAGATTATGTTTCTATGACATGTCCCCATTGAAATTTGGAAATATTAAGGTGTATAAGTGTGGAGGTCATGTCTTTGTGACATGCCCCCACTAAAATATGGAAACTAAGAGAAAGTATACATGTGGAGGTCATGCCTTTGTGACATGCCCCCACTAAAATGTGGGAACTATAGAAATGTGAAGGTCATGTCTTTATGATATGCTTACATTGACATGCCTCTACTTTTGAGGTGAGGGAAATAGAATATGGAAGGTATCTTACCTCAAAAGGATAAGGTCATTGTATAGTCTGTGTATGAATCATTTGACATATAAGGATAACATGTCGAAGTAGATATATCAATTAGGCTCATAGTATGTAATCATATCAAGTCTTAACATGCATGATATATATCATGAAAATGTTTAGAGTAACAATACAAGCTCAACAAATAATCAAGCACACACACACGAAAACTCAATGTAATGCAAATGAATAGTTCAAAGAGACCTCATACAAGGGACATTGGAAGGGATGACATATTTAAATATCCAATCAACATATAAGCCATATTCAAATGTCCAAACAACATGCAATGGCATAGGGGCCAAAAGGCAAGGAATGTATTCAAATGTTTCACAAGCATTACAATAGCAAGCAACAAAATACACTCAAGGAAGTGAAAAAATAGATGAATCATAACTAATCGGCATAAGATTATTATAATTGTTCCTAAATATATGTGTTAGTAAAAAAATGTTATGTAGTATAGCATATCAAATACATTGTGAAAGATATGAGCATAGATATAATGTGTAAATATTAGCCTATAAGCTCAAAAATGATGGTGTAGAAATGATCATAAAGGATATGTAACTTGTATCAATCATGATCAAATAAGGCAAATGCCTCCAACCTACTATATGACATAGGTAGAGGAGAGGTCCAACATCTAGAAGTGCATAGATCATGTGTCTTGGTATCCCTGTATCACACTCAAAGATGTGCGAAACATGTGTATATAGAATTGAAATGATAAGTTATCTACTACCATACAAAAAACAACATAGATGCTAAGGAGATAATTATATATAGAAAATGCTAAATATTTTTGTATTTTTGAATTATTTAAATGTTTTTTTATTTTATTGAAAATTTAATTTTTTTTGTATTTTTAGAATATTTGAAAGGGAAAGGATAGCCTATGATCACATCCAAAGGATGCTCATAGGTAGCTCCAAACTCATAATATGGTATATGAAATTGGTATTATTGCTAAGGAGCATGCATGGGTATCATATCTAGATTTGAAGAATATATGTTATTTTGTGTATGTTTAATAGGACTTTCTGGTTGTGAAGAAACAATAGGAGTATGGGTTCATGGAACCCACAGTTTTGTGCTTTGTGGTTTCTTTGAAGTAGTTGTAATTAGAACATGTTTAGTTGTTCTAGGTAACTGAGTATGTTGCATAGGAGTAGACGAAGATTTTTTGGAATCCATTGTGTGTCTTTGATGCAAAGGCCTCTCAAGTATGGGTTGCCTAGGAAAGAATTTTTTTTGTTGCTTACCCTTTCATAGAGGATTAACCTTATGAGGTTTGATAATTAGTTGTCTTGGAATAAACGTCTCTTGTTCAAATGGATGTTCATATGGAATTCCAAACTATGACTACCATATTGGTATGAATGTATTTAATATACCCATGCAGTATAGAAGGTATTGTGTAGAATTTATGTATCTAATGCCGTCCCAATAACATATCAAACTTATGTATATGGTATAACTGAAAAGGTGGTAACCACATGTGCTAGACCATCCTGTAAAGGTAAATCAATCCCACCAATAACGTGTTGTGATATCCCATCGAATGATCTAATGGTTTTGGTCGAAGGGTATAATTCATCATGTGTATATCCAAAATGTGCAAGTAATGTCATAGTACATATGTTCTCACTAGCACCATTTTTGATCATAACACTATGTATAGGGTAATGGTCAAGGTATGCTTGAATAAATAATAAATAAATAAATATTGGAGTCATCATCCACTATTTCACTGTAATCAAATGTAATAAAAGGTCTTTGAACCATAATAGGTATTGTGTGTGTATAAGTTCCAATAATCCCATATAACGGGTGCCCATAATATGATGGAGGAGGATGTGCATTGTATGCCATTTGCATTTTTAGATCTTTCTTAGAATGATCTTGCAAATGATTGTTAAATATCTTCTGATTCTGGTGATCACCAGGTTGTGACCCTGAATCCTTTGGAGAATCATCAAAGGTAATCTTTTAGTCATCAATGAGGTCTTGGATCTTATGCTTCAAGGTATAACATTTGTTCATAGAATGCCCAGGTCTATGGTGATAGTCAAAATATGCATTAGCATTATATCCTTTGGGTAGAGGTCAACTAATATCAACCTCTATGGGAGGAGGAAGAGCTATGAGATGACCTTCAATTTTCATATGGATTAATTAAAGATTATTGTAGACACAAGTCAGTTACACATCATACAATGCATGTTATAGAATAAGGGTGTGCCATTCACCATATTCTAGATCACTAATTTTCACTTCCAAGATAGTACTAGCAAAAATTGGACAGTTATGTTACCGCAGGTGTCTACCATCTGTTATTAGTGTCCATAGACACTTACCGACTATTTTTCAAATTGGAAAGTCTCTGTTAAGTTGAACTATACATGTTTCATGGGTCAATCATATGCGATATATAAAAAAGTTAATTATAAATATAAAAACAATCCTAAGGTTAGACTTACTTGGTTACTACTTGGTAATCACGTTGAGAATCAATTACCACTCCCTTGAGACATTATCACAAAGAAAAACACATCTAAAAACCTCTCAATAGGAGCATCCCTAGAGCCAATTTTGAATATATATGCAAGTCAAAGTTGTGTAGACATTGCATTCCATTCTAGATTGACTACGATATTACACACACACACACACACACACACACACACACACACACCTAATTGAAGAGTTGTATGCATTTTGAATCCTCTTCAGAGTATTGGAATGTAGGTAATGCTCACTCACTCAATGGGGAGTGATTGGGTTGTCCATCCTAATGTATTAACCCTTTTTCAAGGGTCATATTTGGTCGAAAGTGAGATTATTGTTTCAAAGGAAGGAGAAGGAAAACAAAAATCAAACTAGACCAAAGGCGAGCACACACACATGCAACATCTATAAGTGTAGGTGCAACAATATGAGGACTTACATAATTGCATAATATATAGCAACACTGCCAGTAGAGATAAGTTGGTATCAGTTGTCATAGCGGCCTCACTATTACCAATAACATCCAAACATGGTTTGAGTCACAATTACCTAATCTGAGCAGTGACGAAACATTTACAAAACATTTTCAGAATCAATAACGATTGTTGTGAACAACAAAATACAGAAATAAGTTAAATACATCTCTCCCTTATTACTTTATCCATTTCAAATCATTTAAATACAATATCAATCTTTTCATTTCTCAATTCAAATTTATAAATTATCATTATCTTTTACACAATTTAAATTTAACTTTATTTTACATTATTTAAATCACATTAATCTAAAATAAATATAATAAATTCATATTTTATGTGATATTTTTTTGTGCTCGATAGATTTTTTTTTTAAGAATAGACATTGGATTTTTTATGACCTAAATAGTTGTCTATTTTGTAGCCTATGATTTTTCATTTTTATTTGAATAGAAGACATTGACTAGGTGCATATACCTTGTCATTTAAACAACCACACTACCATATTGGCTGTTTCTTTAATGTACAGGGCTTGTTCTCGTCCTGTAATTAATTTTCATTACTAATGATAATCACATTATTTCCATTAAAATTTGGGCTGTTATAGCATACACAAAAACATTCATTTATAAGTTTTCTAGGTGAATTTTGGACGTAAAGGTGTGATATTGTTAATGTTAATCACAAAAGAATTTATTTACAATAGAAAAAATCATACTAATTTAAAATTTCATGTTTCCTTATAAACATAAAGATATCAAATATATTTGGATGAGACAAAAAATTAAATTTTGTTACATATTTTTTACAAAATTTATTTTTTCTTGGTTTAATTATATAGAAACCTTTTAAAATCGGCTAAATAAAATGTTATCTATATGACTTATGAATTTATTTATTTTGTAAACCCTGTATAAAAAGTTTAGCAGTTTAATGTACTTGTGGTTGAGGTTTGGAAACAAACTTTAATTAAACTACATAGAATTTGGTCTTTACTAGCATCTGTTAGGTGTGCAAGTGATAAATAATGTTTCCAATTCATATCTTGTCATATAAAATTTAAGTTTTGCTAGTATTTGTTAGGTTTGTAGCAGGGGAAGAAAGTGTCCAATTCAATCATGTTATGATATATAATTGTAATGTCCTCACAATCATATGGCTTCCATTATATTTCTCATAAGTTCTAATAGTCCTTATCCTCTTGACTTCCTCCTATTTCAAATCTATAGTGACTAGAAATACTTTCCTTTCATTATTCAAAAGATCTTAACTACGAATCATGTGCTTCCATTTGTTATCCATAGGTTTTCTAACCTTCCGACCTTCAGACCTTCCTCTCACTAATATCAATTTTTATAAAACCTCGTTATACAAATTTCTAATACCATATACCTGCAATTGCAATACAATATAAATTGTGATTTTACTTCTATATATAAAAATTTCCATTCTCTTTGCTCCAACATCAATCTATAAATGTCAGTATGCAATTTTTTCAGGCACCGTATATATACATCTATTTTAATATAAATAAATTTGTAATTTTATTTATGCATATATAAATTTTAATAATTTATTTCTAAACTAAAAGCAAATAAATTGAAATCAAATCAAATTAAAAAAAAATACGATTGTGAGTTCACAAACATATTAGTTCTCCTACGAAGCAACATTTAAAATCTCTTAACCATATGAACATATACAAAATTGAATACATAATCTAGTATATTTAATTGAATCCCGAATGGCAGACCTGACATGAGCACAAGATAATAAAATTATTCCAAACAAAGGGACCATAAAAATTACCAAGATTGGAATAAAGAACTATCAAAAGATGCTCTCCTGTAAGCCCTGCATTGCATTGATTGTAAGCCCTTCTCTTCATTTCCTGCTGGCCAGGTATCTTTCCATTTCTTCAAGTGTTCTTTTCCTTTTTCTTTTTCCCATTCTCCACCTCCTCCAACTTTTCATCTCAGATGTGCAGGCTTCCTGAAAAATGGTTCAATGTCATCACACCTCTGTGGTTTCATGAAATAGGTGTTTAACAAATACACCATCAGTAAATATATGCAGTGATGCATATTGCATACCATATATCTGAGTTTATGAAGTCAACGGGCATGGTCTAGATCTTCAAACACTAAACGAACTTTTTTTAGAAACCAAAACTAAAATCTGGTCCTTCTTTTATACTGCAGGTCTGACACGATGTGGACATGATGCATCAATTTATAGTGCAAGGCTATCTTTACAGATTGATTCACTTAGCATTACCAATAATCTCTGCAAGAACATTTTCCTTGTTTGAAATGATGGAAACGGTTTGCATCTCTCACAATAATTTGTCTTGCAACAATCTTAGAGATAAACTTGGTTGCAATGTGGCAGTCCACACATACTCGAAGGTTCTTGACAACTCTAATAGTAGTTCCAGGAGGCGTGTTTAACAATCCAAATGCAATTGCCAACTTCTCACTATGGTGGCAGAGGAATAATTCTTTTTCCTCCTCCTCCACATCATTCAGTACATGTCTTGAATCAGGAAAATACCCTGCTGCACTCATCTTCCAAGACAATTCCTCCAACTTTGCATAGATTTCTTGAGTTTGTGGGTGTGATCTGTCTCCTACACAAAAAGCATGTACCATTTTATGGCCCTCAATCCAACTACATCCAGGCACCTTTTTAATTCCTCTTTCTTTCATCAATCTCCTTACCTTTTGAACGTCACCCCGCCTGCCCACTTCTGCATAGATGTTTGACAGAAGAACATAAGTTGCAGCATTTTTAGGATCCAGCTCAAAAAGGAGAGTTGCTGTAAATACTCCTAACCCTATATTCTTGTGTGATCTACAGGCACCTAGCAAGCACATCCACACAACCACCACAGGTTTGATTGGCATTTTGATTATAAAGTTTAGAGTTTCCTCTAGATAGCCAGCACGACCAAGAAGATCAACCATGCACACATAATGATCAATTGTAGGAGTAATGCAATAAGAGTCACTCATGCCATGGAAGTATTTACAGCCCTCTTCCACTAAACCTGCATGGCTGCATGCAAATAAAACACAAGCGAAGCTTACATGGTCAGGGTATGTTCCAGAGTGCTTCATTAGTTCAAAGAGTTTGAGAGCATCCTTGCAAAAGCCATTTTGTGCATATCCAATAATAATTACAGTCCATGAGACCACATTTCTTTGAGGCATTTGGTTAAAAAGTTTATATGCCTTGAGTATGCTTCCACATTTTGCATACATGTCTATCAGGGCATTCGAAACTATGAGATCTGACAAAAAACCACTTTCGATTATGTTTCGATGTATGTCCATACCCTGTTCTAAAGCTCCCATTTTGGCACAGGCTGGGAGGATGCTGACAAAAGTTGTGGAGTCTGGCTTTACATCTGCCAATAGCATTTGCTTAAAAGTTTCCCAGGCCTTTTCAACAAACCCATTTTGTGCATACCCCACAATCATGGTATTCCATGAGATCACATTTCTTTGGGGCATTTTGTCAAACAGTTCATGTGCCTTTTGTATGCTTCCCCATTTTGCATACATGTCTACCAAGGCACTTGCAACTACAACATCTGACGAAAGTCCACTTTCAATTATGATTTTATGGATGCCCATACCCTGCTCCAAAGCTCCCACTTTGGCACAGGCTGGGAGGATGCTTGCAAAGGTTGCAGAGTTGGGCTTTAAACCACCCAATTGCATTTGCTTAAATGCTTCCAATGCCTTTTCGACAAATCCATTTTGTGCATATCCTGAAACCATGGAATTCCATGACACCACATTTCTTTGAGGCATTTCTTCGAAAAGCCTTAAAGCCTTGTCAAGAAGACCACTTTGAGCATATCCTCCAATTATCGCATTCCATGAAACCACATCTCTTTGAGGCATTTTGTCGAACAGTACACGCGCCTTGTCTATGCTTCCATATTTTGCATACATGTCTATTAGCACATTCGCAACTATGACATCTGACAAAAATCCACTTTCAATTATGATTTGATGGATTTCCATACCCTGATCTAAAGCTCCCATTTTGGCACAGGCCGGGAGGATGCTGGCAAAGGTTGTGGAATCTGGCTTGACACCTTTCAATTGCATTTGCTCAAAAAAATTTAAGGCAATTTCAACAAACCCATGCTGTGCATATCCTGCAATCATTGTATTCCATGAGACAACATTTCTTTGAGGCATTTCTTTGAAAAACATTAGAGCCTTGTCAAGAACACCACTTTGTATATATCCTGCAATCATCGCATTCCACGATACCACATCTCTTTGAGACATTTGGTCAAAAAGTTCACTTGCCTTGTGTATGCTTCCACATTTTGCGTACATGTCTATCAGTGCATTTGTAACCAGGACATCTGATAAAATTCCACTTTCAATTATGCTTTGATGGATGCCAATACCCTGTTCTAAAGCTCCTATTTTGGCACAGGCTGGGATAATGCTGGCAAAGGTTGCGGAGTTTGGCTTTAAACCTGCCAATTGCATTTGCTTAAATGCCTCCAAGGTGTTTTCAGTTAACCCACTTCGTGCATAACCTGCAATCATCGCATTCCATGAGACGATATCTCTTTGAATCATTTTGTCAAACAGTTCACGTGCCCTGTGAATGCTTCCACATTTTGCATACATGTCTATCAGGGCATTTGAAACTATAAGATCTGTCAGAAATCCACTTTCGATTATGTTTTGATGGATGTCCATACCCTGTTCTAAAGCTCCCATTTTGGCGCAGGCTGGGAGGATGCTGGCAAAGGTTGTAAAGCCTGGCTTTATGCCTGCCAATTGCATTTGCCTAAAAGTTTCAAAGGCCTTTTCAACAAATCCATTTTGTGCATAGCCTGCAATCATTGCGGTCCACGAGATGACATCTGGTTGAGGCATTTTTTTGAAAAGCCTTAAAGCTTCATCAAGAACGCCATTTCGTGCATATCCTGCAATGATCGCATTCCAGGAGACCGCATTTCTTTGAGGCATTTCTTTGAAAAGCCTTAAAGCCTCGTCAAGAACACCTTTTTGCGCATATCCCGCAATCATTGCAGTCCACGAGAAGACATCTGGTTGAGGCATTTCTGTGAAAAGCCTTGAAGCCTCGTCAAGAACACCATTTTGTGCATATCCTGCAATCATCACATTCCATGAAACCACATTTTTTTCAGGCATTTTGTCAAATAGTTCGCGTGCCCTGTGTATATTTCCACATTTTGCATACATGTCTAGCAGGGCACTTGCAACTACAACATCTGACAAAAAACCCCTTTCCATTATGCTTTGATGGATGTCCATACCCTGTTCCAAAGCTCTTAATTTGGCACAGGCTGGGAGTATGGTGGCAAAGGTGAACTGATCGGGTTGAACACCTGTTAGTTGCATTTGGTGAAACAGTGTCAATGCTTCCTCAGGATTCCCATTTCTTCTGTAAGCTACAATCATTGTATTCCATGAGCAGACTTCTAGGTTCGTCAAGTCGTCAAACACTTTACGAGCATCCATCAAACTCCCGCACTTGAAATACATGTTGATAAGCTTATTTTG
Organism: Torreya grandis; assembly: GCA_037957365.1. NCBI lineage: Eukaryota > Viridiplantae > Streptophyta > Pinopsida > Cupressales > Taxaceae > Torreya > Torreya grandis. The sequence continues at coordinate 2,430,205 of JARHVA010001240.1, read as the reverse complement.
AAAAGTTGTGCGTGTGGCAAATGCAAAACCCCAATGCGTGATGAGAGAGTGGAGTTGTTTACCTTGTGAAAGCGCATTCTTGGCAATGCAGGTTTGCAACAGTTGAAGATAAGTGTTCGTATGTAGAGGAGGATTGTGTGTAGAAAGCAGAATGTGTAGCAACCCCTTCAATCGACCCTCTCTACATAATGCTGTGAAATTTAGATCGAGATGGGCAGTGGATGGCATTGGCATTGTTTGATTATAATTGAAAGACAATGTGCATTGTTTACGGCCATTTATTTATTTCTGTGAATGACAATTATATCAGTCTGCGGTAACATTTCGCTTTGCAATGCTGAATTTCAAATCCATTTCATCATTTCCTTACGCAGAACCTGCAAGATTAGCATATAAAGAGTAATTTATTCTCATGCAGATACTCAGTTTTATTGGAGTATTATGGTTTGTGATATTTCGCTGGTTGAAATGCAATGCACTTTTAGCAGAGTGTGATAATGGTGAACAAAGAGGGGCTTCTGCAAGCATCAGAATTGAAACTGTTTTGCTTTTGCCTGATGCGAAGAGTGGGCATGGTTCGTAAGTATCCATGCCTTGCATCTTTCTGTAGTTGACAAAATAGTTTTGTAATGCTTGTAGATAGAGGTGGGCGTGGCATTGTTTCAGTCCTCCATGATGCTCATTTCACAGTCGAAATGGATTGTTATTATGGGCGTGGCTGCTAGTATGCTTGGCATGCCGTTGAGTGCAGCGGTTCAAAATCTGTCCTCCCGGGGTCTCACTCCGTTTGGACTTCACCAAGATGAAAATGGGTGCTCTTGGGGTCTTGCTCATTTCAATTGAGCTTTACTAAGATGAAAATGGATTATAGTGGATGCGATCCTAAGTCAGAAACTGAGACATAGGGTGAAACATATAATAACTATTATAAGTTTTTTTTTATGGATAAAACAAGGGATTTTATTGAAGCCTTTACTTGTAATTTAAACATAAAAAGAATCTTTTTTACATAAAGTGTATGAGGGAAGAAAATAAGGGAAGAGAGGAGGAAAAAACATACTGTTGAATAAGGGAGGCAATGCATCACTGATACGTGTTGTCAAATGTAATTAGAAGGGCTTTTAAAAAAAAGTAATTATCATGCAACCCAAAAGGGTGAATCAAGAGCAAACAATACTAAAGCAACAATAGTAGGCGACTATGTTGGTATAGTTGAGTTCGCCAAAGAGGAATCTCTTCCTAGATCAACATTGGGCTTGGGCTTCTTGCTGAGGTGGAGATGTGTGAAGTCCATTGAAATATATTGAATTGGGGCCGCATACTTTTCTAGGTATTTATCCTTGCATGAAAAGAATTTTGGCAAATTTCCTCTGGTAATTAGGGTAACACTGACTTCCAAGGCCATAGTTGCACACATGTCAAGATCCGTGAGTTCTTTTGTATTGCAAGAAAGGCCATTTAGAATGAAAAAATATCCACATGACTATGTCGTCTCTTATCCATTCCTTAGTCGTAAGACTCCTAATCTTTTGAGCTTACTTCCCAACACAACATTGTTTACCAGGGGTAGTGTTCTTTTTCTCGTTCTTAAATCCAAATGATTACAATTCGACTCCCTATGTATATTGTTGCACCCTAGATGATAAGTACACCTAAGGATGACCCTCTAAGAGATATTCCCCAAACATTCCCTTTTGTTTAGCCCCTTTATGTCTAGGCTGCGAATTTATGAAAAAACTCATGGTCTAGTCGCCCATTTCTCAAAAAAATTGTGGCTTGGCCGCAATTACATGTTTATGACCATTTAGAGACCTATAAAGTTTTCCAACAGTTGTAAACATATATTTTTGACAAAAGCACACCTTGCACTTACTCATATATGTGTCCCTTTCGCCTCCATCTAATCTTCTTCTTCCACTTTTACTCTCTTCTATCACATTCATTTTTGCTAAATCATTCATTGTGCCTACTTTCCTCTCATATGCACTATTATTATTGTAACAATCATGCTTTTTTTGTTAATCCATATATCCTATGTTGTTTCCTTTTATGAGACCATTGGAATCATTTCTTAGATCTGTAGCCATCTATCTCCCTTGTGAAATTCTCCCTGCCTCTCTCAATCATTCTGCACAATGGATAAGAAGGTTATCTCAAGGAACCATTGGGTCTCTATTTTAGATTGTGGATCCTTCACCTTCCCCTTATCAACCAGGTATACTTGGAATTAGGTTGGTAGAACCTTTGCATATTCATATTTGAGTTAGATATGAGGGTACTTTGATTGTAAAGTGAAGAATTATTTCATTTCATATATTGTTAGGTTAGATGCTTTATATTTGTTACTACATTTTCCTTCATAAATCATATTTATTTTTAACATTATGATTTCGGTTACAAATTCTTAGAACACTATACAAGTCTTGATTTCAATTATTAGAGTAGAGTAATCCTTTTCAATTTCAAGGATAAATTATAGTTCTTTTTATTTAGTTAATACAAACCAATAAACTAGATAGTTTATTTAGGCATGTAATGAACTAGGGGTTCATGTATTTTCTTTTCATTCCTTCTCCAAGCTACTTGCACGTATTTGAATTCTTCCATCTACATCTTGTTTGTTAGTATGCTTCATGTAGTTTCAATCCTTTTTTCCTTATTTTTTCTTAAGTTGAGGCTTCTTCTAATAACCCGTAACTTCTTTATATTCAGGGCATAGATTTCCCTAAAACCCTACATTAGGGCCATAAATTCACTTTCCTAGTCTATTTTGAGCTTTGTCTTTTCATCTCTTGCTCTATTTTGGTCCTTGCTTCTCTACCTATAGATTTATTTGTAAATTGACTCTCTCTCTACCTTCTCATTTATTCGTGGTTGTAATGTCTCAACTCCAATCTCAAAGGCATTATTATCATTGTCGTTAGTGTCAATCCCCTATGTTGGCATAGTGTTGTCATTGATGTCAATCTGATGCCATTAATGTCAGAGTGTGTTATCATTGATGTCTAGATGCATGGTGAGTAATTTGTTGGAAGCACAACCACTGAGAGAGGGGGGTGAATCAGTGTGCAAACATTTGCATTCAATTCGATTCACCATTCACTCATACATCACTTGATCTAACAACAACATCATGAAAGCACATACATACAAAGTATGAAACAAAGGAACACATCACATGAACACAAGATCTATGTGGGAAACCCTCATGGGGGATATAACCTACTGAAACATAGCTTGGACTACTTGTCCTATAACCATGAATCAAGCTTTAGTTGAGAACCAACCCCTAGAATTCACCAAACACCCACTTAGCTTTAGCAAGCTCTAACTTACTAGGAGGCTACAACTCTCTTTCTTGATCAAGCACCCACTCAATCAACAATCTGAAATTCCACCTTGCTTTGTTGCCCTCTTACAATTGATGATGGTCTTCTACTTCTCTCAATTCTACCTCTCATACAAGCATAAATTTGCCCTTCTTCTTCTTCTTCATTCAAACAACCCTTCTATGGATTGAATAATCATGAAAGCACTCATGAAACCCTATAGATATCTCTAACCGATCCATACCAACTCTCTGATGAGATATACAAGCTGAGTAAGATCACATAACTCTCTTCTTCTTTGCTTCACATCTACACCCTCTCAACTAGTCAAATAAGCCTAATAGCCTTTAAGCAATGCAATACACTAGCTCACCACCTGCAAACACATTATTAGACCTTTTCAACATATTCAACATGATTTTATAATATTCTCCATGGTCTCTTACAACTCAGCAAGTTCCTCTCTCCTTCGCTTCAATCTTCTTTTTTTCTAACTAGCTCAAACAGGGCTAATTAGCCCTCTCTTATACTTGACAGTCAAGCAACAAACTCTGTCAGCCAAAGCACATTACATACTTAAACCAACACTAAAATATTAATTAATACATGTTACATATCCTAACCAACCACTCTCTAGGTCAGCCATACTTCCAATGGCACTAACCTACTCACTAGGCCTAATGTATTAGCCCTCACTAAGCCACGCGTTACATGTAGACTTAATACAATGCAATAGCCCTCACCCAACATAAGAACACTTTTTAAACAATGAACCAATAGGTCCACCACACCTTCTCCATGATTTAAAAGTCATACACCACTCACTCATCATATGAAACCTCTTTTAGCCCCCATGCCTTCATTAGGTCTCATGGAGACCTATTTCAACCATATCTAAATCTCCTCGCTCAGAACTAACCTCTTAAACCAACTATATCTTCCACAAATGCTTGAAACATTTCAATGCCAACCTCCATGAGCCTCCTCCATGCTTTATACCATTCAAACCATTTTCTTTCCTCTTGAAGACTCAAATAGCCCTTATGCTACCAATAGGTCTCATAGAGACCTAAACTAATCAGATTCATACCTTCTTGCTCACAATTATCTTCTTGGAATATCTTGAACATCTAAAAAAGTCAAGAACAACGCCCATATGATCCTCAATCCATCAACCATCTATCCTTCAGACACCACAAGCCATTATGGCTAAGAATTATTCAAAGTACTTCATCGAAACATATGGTGACACACAACCAACTAGACCTGAGAATATACTTGATCTCTGTCAGACATCTGATATGCATTATTACCTTTAAAACACTCAATACAAAATACCAAAATGAGTGAAATCAAGCCACATGATCTTAAGATCATATTCAACCTCTTAGACCACATAACTCTTCTTGAAGAACCTTCATATATACTCAAAGAATCAACTTCAACAAGCCTATCTGGACTTGACAGGAAACTCAGAACTTGTCATCTATAGAACACTGAGACCTTCTTCATGATATTAACAACATGAAAACACATTCCTTCATGACCTTGTGAGGTCATCTAGACACCAAAAGAACACTGCAAATCAAGACACATCCTTCATGGACACTTCTGCAAACTCCTCTTCAAGATCACAAGAACCTTGTGATGCTACAGAACAACGATCACTGTCAAAATTTCACGAACACCCTTAAGGCTTATACAACATGTCAACTCACTCTTTGATTCAACTTCAAGCTTTATAACTTATGAACACCAATTCTCATCTTGAAGAACATTGGTCTTGAAAGCCAATCCTCAACTCTCATACCCCTGTTCTGACTTAAGTTTATTTGAACATTACCTTTCACTCAAACACACTTTATAAGCATGATACCCACTGAAGACAACATTGCATTTCATCCCTCTGATAGTCACTAAACACTAAAAGACCAGGAATGAACTCACTTACCTCAGAAGAACACTTTTAAAGTTTGAAGAGACAAACCATCTTGAAAACCTCAATACTCTGACTTTCACCTCTTAAGCTTGATCTTCCATTCTAAGGACAATATGAACATACACAAAAATCCACATAATCTCCATGACTTGAATCACATTCTCAACCACTCTTACCAATCATCTTGAGTGACTAGAGTCACCAAACAACTCAAACAAGAACCTCATGTCTACTACAGTCAAGAACTTTCACACACAGTCGATTTCCATGAAGAATTTCTTATACAAGAACACCCTACCAAATCTTCATCAAAGCATAGAACATTATCACCCTCATTTAATGGTTAAAACACCATTTGAAGACCTTCAGATAAGTTTCTAATCCCATTTTACTCTTCTTGGGTTCACAAGTTCAAAACCAAGTGAACTGTAATCAACTTCCTTGTGCAATAAATGCACCTGTATGAACTTTCAAGACACCAAACTTTCTAAGGATATTAATCATGGAGTTTTCTTCATCTTTGCTTTTTACACCATCTAGTTTTGACCAAAACCCTACATTCTATAACCCATTGTTTGATCTTGGGTCCCTTTTTCCTACACACAATATTTCAAATTCCAATGACTATAAATTTGAACTCTCAACGACTATTTCTTGTACATTTAATTTGAGGGCCTTTGGCATGTCCCACACTGCTAGATCATCTTTGAAGGCTTATAACTTGAACTAGGAGATACCTCAAGACATGAAACTTACAGGAGACATTCTTGGCACCTTTATCAACATATCCAAACTTTCCTTTGACCAAATTTGACTTTGATTGTACAAGAAATAAATACAAAAAGAAACTGGTCATAACACACCTGCATGATGATCTCTAATGATCTAGACATCTCTTAGCTAGAATGGTGTAATTTTTTCACTCCAAATGAACTAGAACCACACCAGAACCTCACAAAAGCATCTAAGACACCCTCATATCATTCTCTACCACCTCAAAGACCTATAAACCTACCTTGCACACTCTAAACCATCATTTGATCACTTTGTCATTAATGCACAATCAATCATGACTAATCTTGACATCAATGACAATAGTGGCATTCTAGGGCATTGCACAACATAATCATGATGAATGAGGTTGATGAGCATGGTGTCTAGATGAGCAAGGGTAGTTGGCAGTGTAGGTTGTGACAAGATTATGAGCATTAAAGATATGTAGTGATTTCAATGAGAGAGAAATGTATAGGTTCAAGTGTCTCATATATGATTGGTTGATGTTGTGTTAAGGTCATAGCGTGAAAGGAATAGGTCAAGGCATCAAGATGTCTTGCAAAGCCTTGTCTAGACCTTGTGAGAAGGTATGTGCAAGTAACATGGTGAAGTGAGTGATCTTAGGTGTGTAATAAGTTGTTTGGAATTGTATGGGATTGAAATTTAGGTGTAGAATATTTTAGAAGTGTTGTAAGGTAGGTCTTTAAGGACAAATGCTTAAAGAGTCTTGTCATGGCCTAGTCATGGCATGAAGAGACTTTGTGTGAAGGCATGGGCTTGGTTGCTTGGTGAGATGAGTGGTCTCAAGCATGTGAGAATATGTATGGTAGTGGTTGAGCATGGTAAGATGCTATATGACATGACAGTGATGTGTTGAGACCATGAAAAGAGGCATGAAGGTCAAGTGCTTAAGTAAGCCTAAGGCTAGTCATGGTATGTAAAGTCCTAGTAAGGAGGTTTGAGCATGGTGGCTTGGTGATATGGATGCAAAAAGGCATAAGAGGATGTATAAGGTTAATTGAGCATGCATATGAGATGATGGAGCACTTAGGAGAGTTTCAAGGTAAGCCTACAAGGGTAAGGCCTTAATCCCAAGTCTGCAACTAGACTAGTTCTAGACCTTGCCTAACCAAATGAGGTGTCATGAGGTGTTGTCAAGGCAAATGAAGGATGTTTTACATTATTTTAGCATGTGAGATGTTGTGTGAGCATGTAAGTGAGGTGGAGATCACATGGAAAGAGGTTTTAAGTTCATTTCAAGACCTAATGCGGTGTGAACACTCAATTGTTGGAAGCAAGATGACTGATTCACCCCCCCTCTCAGTCATCTTGTATCCAATAATTGGTATCAGAGCCTAGTCCTTTGAGATAGGCCTAACAAACTAAAGGTGATCATAAGAAGCACAAGATTGGATTGTGATGATGACAATGTTTATCATGTTAGTAATGATGGTCTACCAAAGAATGATGGTATTGGCAGAGTTGACTGAGAAGAAGAAGGATGACAAGGTGGGTCATGATCAACTCATAAACCAAGGTGGGTTATTTGCTACTGTAGAACATAAGTTAGATTTGAAAGAATGTCAAAAGTATTCTTTTTCATCTCATAAGGATTATGTAGAATCCAAGTCAAGGGCCAAGCTTAAGTTGACAATCAATCCTAGAAGGGAATTAAATAATACTCAGTCTTGTGAGAGTATGGAGATTTGGGAATCTCTTGAATTTATATTGTTTTAGTGCCTTATAGAAGGGGTGACTCCATTAGGCTTCATGGAGACACTCATCTATAAGTGGAAGCATGGTGGATGCTTGTTGAGCTTGACTTGTGTTGAGTTTTGGTATTGGTATCAAGGTGCTTGATTTGTGTTGAATATGGTCTGTGTGTACTATTGATTCATATGATGAACAAGTCATGAAGACAAAGGGGGAGCTTGGTTGCTCTGAATTCTTTGTCAAGAGAGTAGTTGTTTTGAGGCTAGTGTCTAGGTGAGATCAAGGTTTGTTCAGTTGGTAACAAGTTATGTCAATGCACATAAGAATGTTGCATTAATAAGATTTTTCATAAGTGATTATTGCATGAATGCATAGGTCAAGGTGTTAAAGGTGTTTAGGTGCATTGGAGGCTAGAATCTAGTCATGGCAAAGCAGAAGTATGAAAGCAGTGACATGAGTGATAACTTCAAGGTGATATTTATGATTATTGTCATATATATTGATTAGTAATAAACAATTGGTATCAAGGAGCATATTTTGAATATGCATCTTGCATAAGATGGATATCAAAGGTGAATAGAGACAAATTATAGAATACAATTGACAGTGATTGGGTGCATAAAAGAGTTGTCATGATGAGGTATGTGCCATGGTGACTTGAAAAACATGAATAAAGAATATTAAATTAAGAATAACATATGAGAGTCCATATGGACATGACATGAGTGATATTTACTCCAGCATGGAAGACTAGATTGTTCCCTTGTAACAATATCTCTATTTGCAGATATAGCTAATAGACATGATGGGTAAGCATTGATTTCAAAGATATTTTATACTCAAAGACATTAAATTTGATTGCTATAAGCATTTTAATATGATCTTTGGGTCATGTATCAAAGTTTTATCTGCTTAGTATGCATTGGTTGTGTGAGGTGAAGGTGATCAAGCAAGAAAGATGTATGGGAGATAGTGAACTAGGTGTGCATACTAATGAGCAGTAAACTAATACAAAGAGGGTTATCATGATATAGATGGATCAAACATGGCTTATGAATCTAAGAGGATGATATCAAGAGTCTTTATGATATGAAAAAGAGGTTTAAGGTCCAATCAAACATAAAGGAAGTTCTAATAAGAAATAGCCTAGTGAGTTTGAGTCATAACAGTCATGTCAAGGACAAGATGTATGGTCTTGTAATTTGAGTTCATTTGGAGGAAGTATGCATGAAGTAAGGGGGAGCATGTTCCTATGATTATTAATAACCTATGTTTCAAGAAGGTGTGGTTCTAGATGGCAGTTTGTGGAAGACCCTTTGTCATTAATGTCAAAGGGGGATAAAGTTCAAAAATGAAGGTTGACCAATTTCGGGAAGATATGAGTGATTAGTTATCAAATTGTAGAATGTTTTACCATTAATGACAAAGGGGGAATTTGTTGGCATATTTTTTTCATTGATGTCAATCTGATTCCATTAATTTTAGAGTGTGTTATCATTGATTTCTAGATGCATGGTGAGTAATCATGATGAATGAGGTTGATGAGCATGGTGTCTAGATGAGCAAGGCCAGTTGGCAGTGTAGGTTTTGATAAGCTTATGAGAATTGAAGATATGTAGTGATTTCCATGAGAGAGAAAGGTATAGGTTCAAGTTTCTCATATCTTTTTGGTTGATGTTGTGTTAAGGTCATGATGTGGAAGGAATAGGTCAAGGCATCAAGGTGTCTTGCAAAGCCTTGTCTAGACCTTGTGAGAAGGTATGCACATGTAGCATGGTGAAGTGATTGATATTAGGTATGTAAGAAGTTGTTTGTAATTGTATGGAATTTAATGTTATGTGTAGAATATTTCATAAGTGTTGTAAGGAAGGTCTTTAAGAACAAGTGCTTAAAGAGTCTTGTCATAGCCTAGCTATGGCATGAAGAGACTTTGTGTGAAGGCATGTGTTTGGTTGCTTGGTGAGATGAGTGGTCTTAGGCATGTGAGAATATGTATGGAAGTGGTTGAGCATGGTAACATGTTATATGACATGATAGTGAGGTGTTGAGATCATGAAAAGAGGCATGAAGGTTAAGTGTTTAAGTAAGCCTAAGACTAGTCATGGTATGTAAAGTCCTAGTAAGGAGGTTTGAGCATGGTGTCCTGGTGATATGGATGCACAGAGGCATAAGAGGTTGTATAATATTTCTTGAGCATGCATATGAGGTGTTGGATCACTCAGGAGAGTTTAAAGGTAAGCCTATAGGGGTAAGGCCTGAAGCCCAAGTCTGCAACTAGACTAGTTTTAGAGCCTGCCTAACCAAATGAGGTGTCATGAGGTTGTAATCAAGGAAAATGATGGATGTTTGACATTGTTTGTGAATTTTATATGTTGTGTGATCATGTAATTGAGGTGGAGATCATATGTAAAAAGGTTTGAAGGTCATTTCAAGACCTAATGAGGTGTGAAGACTCAATTATAGAAAGCAAGATGGTGAGAGCATGGCCTAATGAGGTATTAGGATCAATTTCCAAGGCATGTGTGAGTATGTGAGCATTTAAAATAGTATATCATGTTTTCACAAGTGTGTTGACCAAGTTTTAGGTCAAATTTTAAAGTTTAAGGCAGGAAAAAGTTCTTTGAAGTCTCTTGAGTGCATAGAATGGAGGGTTCTCAATCCAATATGAACTTTCAAGTGTTCATTGACACATGTAAAATTTGAATGGGAACCCAATATCTTAATTGTATATGGGGAAGAGTCCTAACTCAAATTTCTAAGCATTGATTTCTATAATAAGGGGCTCAGCTTTATGAATGATCCTTAAGACTAGAAGATCGTTTAAACCCTCAAAGAACCCTAATAGTAACCTAATATGAAAGAAATTGATATAAAGTGCCTAGAATGGTTTTGTATGGATATAAAAGTGATTTTAGTTTTAATTAAACTCTCTTAGGAACCTCTAGGCGTGATTGGTTTGTTAGGTGAGTGAGTGGACCCTACAAGAAAGGCCTTGTTTCTCAAAAAAATTCTATAACAAATAGATTTGAACAAGTCAAAGTATGCAGATAATTTGAGGAAAAAGTTTGATACTTGTAGTTGATGTCAATAGTGGTTTATAGGAAGGTTATATCCTTTAGGTATGCTAAATCAGTCATACAAGTTGACCTATCGCTAGTAGACCTAATGATGCAGATAGTGAGAAAACCAGGCAAAAGTGAGAAGTTATTTAGGGATGTGTTATCATGGATTAGGTATGAATACAATTGAATTAATATGTTATTAAATACCTTTAATACATGTTCATATTGGATAGAATATTTTGAGATCATTGTATATGACAAAATGTTGCTCAGAAGTTGACTTATCTAGTGCAAGGTCTAGAGATTGATATACATATCTAATATTAGCCATTAGACCTTAGTATTTTTGTGTTTTGAGATTTTATTAAGATATATAAGGATAATATTCATGCATCAGTAGTATTTTAATGTGTCTACATAGGTTTTGGAATTTAAATTCACCATGACTGATCTTTGAAGAAAACTGGCAATTTTGAGTGAACAAGGTACAATGATGAGTTTGAAGCCTTATCTTATAAATTGAAGTGTAAAATGAATATGATGATGTTACTTGGGAAATTCATTACCTATCCATGCTTTTTATAATGTTTTAAATTTATTTTAAGAGTTTGAAACATTAAATCCAAAATGGTTTGTCTGGCTAAGTAAGGACTGTGAGAGATAAGGTCAACAAATTGGTCTACAAGACCAATAGTTGCCATTATATATTGTCATATTTTTGTTTTATATTGTTATAATGGTTTTTTAAGATAATATTCATGCATTTTAAACCCTTGATTATTTTCCTTTAGTTATAAGTTTGTGTTTTCCTTGACAATGTTTTAAGGCCAGTTGGCAGTTCAAAGTAAGCATCTTGCAGAGAAGAGTTTGAGCTTGTATACCCTGAGTTGAAGCATATAATTAAGTTTTTGATGATATTGAGGTCATTATTATTCTGTATATATTATTTATTTCCATGTTTATTTTTAAAAATAGTGTTTTTGCTTCAATTGTTTAAGACATTTTCTATGTATGCAAAGACCTAGTATGAAGAGTGTTTTGAGAAGAGGTTCAAGTGGTGGTTGGACATAAAAGGTGTTTTGGTCATAAAGTGAAGTTTGATAATGTATATTTTATTTTAATATGAGGTTTACCCCCTATATGTGTAACTTGGAATCATTTCAAGAAAGACAATGTGTAATGTGCTCCAATGAAGGCCTAATGGGATTAGGTCTCCTTAAGGTCTAAAAGAAGGTTTTAGTCCCATATGATATGACCAAACTAATGTATTGGTTGATTCATGTTTTAAATGTGTTTTAAGATTTATTTTAATGGTAATAAAATTATACAAGTGTGCATGGATGACCAAGGTGTGTGAGATCAAGAGACTACTATAAGAACAAGGCAATTTTAGGCCTATTTGGTGATGTAAGACAAGGAAGTGTGCAAGAGAATAAGAGAGCACAAATAAGATTAGGATGAGGTCATGTGGAAAATCCAAGGGGTGTTATTAATATCTAATAGAAGGTCTGAATATGAGGATCAAGGTCAAATGACCTAATCAAGTCAATAAGAGGGCTAGTTGAGCGAAGAAGGCTAGATGCCAGTTTGAAAGGAGTAGAAGTGTGTGAAGAGATGAAGAAGAGACCATCATCTATTAAGGATTGAAATAAGGACACATATGTAAGGCATAATTATAATTGGATGAGTGGGTTCTTGGTTAAGAGGTGATTGAGTTAGTGCTGAGTCACTAAGGGAGTTGGTGTTTCCTTGCAAGTGGGTGCTTGCTAAAGATTCTATCAAGTTGGTGCTTGATAGACTGGGGTTGGTGCTCCAAGTTGAGTGGGTGATTAAATTAATTTGATTCATTAATTTATAATATTTTTTGTCCAATATAGGGTCAATGGTTTTTTATTCCCCATGATATTTTTCCACTTATATGTTGTGTTCATACTTGCTTTGTGTATATTCTCATTACTATGTTGTTAGACTAGTTGATATTGCTCATATGCTTATGTTGCTTGATGAATGATTAGAAGATATATTGAAGTGAAATTAAAAGTTTATAAGGACATGAATTCACCCCCAATCCCCCTCTCAGTCATTTGCTTCCAACACCCTAAAATGACTATAACAAATGTTTTATTCCATATAACAATGAATTGTTGGTAGAGTATGAGATGAAATTTTCACTTAACAACACCAATCCAAATTTCACACTAATATAATTGCTTTCATTAGAGATAAAAAATGAAAATTTTTTAATTAAAGGAGATCACATTATCCTTTTAATCCATCTAATCTTTCCCCTTTTGAGTCATATGATTTTTGTGAATTGAGACTACTCACTACCCCACTTGTTGGAGAGAAATAACCATCAAGGAGAGGAATGTGGAAGAATTACAGGAAATCATGGAGGATTCCACTAAACTCTTGTATAATACTAAGTGAAAATATCCTCATAATATCCATTACTTCTCTATTTCTAGTGATTAAGCCAACACCCACTCACGTCCAAGTGATTCTAATTCACATGATTCTCATAAAATCCATGTTTCTCCTCCTCCACGCAAGGTACCTCCCTCACAATCTCCTCCTCCATGCAAGGTGCCTCCCTCACAATATTAGATAAACACTTTGAATTAATATCCTTTGGTATATCACCAACATGTGAACAAGGATCACTTCTCTTACTGGGTTATCTTGACCCCCCTACCTATTATTTAAAGGTTTCCTCCAACAAGGTTGATTTTGACTGCCACATGTGACATAGGGATATGGGATGCCTACTAAGTCTATCAACACCCACACAAGGAAGGTTATATATGTCCTAGGAATACTTCACTTAACTGATAATACAAGGATCATCTTCTCCATACATTCCATAAAGTATCTTTCCTAGTCGACCTCCTTGGGAAGTTCATTTTGACTGACCTTGATATGTGTGTAGCCTATATGCATCCAAACACACTCCTAATTTGTTATTATATGTATAACTCACACATTTCATGTAATTATATGCAATCATTTTCAATAAATCTTTCTCATACACCTACACATAAGTCTCACACTTGATCACAGACTTATGTGCAATGATCACCTTAGATTGCAGTCTGTACATCTCACTATTCACTCCTTAACTCGCAATCCTACATGCCTCACTAGCATCTACTCATAGACTAGCCTACTCCATTGAAACCCACTTCAGCATAACCATGTATCAGCCTAATCTAACTGTGTACCTCGACTAGTGGCCCCAAATCATCCTAAAATCTTAGGATTGATTATTGTTAGTTATCAGCTTGGATTCTCAAGATTATGATCGTTAGTGAACAACCAATAATTGCATGACCAAATCAGTGGTCACCACCCAATTGGAAATTCTATCATTGGCATGCAAGGATATTGAGACATGTCAACTCCACCTTTGTTTTATTATACAATAATTGATTGTGACTTTCATTAAACTCATGCATGTTAAATATGTAGCATATGCATCTGGACATACTCAGTCAAGTCGATGCAATACACAATCATAATATAGATAACATGTTATGCATATCTAATATATAACACATGAATTATATCACATTATACCATTTCCCTATTCTTTCTATTGAATAGAAATTGCATTTCCTACAAGTAAGACTTATGCTCTATTGAATGTGTTTTGATTATTCTGTCTGAATACATCTCTACGCATTCACTTTGCATTACCAAAACTTGTTTATCCCTCACACACTTGGTTTTAGTCCTTATGGAGTGGATAATTGGTATCAAATCAATTATTCTTTTATTTTATATGCTTGTAACCACCCAAGTGCAATAAGAGAGAGAATGTCTAATAGGCAGTTCTATCTCAAAAATTCCAAAAGAATGTCGTAGTAAAATCAAGATGGCTAACACCTAGAAGAAACTTGAGTTAACCTAGAAGTTATAAGGTTCATCACATATGTATTTGAGGCATAATTCATATAAATTTTTTGCTAGTTATGTGAATTGATGATGCAACTCAACTCGATGCCTTCCCATTGAGCGGTTTCAACAACAAACACTCTTCAAAGTACGAGTCAATCTTGACATCCTTGTGTTCTAAGGCAAGATCAATGCCAAATAATTGGATGCCTATATTTGACAAATAAATACATAATTATCATAAAAATACTTCACTGATATTGATAATATCACCTTTACCATATTAAATCTATCAATTCTAGTTATTCACTGGTGAGAGACCTTCAGTACACAGCATGGGCAAGAGTGTGTTTCAATCAAATCAAGGAAGAATTTTTATGATGCACTAATGGATGAATACAAACATCTATAACACTTTGAATATGAATACATCAAGTTCTAATAATTGTGCTAACACAAGGATCAGTCAGTGGAGGACTACACTAACAAATTCCATGACTACTGTTACACCCTTAACCGTTGGCATGTCTAGGGATATATGTAGCCAAATTATGGCTTGCATAACCCTTTTAAATATTATTCTACATTTATATATGCACTCATATGCTTATTAATCCAGCCTATGGGTTATCCATGACCTTGGTAGACTATAAATAGGAGGTATGGTTAGTTGTTCATCATCATATTGGAGTATTCATTTCTTAGTGCAAGCATTTGGGAGGTTGCCCCCTCGAAGTGTCTTATATATTATTCATATTTTATATTATATTTCCATATCATTGTGATATACTTATGTTATTCTACTTATTTGGTGAATTAATATCATTACAAGTGGTATCAAAGATTCGATTTGGGCCATAATCAGGTCAAAAACCCTAGATCTTGGAATTTGGCTATATCTCACAAAAGTTTTTGAATTTATTTGCATTTTTTTATAGAAGGCGAGAAATTATTCAAGTAAGCTTCCATTCAAATTTAAGCTCAATTGGATCTATTTTGAAAAACCTGTCGCCATTTTAGGATTTTTCATAAATTTGCTCCATAACTCACAATTTATAGAATTTTTTAAATTTATTTACATTTTTTGAAAGCTTGGAAAAAATTATTTTGGGTCTATTATTTGATATTTTTATTTGAGGCTGACATATTTAAATATATTCATGGTAAAATTTGGGTCAATGGGGGCAAAATAAGGTTCACCATTGAGCCTTCTTATGGTTGGTCCTAACACTCATGGGTGGGGGAAAGGACAAGAAAACACTAAAACTCTTTTAAGAGATGACATGGAGTCTAGAACATCTGATATGATATCTTTGAAGATGATTTCTCAAATTTAGTCGAATCTACATGGCTTGGTGAAGAAGGATGTGCAAGTTCAAACTCAAATGTTAGCAATGCAAGGGGAGCTTAATGGCATGAGTAATCAGTTGCAAAACATAATTGGATACCATTTAGTCTCATTTTCCATTCAAAAAACCTCCACATTTTCATTATGTTCCTCGTCCTCTCAATACTAAAACCACCAATATGGGAGTCAAACAAATTTTGCCAAAAGTGGACTTGTGCAAGTTTGATGGTAAAGATCCACTCACTTAGATCACTCAAATTGAAAAATGATTTGATATGTAGTAAACTCCTAGCTCTTAAAAGGTGGTCATGGCATCTCTATATCTGGAACCTGAGCCATTCATTTAGTATCATTGGTTGTGTATTCAAAATAAGAAGACTAGTGCTCCTGTTACATGGTCAATACTTTATGATGAATTGATGTCTCACTATCAGGATAATGTTTCTAAAAACTACTTTAGTTAGTTAGCCAAACTATGACAAATAGGAACAGTGAAGGATTATATTCATCAATTTTAGAATTTATCCTTACATGTGGAGGACATCACTGAGACAAATCTGATTGAACTTTTTCTAGGTGGACTAAAAGATATAATTCAATTGGAGGTTCACATGTTTAACCTCACAACTAAATATGACTGTATACTAAGGGCATGCTTAGAAAAGGAAAAAGAGATGAGAAAACATCATCCTTTCACTACTAGCCAAGAACACACGTCCCCAACTCCATCACTGCCTCAACCTACCAGATTAACACTATAAGAAATTGAAATGAGTGCCAAAGGGTTGTGTTATGGTTGTACAATAAATGGAGCAAAGGTCATTGATGTGCTAAAAAGAAGTTATTTTACATCAAAGGGGCCAACGAGGATAAATAATATGAGGAGGCATCTGGTGAGGGTTTTGAAGGCCCTAAGGAGGAAGCTGTAGATTCTCAACCTACTATCTCATGCCATACCATTGTAGATATTTCTATTCCTCAGAATTTAAGGTGGTGGATTTCCTTAAGAAACAGGTCACGATGTTGATTGACTCAAGAAGTACACACATTTTCATCAATAGTAAGTTGGTTATTCACTTGAATTGTTTCATCTACCCAACCCCATAATTTTAGGTCATGATTGTAGATAGAGGTACAATTAATTGTTCTAGAAAATGCCACAATATTAAGTTAGCAATGGGGGACTATCTACTAGATTCTCCTATGGGCAGGACTGACATTATTTTGGGAGTACAATGGCTCACCACATTGGGCACTATTGAGATGAATTTCCAAGAAATGTTCATGGCCTTACATTTTGAAGGTAAGCCAGTAGAACTGCAGGGATTAAGAGCTAAATCTCCATAAGTGGTTAGTTCACATTAGATGACCAAGATGTTAAAAAAGGGTGCTGAAGGATTTTTGGCATGCTTGTTTTCCATTGATGTTCAACAAACTAAGGAGTCTACCCATCTTGATCTATAATAAATATTGGATGAAAATTTGGTTATTCTTGATCCTAAAATAGTGCTTCAAATTCACATTAAGCAGTTACGATCCAGAGTGATAACAAAGTATTTGATCAAATGGAAGATTATGCCTTCTAAAGATGCTACCTGGGAGGATGAATCTTTCATGCAAAAACATCCAAGATTGCTTCAACGTTGAGGATAATGTTGTTTTGAAGGGGAGGGGCATATTACACCCTTAACCATTGGCGTGATAGGGATGGATATATGTAGTTGACTTGTGGCTTTCATAACCCTTTTGTATATTATTTTACATTTATCTATACACTCATATGCTTAATAGGTCATCGTATGGGTTGCCCATGGCCTTGGTAGACTATAAATAGGAGGTAGGGTTAGTTGTTCATCATCATATTAGAGTATTCATTTCTTAGTGCAAGTATTTGGGAGGTTTCCCCCTTGAAATGGCTCATCTATTATTCATATTTTCTGCTATATTTCCATATCATTGTGATATATTGTTGTTATTCTACTTATTTGGTGAATTAATATCATTTCAACTACTCTACATTCCATGAGAGAACTTGAATGAAAAACATAAGGTGTTGAAGTAAATCAATGAAATCTCACCATATATCCATGCAAAGATGGAGTTATTGGCTTCTAAAACTTTAGGACAAGTATATCATAATGCCACCAAGATCGAATCCAAGGCAAAGATGAAGTACCGTTCCACCTCTTCATCTAATATAGTGTGCAAGGGCCAGCCCTTGCATAATTCCACATCATAGCCTTTTGCATAAAAGCAAAACACTTCTTGTAAAAGTGAGATGCCTCAGAAGATTACTTAATATTCAAAGGCTCTCATACCTTTTGCTTTAGACAAAGGCAAAAATAAGTCTAGTGATAAGTGGTTCCACCACCATCACGCATCCACTCACAATGATTCTGAATGCCATGTGCAACAATATTTGCTCATGCAATCTGCATCAAGACCCATATCAATGGACAACACTAATCTAGATGCCTCTTGTCTAAGTACCAGCACCACTATAATCAATATATCTAAGAAGCACAAACATCTCTTCCACACCAAGTTCTAGGTGAAGGGTCAACCTTTTAATGTCATCATAGATAGTGGTAGTTAGAAGAACATCATTGTACAATCCAAAACTCAATGCCTTGGTCTTACCACTACTATGCATCCCAAGCCATATTCTTTAGGGTGGCTGTAGTAGGGGAAAGATATACATTTCTAGTGATAATGCACTTTCTAGTACAAAGTTAAGCCTATAGATGATAATGTCACTTATGACATCACACATATAGAGGTTTGTGACATCTTACTGGGAAGGCTATATTTATATGACCAAGAAGCTACATACCAAGCCAAGCCATAACATTAGACTATTCATGTGCAAGACCATTTCTATAATCACTTTGAGTCAATGACCATAACCAAAGTCACCTTAGTCTTTGCCAAGAAATGCCATAAACTCATCTCGCATGACCATAAGTTCATGTTTCTCATGGTCTACCTTGACACACCTGCACAAAAGAGAAAACACACTTTGACACCATGCACCAATTGCACAACATCATAACAATAGTAACTGGACAAGTTACTAGAGTCATATCACGAAGTCTTCACAAAACCTTAAGGCTACTACATAGTAAATCATTGCATCTGTTTGTTTACTAAATCCCCTCTTCTGAATATCCCATGTATCATAAATCAGTTTGGGAGGATGACAAAATCCAATACCAGATATAAGAGCTCCTTGATCAAGGCAAGATCAAGCCTAGCTCTTTTCTTTATGGGAGTCTGATAGTCCTTGCACCCAATAAGGATGGTTTTTGGTGAATTTTCATAAACTATCACACACTCAAAAAAATAATAGTGAAGAATCGGTAACCACTACCACACATTAATGACCTTTTGGACTAGCTTTGAAGCACACAATACTTCACCAAGATCAACTTAAAGTCAGGTTCTAATCAAGTTCCAGTCTATCCCGAAGATGTCTAGAAGATAACATTCAAGACACAAGAAGGATTGTACGAATGGTTGTTCATGCCTTTCGGCCTAACCAATGTGCCAAACACTTTCATACACTTGATGGATGATTTACTCAGGATCTTTTTAAACTCCTTCATCATTGTCTACTTGGATGACATTCTCATCTTCAACAAGACTTGGGAGAAGCATTTAGAGCACATCTCACATGTCTTAAACACCTTGTATTGACACAACTTACAGGCCAACTTGGCAAAGTGTACATTTGGAAGTGTGTATATTTAGTACCTAGGCTACATTTTTGATCACACAGGAATCCATGTAGATTTAGAGAAGATAAAAGTGATCCAAGATTGGCCTATTTCATGGAATATCATAAAATTGAAGAATTTTATTGGACTTGATAACTTCTACCACAATTTCATCCTTAGTTTCTTTCACATCTCTTTGGTTCTCAACCAGATAATATGTGCAAAATCCAAGTTCGACTAGATTCATGCAAAATAGGGCACTTTTGAGGCACTCAAGTAGTGCCTATGTGTAACACCTATTCTCACAATTCTCAACATTACACATTCCTTCAAAATCCACACTGATGCATTTGACTACGCACTCAATGCAATGCTCATGAAACATCGACATTCACTCACATACCACTCAGAGATGTTCATCGACATGGTGCAAGGGTAATCCACCTATAAGAAAAAAATGTATTCTATTTTTTAAGTAATTAAACAATAACACCATTACTTTCTAGGGAAGGAGACAATGTTCATTCAGATCATAAGCCACTTTAGTTCTTGTAGATGCAGATCAAGCTAGAGAATATGTAACACATGAAATGGATGACTTACCTGTAACAGTTCCATCAGGTGATCAAGTAAAATAAAGGGAAGGATAATAAGGTAACAAATTGCCTTAGTTGATCGCCAATTCATGCATCTATCACAGTGTTGGACATGCACGACCATAACTTCACATATTTTGTATCCCTCTACTCAGCTGATCAATATTTTATAGCAACTTACACCAGCCTAGTGCAAGGTAAACAAGTTCAAGAATCCTACTTGTCTAACCAACTTCTCTACAAGCTCAGACATCTCTATGTTATTGGTGGTGCACCTCACCAATGACTCATCTGGGAGGTGCTCTATGATAAGACCTCAGGACACTTAAGTGTGATAAAGACTCTAGCTACATTATAGTCACACTTCTTCTAGCTCCACATGTGTATAAACATGGAATGCCACATCAATTCTTGCATTCTTTGTTGTATCGCCAAGCCCACAAATATGAAGCTAGGACTTTACACACCTCTACTAGTTCCATCTAGACCATGGTAATCTATCATCATGGATTCATGATTGGGTTTATTATGATGAGACACCAACATGATGTTGTGTTCATTGTAGTGGATATTGTTTCCAAGATGGTTATCATGGCTACTTGTAATAAAGACATTGACACAGTTGGCACTACACTAGCCTTCTTTAGCCATGTTTGGGTTCATTTTGGGCTTCTGACATCCATCATTTTTGATCAAGATCCACACTTTGTCAGTAACTTTTGGCAAGCATTGTGGGATTTTATGGGTATTCAGCTGGATCAGTTGATGGATTTTCATACACAAATAGATGGACAAACCAAAATGGTCAATCATACACTTGTTCATTTTCTGTGAACGTAAAACCTCACACATGCTTACACTTGGGATGACAATATTTTGTACATTCAACATGTTTATAACAGAGCACTTGTAGACATCTCCTACCATGCACTAGTCAACATTGAGTTGCGCACATAGAAATGAGAAATGAACAAAGCTGAGAAGTCTCTATAGCACATCTATTTTATTCATCAACAAGTTTAGTAGAATCTCTCTCACACACAAGCAAAGTACAAGGAGTGTCATGGCACACATTGCACACCTTATACATTCTAAGTTGATGATAAAGTTTGGATGCACCTTTAGAATAAATGTTTCTAAGGTTCACACCAGAAGATGAAACCTCTACACTATGGTCCTTACACCATTTTGCATGCATTTGGTGGGAATGCCTTCGTTCTTGATTTGCCTCCATACTTCAACATGCACCCAATATTCAATGTGGAACTTCTCAAGCCTTACACTTTGCCACTTCTTGAGCCAACAGTAACACAACATCCTTATGATTTGGATCCCAAACACTTGTACCCCATAAAGAAGGACTAGATCAACGAAGTGACAAATACACACACTCGCCATGGCACACATCAACTATTGGAAGAAAAAATCACTGATCACATAAGCATTGTATATTCACTCACACACCAACAACATCAGAAAGCTTCTTTACACTGACTGATGATAAGGAAGGGTGGTTCGTTGTTTAAAAAAGGAAAAAATGAAGAAACCATTGACCTAACCCTCTTGTATGTCCCTCCGATCTGGGGGATCCTGTGTAGTAACTCAAAAGATAAGAGAAAAAGGGGTCAAGTCCCCTGAGTAAGTTTGGCAGAAGCTTGGCGAAAGTTTCCTAGGAAGTATGGTAGTTCTATGTTCGATTGTTGGTGGAAGATTCTGGTGGGTTTTTTTTTGCCACCCACTTTGTTTCCACAGGTAGAAGTGTCCCATTTGAGCGTCATTGTCATATTTTTAACTCTATTGTATAAGGCTCAAGGGCACTTCAAAACCCATATTTTAGCCTTATCTAATAAAAAACTGTAATATTTAAAATAAAATATAATGACATCCTCATCCCTTATGCATTATTTCTTCTCAAAGCAACATCTTTCCTCTCACAAATTGTGTGTCAAAATTGCATTTACTAAATTTAATAAAACTACAAAGTATATAAACGTACATAATAACCAAGACTCAATAAATAAAATCGAATCTTTAAAACGTATAATTTGATTATTTACATATCAACTATGAACATTAAATTAAATTTTTTAAAACTACTCAAATATTACAAAATTATTTGACTACTTTTATTCCACATAAAACCAATAATGCTTCCAAATATTTTTAAAATATAAAAACCTCTAATCACATTGAAATATATACAATTGTTCAATTGATAAAGAAAGGTGATTCTTCCCTACACTACTACATTTTAGCCCTTAGCTATAATATATCTACTTGCATACTTAGATGGTAAATAACCCCAATAACAAAACATTGTGCTTTTATAATAAGAATCTTCCACATGTAAATTAAAAAAAAGAGAAGTTGAAAAGGATCACATAAATTACATAAACATTTTTGAAAAGGCTACATTTCATGCATGTAATTTTGATCACCAACCACTAGTTCAGGGTTATTTAGAGGTTTCCCTAAAAGTAAAGGCAAGCAAAAAGATCAAATTTGAGCTATTTCAATACAATCATGAGGATTGGACATTTTCTTGTCATGTAATCTATGAATGATTGCATGCATCAAGGCATCTCTACTTACACAAAGGAGTCAAATTTTGATCAATAAAATGGAAGATACAAGATAAAAAAAAGCAATTATAAATGCAAACACAAAAAATTGATATATTAGAAACCTTATTTTACCACAAAACAATGAGGAAAACTGTCAAATACCACATGCACAGATTATTTTGGACCAGGAAACAAAGATGCATAGATTTCATAATCCTCACATTAAGAGCAGAATTATAACAATGTCCACATTTAGAATGTTTTCTTTGGGATGAAATTGTTCAAAAAATATTTTAATATATTTATTTAAAAAATGTTAAAAGAAATATTAATTTTAATAATTTTATTATTTTTTTCATAAATTTATTATTAAATGATTATAAATTGTGTCAATATAATTATATTAATGTATTAAGTTTTAAAAAAAAAAATTGAAAAAATGATAACTCCAAATTTTATCATATAAATAAGATATTATAATTTTTCAATTGATTTTTTTGATAAAAAAGATAAATTTATAAATAATAATTAAATAGATGTCAAATTTAAAGTTTGAATTAAAAGTGAACACATTTACAAATGGTTATCAATATAGAACACCTCTCGGTTTAATAATTTATTTATAGAAATTTAAAATTTTATTATTATCTCTATAATATATTAGTATATTTTCCATAATGTTAAGTATGACATTGAACTCATAAATTGGTTTATGTTATGATTTCAATGTCAAACTATATTGAAAAGATTAAGTTGAACTGAAAGAGTTGTAGTCCTACTGATGAAAATGATAGTTACTTATATCCATCTACCAAAATACAAATCCTTTTAAATAGTTCAAAAAACTCACTAATTCAGATGTATACCTACTCATCATCATAATATGCTATATATATATTTTTGAAATATAAACTCACAAAATAAACTAATAAACTGACATCATGGAATCCTAAAATAAAAGAATCACATTCCATCTATATAAATATAAATGTCAATAAAAATATGATTTATACAATATATAGAGAGACTAGATTAAATTGCAAGCTATAATAAATAAATGTGAATAAAAATATGATTTAAACGGTTTCTAACATCCTAAAGATTTCAACAAATTCACATAATAGTCTTTTAATTACTGGTAAAAATCAGGACCTCTACAGGAAATCCAAAACACAATGATTTCAAAGAAAAATTTGAAAAAAAAAAATTAAACATAAACATTTACAGATCCATCAAGCGAGGAAATAATTGTCTCCACTTCCACAGAAGATGATACAATTCTAAAATTCTTAACCTTTCTGTGATTGTTCTAGAGTAGGATTATCAATTATCAACTCCCTAAGGAAGATTACATGCATACAAGTTCATTTGCAGAGTCAAAATACCCACCACCAGAAAACCTTTCGTTTATACTTTCCATGGATGAAGTTTCTTCTGTCACACAGGCCCTTGATTTCTCCCCAGATCGCTCTGGATTGGTAAAAATGAACCGTTTCATGTGGATTTTGAGGAAAATTTGGCAAAGAGATTAGCAAGAAATAGTAGTTAATATTTGTAACGATAATTTGATAAATTTAGAAAACAATAATTTTTGGGAAAAGAATGATAGTTAATATTTGTAATATATATATATTAAGTGTATAATTTTTTTTTAAAAATTATTAATATTTTAAATATGTTAAAATGTAAATGTTAAATGAAAAAGAAGACAAAAAGAGAATATAAATAATGATAAAAATAGGTATAGAAATTTTGCTTGCCACACAAAAACAATGAACAATTTTATCTTGAAGTAATTACAAGAAATTAATTGCGAAATTGTACTTGTTGCAAATAACTTTATATATATATATATATATATGTAATTTTCAATATTCTTTCTACTTATATACTATAATATTACTTGTTGCAAATAACTTATAAGTAATTTTCAATCTTCTTTCTACTTATATACTATAATGTTACTTGTTGCAAATAATTTACAAAATATATATATATATATATATATATATATATATATATATATATATATATATATATATATAATTTTCAATATTCTTTCTACTTATATATTATAATGTTATTTAAAAATATATAATAATAATATTACTATTTTAAATTATGTATAGAAACTATAAATCCAAAATTGTGATATGAAGAATTTATGAAAAAAACTAATAACCAATATACTAAGTGCCTATATTTTTTTGGTTTTTTTCCATTAAAAAGTCATCAGGTGTTTGAGAATGTAGTGCACCAGTAAGTGGTTAATCTTAGGAAGTTACTCTCTAAGTACTTCAAAAATGGGTAGTGCAGATATGGATATAGTAGAACCTTTCATAGTTAGTTCCCTTTGGGCATGTTCACTATTTATGCTTGAGATTAGTATATCAGTAATTCTAAAAATATCTTGGGTAAATTTGGCAAACCTACACACTGTTTTAGTATTCATATTTAATTTTCATTTTACTATTCTTAATTGGGGTTAAGTTTCAAAATAATATATTGAAAGGGCAGTGCAAATGGATTATTTGGCCAAAAGAATGTCACACCAAGATAATTTATAAATTGTGCTAGCAGTGGCAAAAAAAATTACTTCTCACTAGTTTCATATATTTCAGCTAGAAATAATATATCACAGATGTGCTTCTTAGTAAGGGGTCTTCACCACATGAAAAAATATGGAGAATATACTCATCTTGCCCTGATCAGATAAATGAAATGGCAAAATTGTTATAACAAATCCAAAGGTATTCTAGGTTAGTCAATGCCCCCTAAATTGAAGTTTCATTTTTAGGGCATTATGGAACCATGGGAAGTTTGAACTATATTAAAAAACATTTTCAGGAGACATAATAAGATGAGGGTATGTCAAATGGAAAACAATCTTGCACTCTTAGTCTATAAAAATATCATTGAATTGAGGATTTCATCTCTTAAGTCAAGTGTTTTGAGACTTTTGCTTATTGAGATAGGTGTAACCAATACTGATGACAACTCATTATGAGTGTTTTATTAAAATTGGGTCATTCATACTCAGTGTTCATCTTAAACACTACACATATCGATATTCTTTGGGTAGTGCATACTTGGCACCAAATTTTGATGAGTTTTATGATCAAATTTAGAGAGAACAAAATTTTGATTTTTAAGCAGTAGGCATTACCTGTTAATGATATTTATGTGATGTAAATCAAAGCAAAGCCTAAGACTTTCCCTAAGGGATTAAATTTACTTAGCATAACTCTTCCCCCCATCAAAATAAAGAAAAGTTAATAAAGAGTGTTGCAAATTTTGTGTTAAACTAGGGTATGCTAAAATACTTAGAAGTAGAGATGAAAAATATGCAACTCCATCCTTCCAAGATAGGATCAACACTTCCTAAAACAACAAACCTATCACATGTTTTTGAATGGATTTTGGATTCAATAGCCTCTCACCATATGACACATTTATGCTCTCTATTTCACACTCTTGATGAAATCCACACAACTAAAACATTTGTGGGCAACTCTAATTGTAGATACTAAAATTTGGTCTTCGGTATTTGAAAATAGAGAACTTGACACACAATTACCATGCATGAATTAAATATTAAAAAAATTACCATCATCTCACACTTACATGCCAAATTATTAGTTAACCCCTTTGTTCTACTATTACAAACCTATAAGAATCTTATTGTCTATATCAAACCTATTAAATATTCTACATAAACATATCTAGACTCTCAATTCGATACACCTATACATAGGTTGGTTCTATTGTCAATATTACCAATCGATACTAACATGATCTAGTTGATACTGACTTGCTCCCAACAACAAATATTTTATCAAATCAAACCCATCCTTAGGGTTGACCTATCAACCTAACAATTCAATGAAATTGATGAATTATTCAATTAAATCCATATAAAAATAAATCAACATCTCATTAAAAGGGGACTTGGCAATTATTTGTTAGACATTTATACACTATTACACATTGAGTAAATATGCCCTATTCATTCCAATTTATAAACCTATCAGGGTAAGTGCAAGAATTTGGGGGACCAAAAAATGAATTTTTTGTGAAAACACTATTTGAACTTGAGCATATCTAAAAAATGCATACATGTTTTTGTGATTTAAGCTTGGATATAACTAAACCTCGAGCACATACACATAAAAGTCCATACACATTTTAACATGTGTGTTATTATCAATATGTAATATTCAAATGTTATAAAGCAAAGAAGTCGAATAACCAAAAGGCAAAGGATTGTTTATTAAAATAAGTATTAAGTACTACAATCCTTAAAATGACTAAGTAGTAACCATATTATATTTTAATAAATTATCTTCTAAATCATTACTTGTGGATTTGTGAGACCAATTTTAGAATTTGCAGAGTAATCATGATTTTTTAGATTTACTAAAATAAAGTTAATATATAAGTTGACATTTACATTGTTACATTTGTATTTAGTAATACAAATGTAACGATGTAAATGTCAAATTATACATTAAATTTATTTTATTAAATCTAAAAAATCATGATTACTCTGTAAATTATAAAATTGGTCTCATAGCTCCACGAGTTATGATTTAGAAGATATTTTTTAAAAATTCAATATGGTTAGTGCTTAGTCATTTTAAGATTTAAATATTAAACCTAAGGATATTAGGACATACTTTTTGTAACTAATGTTTATTTTGGGTAAACATATAGTCATTTTTAAGGTTTTGGAGCATTTTAGATTGCTTACTGACATTTCTAGGAGTTCTAGGTTTGTAAAAATTAAAGTTTACAAACCAATGCATACTCAACCACTCGTTTATGTTGATTTTAATTAGGATTAGATCTTGTATAGGCCAAAAGTGATACAACAAGACCATGATCATTTGTGACTAGGGTAAATAGAGAGAATTTAGGGCACATTTATGCATGGTCCCCCTAATTTAATTTGAATTCATGTCAAAGTGGTGTGCTTGGAGAAACATAGTGAACCATACAAATCCAAAAACCCTTTATGATAATTTTACTTACGATTATGTCCCTTATAGGCCAAAAGTGACACAAAAACACCATATCCACTTATTACCAAGGTAAACACAAATAATTTTAGGCACATTTATTCATAATCACCCTTTTATCTTCTAATTCAAGAATAAAATGTGTAATTATGGTAACGTAAGTCATATTGTGACCCTTTCACATTCAATCACCAATTTATGTTGATTTTAATTGTGATCAATTCCCTTACAAGCCAAAAGTAACACAACAACACTATTTTCTCTTGTGACCATGGAAATGCAAACAATTTAAAGCACACTTGTGCATGATCACCTCAATTCACTTCAAATTTAACCCAAAGTGGAATGATTGTGGAAACATAAGTTATTTTAGTGACGTGCACACACCCAACCACCCCATTGTGCTGATTTCACTTGTGATTAATTTCCTTATATGCCAAAATGCACACAACACCATATCCACTTGTGACAAAGACAAATGCAGATGAATTGGGACACATATGTGTGATCCTTAAATTTCACTTTGAAATCAAGCTAGAGGGGTATGATTGGGACAACATGGGTCGCATTAGTGACACCCATATATTCAGCCATCAAATAATATCATTTTTACTTGAGTTTATGGGGATTATAGGCCAAAAGCAACACAACAACATTATATCCATTTGTAACTAAAGAGAACATGGATAATTTGGGGCACATTCATGTACGATGACTACAATTCACTTGGATTTCATGTCAAAATGGTGTGATTGGGTAAAATTAATTCACATTGGTACCCAAGGCAGCTTTAACCTCCCATTTTTCCTTATTTTACTCATGATTGTGTCCTTTATAGGCCAAAAATAACAAACAAAAACCATATCCACTTGAAACCAAGGAAAATTTAGATAATTTTCAGCACATTTGTGTATAATTATCTCAATTCACTTCAAATCAAAGAAAAGTTGTTTGATTGAGGCAATGCAAGTAGTATTTCTGAAATGCACACACCCAACTACCTATTTATAAAGGTCCAACACTAGAAGTGCATAGATAATGTATCTAGGTACGCCTATATCATAATCAAATATGCGTGAAACATATGTGTATATAGGAATGAAATGATATGCTATCTACTAACATAAAATAAAAATCATAGATGCCAAGGAAAATATAAGAATACTGAATATTTTTATATTTTATAATTATTTGAATGTTTTTATATTATTTGAATATATTTATATTTATATTTTTAGAATATTGGAATGGAAAAGGTTATCATATGATCCCATCTAGGGGATGCTCATAGGTTGCTCCAAACTCAGAGTATGGTATATGAAATTGGTGGTATTGCTAAGGAGCATGCATATTTGGCATATTTGGATATGTAGAATATGTGGTATCTTATGTATGTGTAATAGGACTCTGTGATCATGAATAAATAATAGAATAAATAGGGGTTCATAGAACCAATGGTTGAATGCCCTGTGGTTTCTTTGGAGTGTCTGTAATCGGAACATGTTTAGTTAATCTAGGTAACTTAGTATGTTGTGTAAAATCAGATGAATATCCTGTGGAATCCATTATGTTTCTCTAGTGCAAATGCCTCTTATGTATGGGTCACCTAGGAAAGAGGATTGCCTATTTTTTACCCTTTCATGAAGGATTCACCTTAGTAGGTTTTATAATTAATTGTCTTGGAATAAACTTATCTTATTCAATAAAATGTTCACATAGAATTCTAAGAACTATGACTACCATAGTGGTATGAACGTATGTAATAGATCCATGCATTATCGAAGGTACTGCATAGATTTTATATATCCAAATTCATCCTAATAACATATTGAAGTTGTATGTTTATGGTATAATTAAAAATGTGGTAACCACATGTGTTAGAATAAATTCTAAAGGTAAATCGATCTCCAATTACATGTTGTGATGTCCCATCGAATGCTCCATTTTGGTCAAAATACATAAATAAACATGTGTATAACTTAAATGTGCAAGTAGTGTCATGGTACATACATTATGTCATAACACTATGTATAGGATGATGGTCAAGGTATACTTAAATAAAT
Organism: Torreya grandis; assembly: GCA_037957365.1. Classification (NCBI taxonomy): domain Eukaryota; kingdom Viridiplantae; phylum Streptophyta; class Pinopsida; order Cupressales; family Taxaceae; genus Torreya; species Torreya grandis. The sequence continues at coordinate 2,400,189 of JARHVA010001240.1, read as the reverse complement.
AGTGAATGAAGATACGAGTTATCATCCACTATTTCAATATCATCAAATGTAATAGAAGGTCTTTGAACCATAGGAAAATTATTATCTTGATTCCTCAAATTACATCTTTTCCATTTGATTATGCAAGTGAAAATTCATAAAAAGATTAGGTCTTACAACACCATAAATTATTTTTTAGCTAAATTACTTATTGGTTTCCAATTTGTATAGAGAGAGAAAAGGGTTTTGAAATTTATTTTAACTGGATATGGGTTTAATAAAGGAGATAAATTTACTCTATATCTTCAATATTTTCTAAAAAACTAAGTGATGTTTTTCTATTTGATGACCAATGTGGAGACTCCTCCATATATACGAGTTGAGATAGACATGGGTATTGATGTTGTAATGTCATTTACATAGGCACTCACCAAGGTACATGGTAACTTATAATTTTAAATGGTAAATATAGATTTGTTTCAATAAATTTATTAGATAGTTGAGAAAATATAACTTATGTGAATATATTGTGTATGGGATTGTTTGATGACGTCTGATAATCCCATTTGGATGATTAGCAAGGAAAATTCTCATGTTTTATCCCTATTTCATATGCTTTTCATGTACCTCAACCTTTCATTAACCCTGTTGAGCATCAAACATAGATTGATCATGGCCATGAGTTTGCAATAAGTGCGTGTTTAAATTATTTTTGTGTTTTAGTTTAAAGTTAATTTCTAAACTTGGTTGCATGTATAGTATGCAAATTTTCTATTGTACCATAGAAACCATGAAGGGGTCTACTTTGAGATGTCTATTTGAGGATGAAGCATAATAAGTAATGAATTTATTTCATGATAAATTGGAAAATGGTCATCCTTTCGATAATGTCACAACACACATAATTCTCAGAGTTGACTATTATTGGCCAACATTATTTAAGGATGCTTATGTACATGTGAGAACTTGTCATTCATGTCAGATATTTGCTAAGAGGGAGATTAATACTCCCATGTTGTTGTAACCAGTAATAGAGGAACATCCTTTTAGTCATAAATCCTAACTCATCAGTTGGTCACAAGTTCATTCTCACCACCATTGATTATTGTACAATGTGTACTGAGGCAAAAGAAATAAGGAATACTAAAGTTGAAAAAGTTATTGAATTCTTATAAGAATATATTGTGACTCGATATGGGACTCCTATATCACTTATTTGTGACAACAGACATGCTTTTCAATCAATAGAGATGACTGAGTGGGATTATCAGAATGGAGTCACACTAAAATTCTCCTCAAATTATTATCCCTAGGGTAATGTTCTAACAGAGTCTACCAACAATAATTTGTTAAATGCCATAAAGAAAGTAATTGACCAAAACCCATGTAATTGGCATGTTCTTCTCAAATATGTTCTGTGGGTTGATATAATAAGGCACAAATAAAGCTTGAACAGTTCCTCATTCTTGCTTGTTTATGGAGTAGATTCAATTTTCCTAATGTAACTCAAGAAACCCACTTATCAGTTCATACAAGAGTACGTGGAGGAAGATCAAAGAAGTCAGTCTAGATTGTTGGATATGATCTAATTAGAAGATAAATGAGATGAATCTATACAAAATTTTAGTAAATCTTAAGCTATTGTGAAGAGAAGGTTGATAATAAATCACTTCACCTTTTATATTTGATCTTGTTATGGGATAAAGCACATAAGTAAAAAGGTTATCATACCAAGTTCAATCCTTTATGGATTGGTTCTTATAAAGTATCCAAGCTTTTCAAATAGAATGCATTCAAATTGAAAGATCTTTATGGCAAAGAATTGCCACTACCAATTAATGGGTAGTATTTGAAGTATTACTTAATGGCTTATCTATCCAATATCATGTTTGAGTAAAGATATCCAGGTTCCTATATATATATATATATATATATATATATATATATATATATATATATATATATATATATATATATATATATATATATATATATATATATATATATATATATATATATATTTGTACGTAATTTTCATTTCAATAGGTAGTGTTTCCTTTTTTATTATTTTATTTTATCTTTTTTTTTTTTTTTTTTAATGGCTTGTTTGTTTTGTCCATTGTGGTTCACCCTTTCTGGCTGGTTTAAGTTGTTTTGCATTATTTTAATCCTTGGATAGCTTATATGTATTTTAAAATAGTAGTTAGAGTTGTTCATATGATTGGCTTGAGAATTTAAATCATGAAAAGGTAGTCCTGACATTCTTACATTTCTCTTATTTCCTCATGTTTCTTTCTTGTCATGAGGACTAGACTATCAGCATGAAAGGAAAAACATATTTTAAGAGAATAAAATAATAGAGTTCCTAGATAACACTAAGTTAGAGTAATGTGGTGTCCTGATGTTCCCATAGGCGAGGAACTTCAAATGGTGGATAATAAAGAATGAGAATGTTCAGTTGTTTATAAATTGGAATGTGAATCTTCTTTGAACAGTTACATAGGCTAATTCAATTTTCTTTGTACATATCCAAAATTTGGAATCCTAAGATTCAAAATAGAGTATGTGAATTTTAAAAAACATTTCATTTTATTGTTGAAGCCATCAAAATGCACTTAATTTCACATTAGAAGCAAAATACAATCATGGGATTAATTTAGCTTTGTCTTAACAGTTATGAATATTTTTAGTCTGTCATTATATTCATGGATTGGTCCCCAACCCCCAACAAATTGAAAAATGTAATCTTTTCAAAAGAAAGAAAGAAAGAAAAAGGAAATTGAATAAAATAAAAAATACAAATTCTTTCCTTAAAAGGGTGATTCAAGTAATATCCATCATAGGATTTTTGGCCTGGCTAGCAATGGAACAAGGCCATGAGTGGGACCAGAGATATCTCTATCAGGGTTATAGATGCTTGGATAGCAACAAAGCAATTCCCATGTTATTCCCCCCTTAAGTTGAATATTTAAAATTATCCTTCTCAAAAATTCTAATGGTTTTAGACAAGTTTAAATTTATTTACATGAATGTAGGGGCCATAAAATAATCAATAAATTTTAACACAAATTAATAGTAATATGCATATGTGAAGCTTAGTATGTCACATATTGAGGCAAACTTTAGTGCTTTCATCTTTCTAATTTATTCTAAGGGATTGGTTTGTGGTTTGGTGTTTCTTATTTGAGTTTGATGATTTACAGTCTAGATTTTGAATGCTAAGTAATATTATCCCCGTAGAAGTCATTATTTGTTGAGTCCAACACACCCCATACTTAGATTTTCTCTCATGGGGACCCTCTTTCTTTAACATAGCTATTTTATTGTTTGTTCTTGTATTATGATATGACTTATTTGATGAGTACCACTCAAGTTTCATAAATTGGTTTCCATTTTAAGGTCTCTTATTCATGAGCTAATTTTATTTTGGTGAATGACATAACATTGTTTGATCCTTAATTGAACTGATTCATTATACTTGTCATGGATTCAGAAAGCTTTATTTTGAAGCATTTGCCTTATGCTAAATCATTGAGATTTTTGACGATAGTTAGGTTTATGATTTGTGCATATTCAATTCAAATTATAACTTAGATGATCATGTTATTAATCTAAAATACTTATTTAATTGTTAAAGAAATTTTATTGCATTCAGAATGTGTTCATCTCCTTTAAAATTCTTTATTGAAACTTAGGGGATATTTACATTTTAGTTTTTGCTTGTAGTAGATTTTTTTTTTTGAGATTGATATTGGTTTTATAGATTTCATATGATTTAATATGTGTCATTATGTGTTTTTCACTGGCCTTATTTTGATTTTTGACTAACTTATTGATTATTTATCAAAGTCTACCTTGGTTTTGTCTTTGTTTGTAGAAATGGAAATGCTTCACAATTAAATCTATTCAAATGGCTAAATCCTTTTACAATCCTGATGACCCAACCTGATTAAGACTCAGTATCAATATAAATCCTTGATCACATAGGATTGTGCAACATGTCACAATCCCATAATCTCAGTGGTTGGGAGGTGACACCAACATAATTTATTATACGGTTAATGTCAAGCAATTAGAGTAACAAGAGTCATCCATGTGTCATCATCCCAATGACCTAGAGGTGATGTTAGCATAATTTATTTGTGGTCAATTCTATATGAGTGAAGTAGAAAAATCCATCCATGTGTTATCATCTCGATGACTTAGAGGTGATGTCATCATAATTTCTTATTCGATCAATGACAGGTGAGAAGAGTAACAAAAGTCATCCATGTGTCATCATCCCAATGACCCAGAGGTGATGTTATAAAAATTTATTAAATGGTCAATGTCAGGTGAGCAAAGCAATAAGAGCCATTCACATGTCAAAATATTGCTAACCTGAGAGCTTGGAGACCTAGAGTGATGGAAGCATTCATCCCAAAACCACGTGGCTTTGGGAAAACTATGAGATTATTGAAGGAGAAGCTTGGTGACTTGGAAGGATATTTATACAAGCATATAGAGAGCAAAAAATTGATGGTCATGGTAAAGACTAAGTGATGAGCGAGTGATGATTTATTTTGACAACTAAACAAAAATGATAGGTAGATGAGAGTGGGCTACTACAATGCATAGATTTGAACATGGTGAACCAATAATATATCAAATAGGAACTTGTACCAAAGATCTAGTGAGATGGTTACAAGAATAAAACAAGTATAAAAGTAGCAATGGTAGATAAGAATTCATAGAAGGGATAAACCAAGATATCATTCCATATTAGCATTAGCAAAATTGAGCAAAGTCAAAGTGGCAGAAAATGTAATTAATAGAAATGTTTTTTTCCTTTGAGATGGATGCATTTATTTATAGATTTGGAATAATCCAATGTTCCAATATTATTTAGGCATTATAATTTAATAGGAAATGGCACCTATAGTAAGGGCTTTGTTGTCTTAGGAAATAAGTGTAAATAGGTGAAATGGATGAACCTAGAATAAAGATCCAATAGATGTATCATTCATTGGGATTGGTTCACAATGAGTTACCTCTACCTATTTGGATCAATGATCAGTTAGTGTAAGAAACAAATACCAAAGAGCGTTTTTTTGTTCCTTAGGGATTAGAGTGCGTGGGAGATTGGATCTACTTCTATCTTGAAATTTGTATCTAAAATTATGCCATGACTAGATCGATCTTATCTTGTCTTTTATTGATGTGTTATCACAAAGGACTAATTCATAATCAGTTATTATTTAATGTTTATATCAAGATAATTTAATTTATGATTGTACACCATAACCATGGTGAATTACCAATGTATTTATAAGCAACATTACATGACATTGTAGGGGTTAGCAAATTTGATCCCAAAATGCTGTCAAAATAATGCCAGGATTACACTTGTTTTCTTCCTCATGTTTTTGGATTTTGAATGTCTACCAATGTTGATACATTTGAGTATCAAACCTTTGTTGAGATTGAGCCAGGATTTCACCTACCCTTCCTAATATTTTTGTCTTGATGGTTTACCAAAATTATTGATTTGAGAATTAATCTATGTAAAGAAGCTTTCTAATGTTATTGGTGTGCAAGTGGATATACAATTAGATCACGCGCAGTAGTTATTTTAATTAGTTATCAAAGCTCATTTTGATTATCTTGAGGATTATATTGGTCAAGTTGTGCAAATAGATATAGGCTATTGTAATTATTTTCTTTGAATAGAATTATAGATTTCATGTTCATATATTATCCTTAGAGTCTTACTCATTGAGGTGTTTTTAATTTGTGTAATAACTATATTTGATGCCTAATGATTAACTGCATACCATATTAATCTAATTTTTGAGAATTATAAAATGTGTCTCAATCAAGGTATTATCTCTTGACTGCCCTAATATTCCCTCTCTTTAAAACTTGTTTAAATGAGAAATGATTTACCCATTTACATTGTAAATAACCCATTAGTAGAGGAAACAACAATGAGATCTTGAATATTAGGAGAAATCATTTGAACCTTTGGTGGAAAAAATCATAATCTATCCATGCTATAATCCATTAGATATTGCTTGGCCCTTGGGTCACCAATAGATCTTAAAAACAAGGGGACTCTTTTTTCCCATGAGCTATTGAATACTTTTGTTCATTCACACAGTTATTTCTTGACTGTGTTTGAGTGAGTCACAATTTCAGCCTAACAATTTTCTTCATTGTTGTTTTCATCATTATGTGTTTCCATGAAATTATCTTCATTGATAGGGGTAAATCATCATGCATAGATTAATCATAAACAAAATAAAAAACTATATACTTTTAATGTGGACTTGAAACATAATTTGGATTTATAGGTAAATATTCATCATCATTATTCAATTCATTATTGTCAATTTCATCATTATCTACAACATTTGGCTTATTAGGGATAGTGTTTGTACCTTATCTTGAGTGAAATGCTCGCATTCATACCTTTTTTTCTCTCTCAAGTATTCTACTTACTTTGGTGTTTTTTGTTTTGACTTCTTGTTGTAATGAGCTTCGTCACCCATGATTAGGCAAAGAACAATTTGATTCCTTTTGATGGTGGAGACCCAAAGAATAATTTGATTCCTCTTTTATTCATCGTGTAAAATGCATAATGATGTAGATAATGTCTGTGGGGTCATAATTCTCAAAATACCCTAAAAAACTAAATGTTTGACAATGACTTATTGTCTATTGAGACAATAACACATACACATTATATATATATATATATATATATATATATATATATATATATATATATATATATATATATATATAATGCCTATGTGATCATATATTGAATTGGTGGACTTTCTGATTTATTTTGTTATGATATTGGGAATAATTGACTCCTAAATTGCTTTCATATAGTCAAAATTAGGTTCATGGGGTTCAATTTCATCTAACTTGCAACAAACACTATAATAATGGACTAATTGGGTAAATATGTTGAGAAACAAGAGCTAATTTAGCCCCTTGAATCACATTGTATAATTGCAGTCAGGTTCAAGGGGTTTATATTGGCCATAATTACCTCCATTTTACATTTGTAATAAAATTAGGGTCGATTAAACCATATATTTCATCATATGCAATTAATTGACCCATAAATTAGGTTTGCATGGTTCAATTTTGCCCAAATCATGTCCCTGATTGCACCAATTGACTAATTAGATCAATTCATGATAGAATTAAACCTAATTTAGGCTCAAATCATGTCTTGCTCTTATAGTTAGGTTGAAGGGGCTCAAATTGGACCCAATTTCCTTCATTATTGAATTGGTGGACTATTTGATTTTTTTTTTAATGATATTGGGGTCGATTGACCCCAAAATTACATACTATACAATCAAAATTAGGTTAAAGGGGTTTAATTTCATCCAACTTACTCACTAATTCCGATAATCAACTAATTGGCTCAATAAATTTTGTGCAATCTTAATCTGATGAAATGAAGAATGAATAATCATCCTTTCTCCTTTTTTCCCTTATGGATTTATAATTTGATGTCCCATTCATCTAACATCGATCATACCAAAATACACATTTTAAATTATTTTCATTTTCATCCTTATTGGCTAATATCCCTTGAAATTTATATGCCTAAAGGATAATAAATAATATAGCCCATTCCTTAAGTTTTCTTACAGGTAGGTTGAAGGGGCTCAAATTGACCTCAAATTCCTCTTTTATTGAATAAATCAAATATTTGATTTATTATATGATCACATTAAGGTGAATTTCACTCCAAATCACATCATATGTACAAATAAAATAGGTTGTGCCTCAAATTTTTAAAAATCATGTCACTGATTATACCATTTGACTAATAGGCTCATCTATGATAAAATGAAATCTAATTTAGCCTCAAATCATGTTCTATAGTTTTAAATAGGTTCAAGGGCCTCATGTTCACCCTAATTACCTCCACAATTAAACCAATCAACTATTTCATTCATTATATGATGACATTTGAGTTTATTGAGCCCAAAACTACATCCTATACATGTCAAACTTGCATATGTCATTGAACCAAATGATTATTTGCTTCATTCTCTAATGAAATTGGAGTTGATCAAGCCGCATATCACACTTTATAGTCATGTACTTAGGTTGAAGGGGATCAAATTAGCTCCAATTGCCTTCAAATTCAACCATTGGACTATTTGGCTTATTTAGTTATGACATTGGGGTCAACACACCCAAATTAAATCCTTTATATTCAAAATTAGGTTCATGAGGCTAAATTTCACTTGAGTTGTATCATTGATTGCACCAATTCACTCAATCTAAGCGAATTTAGCCTTAAATCACATCCTATACACACAATCATGTTCAAGGGGTTCAAGTTGATCATAATTTCCTCCGCCATTAAGATAATTGATTTTGTTCATTCATTTTGTAATGAAACTAGGCCTGGTTGAACCCTAAATTATGTTTTGTATGGTCAAAATTATGATTATGGGTGCAAACTCACCAAAATTGCATCACTTTATCCATGATGTCATTTTTGTGGTAGTCTATGTCATGACACACTCCACTTTAAAATAAATATATATAAATTATAAATGTGAACTAAATAATTATAAACACACATAAATGTGAACTAAATAAGTATATATCATGATACATAGATAAGTATAAACACATAGTAGTAGTCAAAATAAAATTACGTACACACTATGTTCAGTTTAAATTCAAAAACTAAGCCTTTTGGTTGGTAAATGGTTGGGATTCCTGAGCCAAATGCTTGGACCTGTCAACACACAACCAAATATGAGAGTTTTGATATAAAATAACAAAATTCAACTTCCATCACCAAATACACTATGGATTTAAACAAGAAAATTCATAAAATTATTACCATGACAATGAGCACACTCTTCTCTTTCGAAATTATAATTTTTAGACTATTTTATGGTTTCAATCTATATTGATTTCTAACTATAGAGTTTTTAAGCCACTACATGCCCCAAATATACATCCCTATATATGTTTGTGTATCTTTTTTTTTTGTTAATCCAGATATTTATAAAAAAAAAATGGCTACAAACTAGGTCTAATTCGATACACATTAAAAAAAAAAAATAGTTTTATATTTTTTTGGAGGTAGTTGGGGGAACTCATAGATGGCTATCCATTTTTTTATCAGTTTTTAGGATCTATTTACTTGTAAAATTAGTAATAATTAAAATATTCATTGAAAAATTATAAAAAATATAGGTTACAAACTAGATGATCTTATCTATAGTTTCACAAATTATTTTTAAACAATATTAAACCATGCTAAAAAATTGAGGGGTTGCATGCTTGGCTATCTACTTTATTTTCCTAAAATAATAGGAGTTCCTATTCAAATTTTAGATGTTTCACCTAGTTATACTTAACCATTTTTTAAAAAATAGTGTTTTGAAAACTAAACTCAAAATTATACAATTCATGTTCTTACACCATCCTCTAATTTTTAGTGTATCCATCTCAAATTATCTACAGAAGTTTAATTTTTTTTAATTTTTAGGAACAACATGTCCATGGGTAGGTCACTTTTTGTCCCCCAACTTTGTGCACTTACCCAAATATTTCCATAAGGGTTTTTTTCACTATAATCATGCATGGAAAGGGTGATAAAATACCAACACACTATCACCAAATAGTAAGAGCTCAAAGCTAGGAACCAAGTTTCCATAGATATGGCGGTTCGTGTTTTAGCAAGCAAGTCTAGAATTGGAGAGAAGGAGCTCTATGATAAATAAGAATAAGTTTTCATGGATGAGCATGGAGAGCCTCCAAAATTTAAAGGTAAATCTAAGGTAAAATATGAACATACTCCTTTCAAATTTGAGGCCAAGGTTGAGATTAAATCCTTTGAAGGATAAGTATATGTTGAATTGTTAAACAAGTGGAGGTGTATTTTAGTGTGCATAAAGCTACTGAGGTGAAAAATATTTATTTTTCATGTCTCAACATGGAATGCCATGTTTTAATTTGGTGGTAAATTTATCTATCATATTATTAAAATAAAAATAAACTAGGTGTAGGTAGGTGAGATGAGTTTAATGAATTAAGTTATGTAAAAATTTATATCCTAGTGGAAATAAAACTGATCAGAAAGTTAAGTTGTTGTATTGTAAGCAAGGATCTATTCAAAGTGTGAAGGATCATACAATAAAAATTTGTATATATGGCATGTTCATGGTCTTGTATAAGTACTTGGTAGGTCTCCATACACAAGTACTTAGTAGATCTCCATATACACCTGAGGAGATGGGTCCTATCAAGTAATCCAAAATAACTTGAACAAGTACTTGGTAGGTCTCCATACACACATGATGATATGGGTCCTATCAAGTAATCCAAAATAATGTGATGAGGCATGTGCACAAGCACACTATGTTAATGAAGAGAAAAGGCAAGGGGAATGATATCCCTCAAAGAAAAATCATCCCAAAAATCAGATCAATAAATAACAAAACCTGCTTGACAAAGCCTTAAAAATGGTAAGTAGAAAAGTAATAAGAATGTCATAGTTTTTCATATATGTAGGGATCCAAACAACCATTTTAACCATTGTGTTATAGATGGATATACTAACACTATGTGTTGTAAGATGTATCTATAAGTTCATCCTAAGAACCTTTCTAAGAATGGATTCAATAAGTCTATGGCATATTTCAAAGACCAATCAAAGGTGGAAATAGATTACAATTCTAATGCTAGCTAGATTGTACTGCCACCAACACAAATAACAAGGAACAAGAAAGAGAGGAAATAAGAAAAATATTCCAAACCAAACTTCAAATCCATAAAACCAAGGTAAATGAACTTGTTGATACTAGTTCTAGATCTAAGTTGGTTTCAAATTAAATTATTAAGAATCTTGGTTTATAATTGTATGATCATCCTCATCCATATTGTTTGGGTTAGGTGAAGAAGTAGTATATATTTAAGTGACTAAGAAATGTAAATTAAATTTTGGTGTCAACCCACAATAAATTAGTGAGATAGAAAGATATGTGATTCCTCTTGATGCATTTGATGTTGTGTTTCAAAGTATTTATTTTTATCTTAGGGATGTTATTTTCATGAGGAGGGATAACAAATACTTATATATCAAGGATGGGATCAAATATAGCATGAAGTCACATTAAATCAAGCCCAACCTTACCCTATTAAGTTTCAACCGAGAAAAAATACTCATTCAAGCAAATAAGTAATTAGTTTAATGTTTTTGAAGGATAAACAAGAGGATGGGTTAGATATTTCTAAAATTTATTGTGCTAACAAAGGATTGAAAGGGTTGGATGAGCTATTACATTATTTTTAATAATTGTTCCAAACTCCTTAAAATTTTGACTTCAAAAATGGAAGTAGAACATGAGATTCAATTTTTTTCTGAATCTCCTTTTTCAAACATGTGTTTCTACATGTAATCAGTTTTAGAGAGCAATGAAGTTAAGAAACAATTTCAAAAGTTGTTAGATCAATGGGTTATATGCCTAGTTAATTCACTATGTGGGTCTCCCATTTTAATGGTAAAAAATAAGGATGTATCTTTTAGGATTTGCATAGACTATAGAGCCCTTAACAAGATCACCATAATGAATAAATATCCACTTCCACATTGATGAAATATTGGACCAAATTTAGCATGTTAATTAATGTATGAATTTGGATCTCAAATTTGTGTACCAATAAGTTTGTATGGAGGAGGAGGATGTATGGAAGAAATATTTAAATAAAAAATAAGGTTTTAATGGTTGTTAGTTACATTCAGCTTATGTGTTGCACCTGCTACATTTATGAGGTTGATCGATGATGTATTGAGGTCTTTCATAAATACACATATCATAGTGTATCTAGATGATATATTGGCTTCTAGTGCTACATAGAAGAACATAAAATTCACTTGAAACAAATTACTTGACTACTTGGGACATATGGTTGGAGGATGAGAACATAAAGTGGTTCTAGAAAAGGTTTAGGTTTTCATTGATTGACCAACACTATAGGATTGTTTGTGGCAACATCTTATTACATGAGTAAGTTTATTCAAAATTTATCCACAATTACAACACCTCTACATATGGTTGCAACAATAGGTAAGAATTTTCACTGGGGTAAGGAAAAGGGTATTGATTTTGATTCATTAAAATACAAGATTGGCCATATACCATTCCTTGCTATTCCTAATTTATATGAGCCATTAAAAGTTAAAATAGACACAAGTGAGTATGTTATGGAGGTAGTTTTGTTGTAAGGATGTATGTTTATATATTATCATTTAAAGACATTTTCTTAAGTAGTAAGGGTATATCATGTTTATGATAAATAAATGTATGTAATATTTCAAGCATTAAATGAATGGAAATATTATTTTTTGTGTAGATAAAGATTGTGCATATTAACCACAAACCTTTTCGATATTTTTAATTAAAAAATGAATTGTAGCATGAAACACACTACAAATGGATGGGGTTTCTTTAAAATTCCATTCAATAATTACGTACAAAAATCAAAGCACAAATGTTTTGGTAGATATTTTATCTAGGTCATCAGTAAGAAGGAAATTTTCATCTTTAGAACAATCTCACAATTAGATATTTTCATGAAAGAGGTTTATGAGGAAGTATATGCACAAGATATAAATTTTGGGAAGATATTCCAGTAATTACAAGTTAATAAATTTAATAATGAAGATAAGGATGGATGTTACCTCAAGATTGACTAGTCTATATAAGTGGGATTAGTTATGTGTGCCAAAGGAAGAAAGACTCATACTGATGAGGGAACCACATAATCAAAAGGTCTCAAGACATTCTAGTGACGGTAATACCATAGTCTATTTTCAAAGGTATGTGTATTAGCCCAATATGTAAGATGAAGTATCAAAATTCATTAAAGGATGTAAGCTATGTTGAATAAGTAGGCATAAGGCTAGGAAACAAGGATTGTGCATACCACTTCATGTACCTACTAGACCATGGGAAATCATTTCTATGGATTTCATGGGTGGATTACCGATGCAAATGTGTGTTTTGACTGCATGTAATAAAACATTAAAAGTGCATGAAGCCATTGAACTTTTAATTTCTAACATTTGGGTGCATTTTAGATTGCCTAAGTCTATTATTTATAGAGATTTTAGGTTTTTTAGAAGTTTTAGACCACCTTGGGGAGCAAGATGGATACCAAGATCCAACAAAGAATAGTTTTCCATCCACAAATTAGCATCCAAACAAAAGTTGTAAATATGAATTGGGTATAGTTGATAATAAGTTACAACATCAAGTATCTAAGGAATTAGGAAGATTCTTTCTCATATATCTATCATTTATACAATAAGGAAGTAATACATATACTAATAAGTCACCATTTTGAGTATGTTTGGACTACTTTCCAACTAATCAACTTGATATGTCAATGGAACAGGAGGTATATGTGGAGAAACAAGATTTCGAGGTGACAAGAGAAGAAAATTTCATTGAGAGGATTAGTAAAATTCATCTCAACTTGAAGGATAAGTCTCAAGCTAAGTACAAATCTAGGCATGACTAGGATTGGAAGGAACATAGACTCAAAGTAAGTGATATAGTTTGGTTGTATTTTAGCAAGGAAATACTTCAAGGACAAGATATAAAGTTCAAACCTCTAAGGTATGGGCCATTTTCCATCTTAGAGCATATTGGAGAAAACACTTTGAGACTTGATCTTCCCTCATTCATGAGGTTGTACTCCAGAGTGTCTTGTAATAATTTACAATTGTATGATCCATCCACATTATATGATAAATAAGAAGGAAAATTACTACACTTTATATAATAGGTAGTGGACATGCAGGAAGAATTGAAGAAGGATGTAATATTCTAATGTAAATTTAGAGAAACTCACAATTTTTTACAATAACATTTGTAGGTTGGTCTCAAGAAAAATATGCCAAGGCATGAAATATCGTACACAAAGGAGAAGATAGGAGAATTGTTTCCATATCCTCCCCCACTAGATTTTGTGGGGCTAAAAGCCTCTCAAAATGGAGGTATGATCCATAAGGATCATGAAAACAATCCAATCCATTACTTAACTAGAAAAAAGTCAATTTTAGTCAACAATGGGGCTTCAGTTGAATTATTAAATATATGGTAATGAAAACACTGCTTCATATAAGTAGTTATTTCATATCCATTAGAATAGTTGTGTAACCATCAAGGTGGTTTCACCCATGGTAATCGTGTAGGTAAAATAATTTGAGGGGATGTTATCTCTTTAGTACCTAAGTTAATTGGGGATCTTTTAGTGCATAAAAATACATTTATGAACATAGTAATATGAGGCATAAATTCATAAGAGGAATTAGGGTTTAGAGTTAGTGTTCAATTGGTTGTAGGAAGGATTGGAGAAAGGAATAGAGAGAAGTTGAGTAAGCAAGATATAAATATTATTGTTGTATATGTTCTAATAAACTCTTTGTAATCTATTTTTGGCCATAAGAATTTATGAAACTAGGAAATTTCCACTTCTAAATGGTTTTTCTCCATCTTGTGGTTTTCCAAACCAAAATATCGTGTCCTTGTTTTTTAATGGCTTATGTGTTATGTTCATGTTTATTTACACTCTTTTTGTTAGTTCTAAAGTTATGTCTTACATTTCCAACAACACATCACAATAATTCTAAGTTCATTTGATTAATATAACTATCATTTTGAAGGAAATTCCAAGTATAACAACACTTTGTGATTTTGTAATTATATTCAAGAATTGTTATTAGGAATTTATAGACTAAGTGAGGTAGAACATACTTATTTTTCACATCTCAAAATGGAAGGTCACATTATAATTTGTTGGTAATTTTATCTATAATTTTATAAAAATAAGAAAAATCTAATTTCAACTCGGTGGAATGAATTTGAGGAATTATTATGTAAGAAATTTTATCCTAATGTACTTAAAATTAAGTTATGTTTCAAGGAACAACATTGTAAAAGTGTACATGACTATACCATGTAATTTTTTAGATATGCCATGTTAATGGGATTGTACTTGGAGGATGAAAACAACTTGACCAAGTACTTGGAAAGTATACATGCTTGTCTAAGGAGATAATTTGTCTCAAGAAGCCAAAATACCTTGATAAGGTGTGTGTGAAAGCATACTACATTAAGTAAGATAAACTGTAAGGAGAGGAAAATCCCATAAAGCAATATCAAATAAGAAAGAGAAAACTTAGACTTACAAATCCTACAAGAAGGGTAAGCGGAAAGGGAAAATGAATTCCACAACACTGCATAGTTTTCATGATTTAAAGAACCATTATATCCATTATGTTATAGATGGACATAATAATGCTAATGTTTGAAGTTTCATCTAGAATTACTTCCAAAGAAGGAGGATAAGGTTTCCATGAAATATTTAAAAGAGAAATCAGAGGTGGAGATGGAGTAGAATTATGATGTTTATGAAAATTTTGGTTGCACCACTACCAACACAACCAATAAGGAACATTAAAGAAAATAAATCAAAAAACTTTTCAAAAACAAGATCCAAATCAATAAAAATGAGGTAAATGCACTTATTGATATTAGGACTCAATTCAATTTGATTTTATGATGAAGTGGCCAAGAATCTTGGTTTGAAAACCTATGGTCATCCTCATTCATCTTTGGATCGGGTGAATAAAGATATATGATTCAAGTGACTTAGAAATGTAAATTAAAATTTTATATTAACCCATAGTATGTTGATGAGATATAATTCTATATGTGATCCCTATTGATGCATTTTATGATGTTTTTAATTCCTTACTTATATCTTAGGGAGTTATCTTTATGAGGGGATCTAATAGATACATATAGTTCAAGGATGGGAACAACTATATCATCAAGGAACATTGAATCAATCCCAATATTTCCCTTGTAAGTTTCAACCAAGAAAATAAACCCATTCAAGTGAATATGAATTTTTTTGTACTTATTTTTAAGGATAAATAATAAAATGGGTTTGAATTTTTTAGAATTGATTATGCTCACAAGGGGTTGGAAGGTTTGGATGAACTTGTGCACTATTTTCAATAAGTGTTCAAAACTTTTAAAAGTTTGTCTCCAAAAAGGAAAGTAGAGTATGAGATTCAGTTGCTATCTGAGTCTCATTTACCTAATATTAGTTTATACAATAAATCACCATGTGGGCCACCCATTGTGACGGTACAAACTAAGGATGGCTCTTGGATAATGTATTGAAAAAATATCACAATAAAAAATAAATATCCACTTCCATAGTTGATGAGTTGTTGGATCAACTTCACAACCATCAAGTTTTTATGAATAAATGTTGGAAGCAAAAATACTGAGATACAGGGGGGGAGGGGTCGGGGGTGAATCAGTGTGCAAACATTTCATTCAATTTCATTCATCATTTTTAATCTTTCAAACTAGCATAGAGATATAACAATGCATAGAAAGATAATCACATAAGCATGAAGCAATTTATTAACATATGAATACCATATTTATGTGGGAAACCCTCATGAGGAATAAAAATAACTTTCAAACCACTTGGAATAATATCCTATAATTATTTAAACAACATTTAGTGAGGTACCAACCCCACAAGGAGCACCAACCCCTCACTAGTCAAGTACCAACCTAACTAGTACTTTAGCAAGATCCAACTTGAGAGGAGGCTCTAAACCCCCAAGTGAATTGGAACCAACCTAGCCACTTCAAGGACACTTTTAAAATATCCAACCTACAAGGCAGATACAAATCCCTTGACCAAGCACCAACTCAGCCAAGACAAGCTTGATCAGCCTCACAACACCTTGTTACTCTCTCAACTAATGGTGACCTCTTCTTCAGCTCTCTTTCTTGTCTATCCCATAAATAAATCAATGTCATGCACCTAAAAAAATTATCTTATTTATCTTTATGGTGTCTCAATATCCATCAACTCATTTAAATCTCCTTAGTCTTCGATCCCTCTCAAATATCCTTTTAGGGTTATTCACTCAACATGCCTCTTCTAGGCTCATTGGGTCAATTAACCTTATCTTCCATCTAAATAAGATATGTTATATGTTAATCATGATTTATTTACTCTTTTTATGGTCTTTAATTACCTACTATTTCTCCTTCAATGAGCCATTTTCTATTCTTATCTTCCCAACTTCACAACTAGCTCAAATAGGCCAATTAGGCCTTGCTTTTATACTCATCACTTACTCTCACCCATATTGGTCAGACAAGAACCTTAACACACTTTTTTTACCCTTGTATTATACCCATAAAAATTTTACACATGTGATAAAATCACTCCATAGATCGGTCATACCCCTTAAGATCCAAAACCTCCATTGAGCCTAAAGGAGACCTAATGCAATTAGGTTTGTGTTAAGCACACGTTACAATTGAGTCATACTGGAACACATTTATCCTAAAAAAATGATTTGAATATTTATAAAATATAACCATTATGACATACATTTAGGTCCACACCACTTGTACATCCAATTCACCACTTGAACCATGCTATTAGGCCTACTCACCATTATGCTTTCTCATTGCCTAAAAGTTTGTCTTATAAAATAGAAGCATACAATAAATTATCACATATAATCATACGATAAAATAAAATTAACTTATCATACATGACATCATGTTCATTGGACATCACCAAACAGGCCAAAAGGCCTCAAACCAACTCTTGCAACATTACCATTTAGAATGGTCAAACATTGCCAAAGTACAATCAATAACATTTGATCACTAACATATACACATGCACTTATAATGAATAAAAAAACATTAATATGTAAATTATATAATTATATAATATTTTCATAATAAATATATCCTTAAACTCTTGGTAAAACACCCCAAACCCATCTTTGTCATATGACCACTTAGAACTGCATGTAGCCCCAAAAACACAGTCATGTAGAAGTTTGTATTTAACACTTGTAATGGAATTTTAAATAATTATCATGAAAATTAATAGTTTATATGAGACATATATATCAACCTAAAATAGATATATATCAATCTCTAGTGTCAATCTATTGGTCTTACATACCAATTTCTCAAGTCTCTCTTATATAGTGCATACTCAGCCAGATAGGCTATTTTGGCTTTCACATCTCAACACCTTAAAATTATCTATAAATATCATATCAAGTATTAATAATTAATTTATGTGTAATAAAAAAACTTAAATTTCATTGTATTCAATGACTCTTGTCATAGGGTTTCACACTCTTCACTTCACTTGGCAAACCCAGAACAGTCATTCTACCCTAAGACACAGTCATGGTGAATCATGCCTCTTAACACATGTAGGATAAATTAATCAAACTTAAAATGAATTTGGATGATCCTAATACATAATTATATCAAATTAAAACATAAATTTATATATATCTAATGTCACATATGGAACATATAGATCATTCTTTGAAACATACTCTTTCACTATCCATCTCCACTCAGACAAGCCATCGTAAGAGTATTATTTTCACCATTTATAATGAAATTAAAAGCATATAAACAGCATGAAAAAAATTAATAGGTATTTAACAAAAACCTAAAGTAATTGGATCCTTCCCTAATCCTCTACAACCAATCCCTAATCTCTTTCTCACTTTGACTATTTTTTCTCACTGTTTTCACTCTTTGCCAATTTAGTGATAAGTCAACTTGGGAAAGTAAATTAGTTGAAATAGAGAATATATATTTAAAAAAAAACACTATTTACATCAATAAAAAATATTTACCTTCAACCTTCATCCACTTGCATGTATTGACTTGGTCAACCCTATCTATAACATCAAATTCTTCATAAGCAAGCAATTTATTGTAGGTTCTACTCACTATCCTGTCAGACCACTACCACCTAGAGATTATTGGAGGAGTTATATATAACATAAAATCATTAAAAATACTTACCAATCCATTATGTTCAATTATCAACAATCTTTTCATCATCACATCAATATGAGGGTTTTGGACCAGTTTACATTCTTAACATTTATTCATATAGTATTGTCCCTAAAATTCCAAAATAATACTTGAAAATAATTATTAGGACCATTTTAAATCTATATAAAATATATTATATTCCCATCCAATGATCAAACATGCCAACAAACATCAGAAGTTCCTTCTCAGGTTTGGAAGCCTTCAATTTGCATACACAGGAGACCTTAAAACCAAATTTCATGATTTCTCCTTCAACTCAGGACCTCATACTTGGTCAACACCCTTGAAACAAAATATTACACCTCAATTCATGCTCATATGTTCTCTATTACCTTGAAAAATAATATTGACCTTTCATTTGGCCATACTAGGTTTCCATGCATACTAGGCCTTAAACTACCAAATGCATTTTGACCCTTGAACACACTTGGGAACCTCTTGTACTGATATGAAAAATTAATACACATGTTAAATGACATCATACTAAGATCACAAGCTAACAATATTCTTAACACATGTCTCACACTTCTCATCTCAATAAGCTATCAAGACATGCCTTCATATTAGGTTTCTCATGCAAGGACTAAGCCTCAAAATTGACCTTCCTACCAATATAGATGAACTTTCCATCTTATTCACATGTTAAAACACCTTATCATATGTTATACCACTAATATTCATCCTTCATGGGTATTTTTAATAACTTAAGACCCCTAGTTAGATCAGACAGAGTCTAAGACTAGTATATTTGCATATTAGACCTATAGGTCTTACCTCTGTAGGCATACTATGAAACATACCTGGGTGTTTTAATTCCTTAAGTGCATGTTCAAATATCCCTAGAAATCCTCTTATGCCTCTATGCATTTATCTCATAGAGCCATCATGCTCCTTCTTGCACCATACTAGATATCCCATGCTCAAGCCTTCTCATCACTTCATGACATCATCCTTCATCAAGGACCTATAATCACTTATGTCATCATTCCTCACTGTGCATCATAGGACACTCAAATTGATTACCATACCTCATTATTATTTTGAAATTAATGATAGGCTCAACCACATGACATCAATGACAACTTGCAATAAGAAATAGGATGTATGAAAGACTAATTTCAATATAAAATAGGGTTTATGTGAATGGTTAATGCAACCATTTGGTTTATTTGATCTACATACTAAATTTATGAGATTTTTGAATGATGTATTAATTTATTTCATAGATACATATTTCATAATGTATTTGGATGATATTTTAGTTTTCCAATACTTCATGAGATCATAAATATCAATTTGAATCAAGTCTAACAAGTGTTGAAAGAAAAATAAATCTTATAACGTATGCTGAAATGTGAATTTGCAAAAAATCACTTGTCTATCTTGGGCATGTGCTTGTCTAGTGGATCCAAAAAATGATGAGGTTGTCACTAATTTTCCCAAGCCTGAGTACCACTAAGACCAAAAGTCTAGTTAGAACAATATAGTGCATGAGGAAGTTTATTCCATATTTTTATAGCATTGCAACAACTCTAATATAGTTGTAGTAAGCTCTAAAATTTTGCATTAGGGTGAGGACCATGATAGTGCTTTTGATTCTTTTAAATATAAAAATATCCATGCAATAGTGCTTTCACATCTAAATTTGTAGCAACGATTCCAATTTGAAATTGATATGAGTATGTTATGTGGTTTTTTTTTTGCAAGGGGTTCAGCTATATTTTTCTCATTCAAAGATATTTTATTCTAGTAGTAATAGGATAACATGTATATGATAAATAAATGTATGCACTAGATCAATAAATTAAAGAATGAAACATTATTTTTTGGGCATAGAAACTCTTATGCATAGTAACTACAAACCTCTTCAATATTTGCAAGCACAAGATATATTTCAAATTACAAGACATGACAAATGGATGGGTTTTAATCATAAATTTCATTTGGTGAAAAAGTAAAAGAAAAGATTTATGAATTTTATTTCAGACATGTTATCTAGGTCACCAATCACAAAACAAGTTTCAGCTTTGGAAACAATCTCAAAACTTGAGCTTTTCACAATAAAGGATTATGAGGAATCATATGCATAAGATACAAATTTTGGGGAGACATTCTAGAAATTTCATATCAAGAAAGTTGATAATGAAGGAAACTGTGGATGCTACTTCAAGGATGGGATACTCTAAAATTGGGATAATGTGTACTCATGGGAGAAATACTTCTATTATGCAATAAAAAGTATATATATTCATTACAGGGTGTAATTTGTGTTGTACAAGTAAGCCTAAGGTTAGGAAAGAAGGATTTTACATGCCTCTACATATGCCTAATAGACCATCGGGAAGCATTTATAAGGATTTTTTTTTTTTTTTGGGTGGGGGGGCGCGGAGCGGGGTTTACCAATTCTAAGCATAGACGTGACTATATATATGACATTGTAGATAGATTTACCAATAAGTGTTTTTTGATTCCATGTAAAAAGATAGTAAAAGGGTGTAAAATAACTTGGTTATTCTTTTCTAATGTGTGAGTTCATTTTGGGTTACATAAGTATATTTTTTCAAATAGATATCCTAATTTTTTTGGTAAGTTTTGGACCACCTTTTGGACCCATTTGAACACCAATATTCAAATAAGTATAACATTCCATCCTCCAAATGATTGACAAAAAAAATTATAAATAAGAATTTGGTATGGTAGATAAAAGGTCATAAGAACAAGTATCCAGGGACTTAGGGTGAGTCTTTGACATATATCTAACACTCATATAGCATGGAAATACATACATACACAAACAAGTCACCCTTTGAAGCATGTTTAGGTTATTTACCTATTAACTCAATTGATGTTTCAATGGGATAACAAATTAAAGTGGAAGAACAAGATTTAGAGGTGACAAGAGCATCAAGATCCATTGAGAATATTAGACAAATTTATCTCAAATTAAAATAAAAATTGGAGGAGTCTCAAGCCTAGTATAAGGCTAGACATGATCGACACCAATGGGAACATGCACTCAAAGTAGGAGATAAGATTTGGTTGTACCTAAATGAGATATTTCAATGACAAGCTAGGAAGCTCAAACATATATGGTATGGGTCATTCACAATCATAGAGGAGAATGGAGGAAATGTTTTTACGATTAATCTTCCTCCATTCATGAAGATGTACTTAGTAGTGATTTGTGAGAATTTTCTCCTATATGAGCCATCCATGTTAGATGAATAATAAAAAAATAGTTACTACCCTCAATAGAATATTTTATCTTAGATGCACAAGGAGAGTTGGAAGAGGATGTGGTGTTGCAACAAAAACTCAAAGAGACTAGATGGGGACCACAAGAATCTTGAAAAGTTGGTATCAATGGAAAGACATCAAAACAAACAAGATGGTGTCTCAAGGAGAAGAAGGAATAATTTTCCCCGCATCTCCTCCCCCACTATGATTTTGTGGGACCAAAATCCTTCCAAAAGGAATGTATGATCCATATGGATCAATTAAATTAATCCTCTTCATTGTCCAACTAAAACAAATCTAGTTTTAGTCAACAACAAAGCTCTAAAACTATGTATTTCTTGTATGGTGATGAAACCACTACTTAACATAGAGCAACAATTGTGAAACCACCAATTTTGATAGTGGAGGTTTTGAAACCATTGATCTACTTTAATTAGTAGTTTCACCCACTTTGACTGTACGTTTCAATTGAAAATAGAGAAGTGATTTATCTTTCATTTCTAAACTATTGGAGTCTTTTATTGCATGAAATGACACTCCTGAGTATAAGTAAGAGGCACTAAGACAATTGAAAACATAGGAGTGTGTGACAAAGTTGGTGTTAATTAGTTATAGGAGTAAGGAGCATAAAGGAGTTGCATGAGAAAGGTAGCATGATGCTTGTTATACTTATTTTATTGATCTCTTTTAATCCATCTACAGTGATTAAAATAATTAAGTCACTAGTAAATTGCCACTTATAATTGGTTTTTCCCCACCTTGATATTTATCAAACCAAAATCCTTGTGTCTAATGTATTTTATAGTTTGTGCTTGTTATTCATAGTTGATTACATTTTTATATGTACGGTTTTGTAAGTTTTGTTTTATGTTTCAAACATTATACTACACTAATTCTAATTCCACAAAGCATTCCAAAGTATCAATTTGTGTTGGGATTAAAATTTCCCAACTAACCCTTCCACGAATTTTAGAATAAATACAAGTATTTTGCTTGATAATTATTGAATGTAGGAAAATAATTAATTTGACAAGTATACATAAAGCTTTGAAGAGGAAAAATAGACAATACAACAATAAGAAATTTATAGGGATCTCCATTATAACAAATTCTTCCACTTCGTCCCATGGTCAATTCGCCATGGGCTTCACATTATTGCCCAAGACAATGTTTGCTCTACAATACTTCACGTGTTTACTTATATAACCGAAAATAAATTTCTTTGACTTCTTATATGACTATTAAGCTTTTCAGTGGCTTTTCGAGTATATATTTGTCTTTACATGATACATATATGGTTTTTCTCATTTTTCCACAAATTACATAATGTAAAGTTATATTAAAATTTAGTTAAACTATGCATGTGCTAACAATTCTCCTAGACAAATACAGGTATTTCTTCCAGAGACACTTAATCTTGCAGCCATATTTTTTCTATTTGTTACAGCCTTACTCCCTCATGATGCATCTGAGACACACTTTTATAATACACATCCCATCCTACCGAGTTGCACGAGTGTCAATTCATTGCTCCCATAAAATATACATGTGATGACACCTCATACAAAAGCATAGACATGTATATATGTAATCCTATCAACTATTTTCCATTATCTTGTTCACCAACAATCACTTCCATGCTCCGACCTCTCTTTGAGTCCCAAATCTCATTTCCCTTATATTATTGGGTCATACAAGTGTCAATTCATTGCTCCCATAAAGTATACAGGTGATGGCAGCTCATACAAAAGCATATACATGTATATATGTAATCCTATCAACTATTTTCCATTATCTTGTTCACCAACAATCACTTCCACTCTCTGACCTCTCTTCTAGTACCCAATATAATTTCCCTTATCCAATATCCACTAACTTCTAACTATTATGTTTGAGCATCCTTGGCCTCGTCTGCAATCCACTAACTTAATATCTAACTAGTGTACAACATATAAACATATACTGCATTAATAATTTTTCAAACCTGCAAACCCTTTTTATTTTCAATCTAAATCTCTTCGAATCCATTGTCAACCTCACATTTTATTACGATCTACACTGCTCGCAATCACAATTATCAGCTTCATAACTAAGTATTTCCTTCGAAGGTAAAACCATTGCCTATTCTTCAGCTTAACAAAGGCCCATGTATATCCGATAGGAACTTAACTGTGATAAAGAGATCTAATGCAGTTACTCGGTATTTTGATGGCACTATGAATGCCCGTTTGATGTGCGCATTGCTTGAACCTATTCACTAGCTTTCAAGTTTGGCAGTATCGCCCAATGCTCTAGGAGGAACAACAATGTGATGCTCTATTAAATTGGCACCGATGGTGATGTAGGGACTAGAACGCAGCTTGTCAGCACAGAATCAAGCTCTATAGACACAGGTTATGCATTTGCAAGACTGCCATACATCATTAATCCAACTTAGGAGAGGAAGGCAAAAAGGGTGCTTCCCAACTGGTGCAAATTTTGGGATTAAAATATCTAATCAGCCCTGCCATGAATTTTATAAAAAATAAAAGTATTTTTCCTGATAATCATTATTGTGGGAAAATAAATAATTTGATACCTATACATAAGCTTTAAATAAAAATAATACACAGTACAACAATAATAAATTTCTATAAATCTCCATTATGACAGATTCTTCTACTTCATCCCATGGCTGAGAGAGGGCATGGGCTGCACATTATGTATAAATAATTTGATAGCTATGCATAAAGCTTTGAAGAAAAATAATACACAATAGAACAATAATAAATTTGTATAAATATCCATTATGATAGGTTCTTTCACTTCATACCATGGCCACGAGGCCATGGGCTGTACATTGTGTCCCAATACAATGGATACTTCACTTGTTTGCTTATGTAACTGAAAATAAATCTATGTGGCTTCTTATATGGGTATTTGGTATCTAGGTCGATTTTCAACTATTTTTTGTCTCTACATAATATAGATATATATAATTTTTATTTTTTTTTCATAATTTATATAATTTAAAGTTTGTAGAAATATAAATTAACTTTTAAATTAAAATAGTGTATTTGTAATCATTCTTTTGACACACTTAACTCAAGATTTATTATAAAGCATTTTGATCATTTCCTTCATTTTTTGCGTGATGACTCACTCCTTCAATCAACCTAAATCACTCCAAAATGTCTCTATCCAAACCAATCAATAGCCTAAGCTCACTATCAAACTTACACCTTCAAGTTAGTAAACCTACCCTCAGGATTGTAGCACCATATTGGGATAATAATGTACCCTATTATTGTTTGGTCCCACCAGTAGTGTTCTCATGCCAATTAAAAACTATGTTCCAAAATTTAAAAGTTATATAAGGTTTGTCCCACAAGTTCCTCAAGCTCCATCTAAAATAATTCTAAAAGTACCATTATAAAAGAACATTTCAAACCACTTTGCACACAAGGGGCTTCCACATTGAAAAGCACTAGAATTCTAATTGCGCATTGAGATAAAATTTCCTATTTCTCCCAATTGTAATTACACACAACCCTAGTATCCCTAAGTTAAAATTTGAATACATATCAAAGGTCATAATTCACAGTTTAAGCACTTAATCACACCAGGATTACACCAACATCTAACATTTTGCACTAGTTTTACACACACCATTGTAGCATGGAACAACTACATGGGGTTTGATCCATCTTCAGAGTATTACTATGTATGCAATGCTCAACATAGGGATGTTGAGGTCCACAACAACTTCAACTGCTAACCCATTTTTACTTTTTGATTACATTTTGTCTTCTTGTTTATTGAGCTAGGGTTTCAAGTGAAAAAAGAGTTACAAAGTGGTCCCCACATCATATCGAAAGCTCTCGCACATTCTGTAAAATAGATAGATGAATGTACACGACCCAAAAATCTCAAATCTTTGTTTCTTGTCAAACATCAATGCTCCTTAAGGACAACAACGCACCCCACTCCTACTAGATGCATCATTATTGTCTTAGAAACCTGCCAACTCCTATTTCATGTCGACACTCAGTCAACATAGTTTGTCGGTCTATCTCAGATCTAGAATCAATCTGCATCTCAATTTTCTAGCTAAGTTTTATATTTCTATTTTGCACTTTACATATTTATTATATTTCCATATTTAGTAATTTCCAAATCAACTTGTTCCATATTTTTAGCAGTCTGATTTTGCACATTAGTTTACTATATTTAAATAAAATATATTCCTAGTTTTCTTAACTAAGGTGAAACATATTTGTGAACTCGATTTATTATTTAATTTTTCCTAAAACCCTAGCCTATCATTAGGGTTCCTTCCATTTTTTCTTTAGGATTTTAGATTTAATATTCCCTTATTCCCAAATAAGTCGTCCCTCAATTTATGCCTACCTATCCATGTTGCTAATGTTTCTCTTTCTTCTTGGCATTGATACCTTGATATTTTAACATATCTTCAAAAGCCAAGGCCAATCTTATTCAATAAATCATCTTATTTATTTATTTTCTCTTCATTTACATGAGGATACCTCCATAGATATTGATGATGCATGAAATAGAATATCTAGCAAGGCAATGATAAATGACATACAATTTCTTCAAAAGTTGTACAAGATTTGATCTCAATCTTCAAGTAGGGATTTATTCACATTATGGGTTTGGATTAAAATATTTATAAATTATGGGATATATGAGCAATGAACTTGATGAAAATAAACATGACACTATTGAAGCATCCACTTACACAGGGAAATAGGGATTAGGATATACACCTAATTTTGAAGTTATAGTGTCCAACAAATATTCTCATATAAACTTCATCAAAGAAATGGTAGAAATTTAAAATTAATTCCCTTCACATAGAATTGTTTCACTATACACCTGTATTAGTTATAAGGTTAGTGAACAACATCAAAACTATTTATACAAGTATATATTACAAATACTTTGATTGAAAGAGATGTAGTTGATAATTGTTCCCATAACACTAGTTACAATATATAGTTCCTGCATACATTTGAGGTTTATATGAATACCATAAAAGCATCCAATATATTACTTAGTACATCATATCATGAACTAAGCCCATCAATCATAAATATTTCACTAAGTATTACATTAGGGCCTAGGACAATACCTACGGTATTTCAGATCACAACTCATTTTACACCTTATAATTTACTATTGGGTTTACCTTGGATAAAGGAAATGGCAATAATACCTTTTATATTACATATGTGTCTTACATTTTTACATGATGGGCATCTAAATACATATTTATAAGATACTAGTCCATTCAAATATATGGATGCACTACAATATGTTCTTGTACAACACCAACAAAAGTAGTTTCAAACAATATCTCCTTCACAAAGACAATTACCAATCTAACACAACCTCCACATAATATACTCCAAACACTCTTGGGATGCAATCTTATATCTATCCCTCCCATCAAAGAGGTTGATTTGATCAAGCATCTTCCAAATGGATTTAACAATAATGCCTTATGTGACTTTCATATAGCACAAGAGCATACTACCAATAGGTGCATCAATTTAAGGCACAAGATTCAGGATTTGATTGATATAAACATCATCTACATAGATACAACTACTAAAAAAACCTATGCTTCTACATTATATGATATATGATATAACACTACGAAAAATACTAAAATATTATAGGACATCCTCCCACATATGGGGATAATATTATAACACAAAATTTGATATTAGATGTAGATGTGAGACCAAATCTTACACTAGTACATTGTTTGAATTACCTCCAAACTACTTTTAATCTAGGACCTATTGATTATGAATCCATTAGAGGAATTATTGGTTAGTTTAATTCTCACTTTGTTTTTTGGTTTATATATATGAAATACATAAAAAATGAGATATTCCATAAAATACAAAATTAGTACCTATGTGTGCTTAAATTTAGTTCTTTTAGACCAGTTAATTCATGCATAATATTCAATATTTATTTATATCATATTTATTTCACAAGTGCACAAGTGATTATAGAGTATAAGGATGTTATGCCCAAACCCAATTACAGGTTACTTACTATCACAAACTTAGAAATTATTATTCAGACAATAGTGCCCTAACTAGACACTAGCGCACCCCATTATTATCCTATTTACCCATGATTGTCTCAATGAGTTCAGGATATCATTTCTTAGATCCAAACCAAACACAAGCATGGTCCATCTTATTTTTACTTCAACAAGCTCACTAGGGGGCATCTCATACACAAGATTTATCCTTATTTGGTTATTTCTTATTGTTTATAGCTCAGTTCTTTACATGGCATATAATCTATTGATATTTATCACTCACTAACACTTTGATATCTTGTTGGTTGTCTAAGTTATTAAATCTAATTGTGTCACCAATTACTTATGTGGATCAATTACATATATTCATGCATAAATTTTCATGTTGTTTTCCTACTTCGTGTCTTGCATGTATTCTTTGTTTGGAGTGAGGACATTTGAACATGTCCCTATGTGTGGATCTAATATTTCTTTGTATGTTTTTATGCATGTGAGTAAATTTTCACATATCCTTATGTGTGTCTCTAAGCCTTCCTTGTATGTTTATATGAGTGTAAGGACATTTTGACATGTCCTTATGTGTGTTGCTATACTTGTGAATGACATTTGAAAATTTCCACTGTTTGTGGCCTCTTGGCCTTCTATTGCATGTTTTGTGTGCTTTGCTTGTACTCTTTATTTGTGTTTGTCATGACCATGACACTTGTTTACTTGTTTGCTCATTTTTCTATGCCATGATGGATATCTTGCATCCTCCCAATTTTTCATGCCATGTTGGATATCATGCATATCCCCCCAAGTATTTCTATTCAGATTTTAATACTCGATTTTATCACTTATTTGTATGCTTAATTGCTAACATCTATCTATACATTATCACTATGTATGTTTTTTTCCTACATGTATCTCATATTACTATTACGCTCAGTTTATCTATATGATAATGTCATGCTCCTCCATGTTATCACTATTACTCAAGATTACATCTTTCACATAACATTTTTGCATAACTTTTTCTTTGAGTTAAGTTATTTCATAGGCTCAACAACTCACCTCAAAAGGGGTGGCATACATGTGGGTTTGTGATTTAACAAATATTGGGAATATTGGGGTATTATTACTAATTTAGTTAAAGGGTCTAAGTAATAAAATCAGTCAATAATTATAAAATAATTAACCTAGTAATTTGTGTAAATCAATTGCAATTCAAATTTAAAAAAAAATAGTAATAAGGAGAATAAAATAAAACTTAGCTAGAAACTAATTTATCCAACTGAGATAGAAGCTAGAATTCACTATAAAGGATTAAGACACTATTGAAACTAAGATATGAACTTTATTTTGTGATTGGATAGGAGCATTAGAAATAGACAGTAATAGCATGGACACTATAGTCTACCTTTGTTTCTATTATCCTAAGGATCTGAGCTTTTTGGGTTTTGTTCACTATGTTTGTGTGACCTTGTCTACAAAGTTCTGACAATTAGAAGTTTATATAGCTCCCTATAAAGTAGATTCTTTCTTAAAACCCTATTTTCCATTATAATTTAACCAATTTTGAGCAATAAAGGAGGTTAGTGTGTGTCAGATGCACTGGACATGCTTCACACCCTATGTGTGGGCACGTTACCCATATATCAATACTCCAAAGAGGGATCAAGCCATATGTAGTTCTCCCACTTGATGTGCTTTGTGAAATTGAGTGTATGAAAATTCAAAATTTTAAACTGAATATACTTGAGATGGCTAGGGACTGATTTAGGAATTTGGTAAGCTTATAAATATATTGGCTAGTTTTATGCAGAGAATAGGGAAGATTACTTGAGTGATCTTGTTTGTATTCTTGCTTGCTTAGTGATAGTTCCAACCCTTTCCAAATGATTTTTGAATGGGTTTTTATAGGGATCTATTAGTCATGGATTGAATTTACTTGCATTAAGTTGATAAGGATAAGAATGGGGAACTAGAAGAAATTAACCATTGAGGCTAGAAATAGACTTGGACAATAGCACAAAAAGCGAATAGGAGTGGCATTGGTGCTATAGTATTAGTGTGGTGATATTATCTTAAGTAGATGGGACTTGTGGGGATGGATCTATCATGGAAAGAGGAGTCTGGCTCAGCTAAGATAAAGTTTGGAAGGCTATAGATGACTAGGAATCACTGAAAACAAGCCTATGAGGGTCATAAGAGCAAACAAGGGGGACCTATGGTTTGGGTATCATTAACCATGCTCAAGTTACCAATTTTTCATTTTATATGATTACATTTACCCCCCTTTTATTTTAGTGATATATTAAAGCAAAATACTAAGATAAAGGAAAAATAGAAAGCATACCTGAACTTAATTGCAAAGGCGAAGCTCATAAAGTTGTTGTGATGATAGATGTGCATAAAGAGAGCATGTTGTGCAGTGTGAATCTATAATAAAAAACAAAGAGTATATTAGTTCTTAATAGATACACTATATCTAAAATAAGAATGTACAAAGTTGGGTAAGAGAGAGAGGAAGAGAAAGGAATAAATACACCTAATCAGGTGTGCGAACTAATACAAAACATGGTGTGTTGTTGAGTAATGTTGGATGTGTCCTGAATCAAGAGTAATATCATGAATGGATCTGAGTGTTCAATTCCCCAAAAGTGGCTCAAGAATGCAAAGGTTGTCCCTTTGACTCCATCATCGCCCACTAAGTGAAGCTAGGTAATCTTGTGTGTGTTGATCAATGTTTAGATTGTGTGTCCAATCCTTCTGAATAGGTGTCTCAAGAATATAAAAGCTATCTATAAATTTGACTCCATCATTTCCCATGAATGTAATATGATTTAAAAATTTTGGTATGGATAGTTGAATGTATGCTAGAAACTGGGCCACTCTTAGCCACTCTGAAAGATAGAGATTAGGCTTGTATGAAGCCACTTTGGACTGGTGTACTAGGCTTGTATGAAAGCCACTTAGAAACTCAAGAAATCATGAAATTAGGAAGTTAGGCTTGTATGAAATCCATTCCAAAATTATTTCAACCATATACATATGGAATAAGGCATGCAACTGCTGAGAATGCCTGGTTAATGCTGAACTTGAAAAGAAAAGAAAAGAAATGTGTTGTACACAATGCCCCCAATCACTGGTGTCTGAAACATGGATTCTAATTTAGAAGTTATACCAATTGCACTATCTAAAAATAGAAGTTAGAGCCATCATGTTACGTATGATACCCCCTATATCTAGATTCTCTAAGAAAATTTTTACTAAAACTATTGATTCTGGTTTAAACTGTAGCTGACAAAATTGTATCTAAACTTACCTTTCTATTTGTTTCTAAAAAATATAGTTTTTTTGCTATTTTGATAGGAGTGCCAAAAGTGGACACTAGTGGCATCAACTCTATTATCCAAGTTGGGCATTGTTTTCCATGGATAAATCTGGTAATTGTTCTAGATTCTTGACTATCTGCCTGATCTGTTCTGAACATTTTGATGTCTGGTTATTATTTTAGGTGTTCAAAAAACTATTGTTTTAACCATTAGGAGATCTGATCTATATGACAAAACCCATATTTGTTGCCCCCTCTTTTGAGGGTAGGAATGAAGACCTTGCAATGACTACCCTCAAAATAAAGAGCCCTGTAAGTGTGTTATGATGTAAATATACATGATATAGAAATGATAATTGACAATATATCTCAAGATATAGCATGGGTTGTATTGAGAGATTATTAAATCAACAAGGGTATGCCTACATGGATATAACAATGTAATAACATGTGCAATGTACTAAACTAGAAATTAAATTCTAGTTAGTTGTTAGTTTTTAGTTGGAGGGATGGAGCATGATGTCCATCATGGCATCCAAGAAATAAAAATAAATGCATGATATGAATCATGGCATTACAAACAATGAGAATCAAATTAGCAATAAGCACACAAGGCAAGAAGCAAGAAAAATACAAGGGTGGCCAAGGGGCAAAGCAAATAAGGGGCATGGGCACATGTCACTCAAAATAAAAATCAAGCATACAAGGTATGTTCAAATTCCACATACACATATAATTTGAAACAAGAAAAATTAGCGTGAAAGCCACAATCATATAGAGGAGTACAGGGAAAGGACATTGACAAATGTCCTAAGGCACATACAAGAGATAAGAAGGAACTAAGAAATGCAATTTCATCAAGCTAATGCTAAGAAAGAAAGGAAAGCATGTAATAAATTGGAATTACAAACACATCAAACTAATCAAATCAAGAAATGAATGTATGTAAGACATGTGTAGTACAAGACTAGGTATATGATAATAAATACGCAAGTGATATATATTAGTGAGTATCGATAAAGTAATCTATGTAAGCTAGTAAATAATGTACATCAACATGATAACTAGAGTGTGTGGTGTAGGACTAACATAACTTGGATGGTGTAGTCATATAGAAAATGCCCCCAGTGGGTATGTATGTCTCGATGTAGAAGTAGGATACCCCCTTAATGGGTAGAGTGAAGCAATCAAAGATCTAGATGTCACTGCACACACTCAAAGAAGATCAAGTGAAGTATGGTAATGTAGATAAACTTACAAACAATAACATAGAATATCAAATGTAAGTCTAGCATTGTAGTAGAAATGTAAAGCATGGATGATGCATACAATCAAAATATTTTTGGTGTTTTTGGATTATTTGATGTTTTTTTACTTTGAAATATTTGATAGTTTTTGGTATTTTTAAATTTTGTATTATTTTTGGTATTTTTGATATAAGCTATGTACAATCAAGCATAAGAAAATATATACAAGTAAGCTGAGAAATTATGTACAAGTAATGCTAAGAAGAGACGATATGAACTGATGAGTCTCATGGGAGACTTCCTATCATGGTGTCCTGTAAATAAAATAATCATGTGTGATTGTGAATCATGAGGGAATGACTTTGAATATGAATTTGAATATTTGGATTTGTAGTCAGTATCTTGGAAATCATAATAACCTATATTGTTCCAATCATCATTGTCATCTTGATTTTGAACCAATAGAATGTTGGTGTTGACTTTTATTGTATCTAAATCATTTCCTCTGATAAATTGTGTTTGTGAATGATTTGACTTAGGGTGTTTAATAAATCCTAAACCTTGGTGATAAACATTATCAACTGCTAGAATAGGAGTAGTGATGCCTTGAGCCTACTTGCCCAACCCTTGACCTTGATAATCAAACTATTATAGATATTTTTGACCAAACCCATATTGCTTTGAAAGTTGAGCCTTATTTTGGAGATGTGGATTTACATCTTTGATGTGTTTTACCTATGATTATGGTACTTTTTGTTACTCTAATTTTGCTTTTTGATCCTTTTTTGTTCTGAGTTATGATTTGGTAACCACTTTTGTACTAATTTTAAATTTGATCCATTGTAAATGTGTTCCTGTGTCATTGTTGATTACTTGAATAATTTCCCTTGTATAGGGTCCTTGTTATCAATTATCTATTGTGTATGGTGTTTCAATGCCAAACATGAATTTGTATGATGCCCATGCATTCTATGATATGCACAATAATATCTGGATCTTCTCACTAAATATAGAGAAGGTAGTTTGATCAACTTAGATTTAATCATTTTCCTTAGTACCTCAATTGAAATCCTATTTGATTTTTGGAAAATTTTTTAATCACTAGTTTTAGAGTTAATTTTTTGTGATTTCTTGTTTTGATATGTAACATTGCTTATAACCAATTGACTAGTGAAGGTACATATACATGATTGGTACTAAGGCTTTTGTATAATTTGATTTTCCAATGTTGTGATATTTTCATGTAATATATGCTTCTACATTTGTAATTCTAAAATTAACTTTCTTATACTAGTGATTTGATCCTTTAGAGTCTCACAAGTGCAAACCCTAGTTGCTTTCGATTGAACATGTAAGCACATATGCTGAATATAATTTGAAGAAGCTATAGGCTGAATGTATGCATTAGGAACAATATTATAGGCTACCTAACCCTTTGGATGGGTGATAGCATGGACCTAGTTATATGGAAAGTATCTATTACCCTCTTGGTGGAGAGGAGGAGAAGGAAGTTCTTTCCTGTGCATAAGATATGACATTGAAACTTGGCAGGTGGTTGTTAACTTATGCAATGGTCCCTCTAGGTAGAAACCATGTATGTGGGATAAAATGCATGAAGTTGGAGTTATAAGTTGAATAAAAATTTGTTTATAAAGATCATTTCTCATGAGAGATAACAAACAAGGGAGAGAGAGCATGAATTTGTGCATGAATGCATAACTTTGGCATGTGCTATGACATTTTGAATGTGTTTAGCATGTTAAAATTGAATTTTTTTCCATATAAGAGATAGAAAGCAAAGGTTAGGGAACATGGAATAGTGTATTAATGCATAAAAATCTTTTACATGTGCTTTGATATGTCTAATATGTTTAGCAAAATAGAGTTGGAAATTATCCTGCAAGAGAGAGAGAGAGAGAGAGAGAGAGAGAGAGAGTATGCAAAAGAAATATTGGAATCTTGTGCAATTTTAGCATGAAAGGGAAAGATTGAAGCTTTGTATTAACATATGGTAGACTTCATCATTCATGTACATGATAGGACCAAGGATGGTCTCCTTATT
Organism: Torreya grandis; assembly: GCA_037957365.1. NCBI lineage: Eukaryota > Viridiplantae > Streptophyta > Pinopsida > Cupressales > Taxaceae > Torreya > Torreya grandis. The sequence continues at coordinate 2,365,313 of JARHVA010001240.1, read as the reverse complement.
ATTTGCTAAAAATGCAAGAAATATTTGAAAATAAGTGAGATCCACTTTTGAAATCTAATTTTTAGGTGTAAGGTGATACCTCAAGAAGCAATGGGACCTAGTATATGTAGCTAGGGTTTGAAAGATGATTAATTTGAAATTTACTATGAAATTTTAAAATTTAAAGTGAGTTTATGAGCTAGGTATGCAAGTAAAAAATTAGAAATTTATTAGAAAATTTGTGTTTTAACGGGACCTAGGATGTGCCACTAGGGTTTTGAAAAATAATTATTTTGAAAATTACTATAAAATTTTGAAATTAAAAGTGAATTTATGAGTGAAATATGCAAGTAAAAAATCATAAATTTATTGAAAAAATTGTGATTTAATGGGACCTAGGATGTGTCACTAGGGTTTTGAAAAAATAAATATTTCTAAAAATTACTATTGGATTTTGCAATTTGAGGTGAATTTTTTATTTTAATATGCTAGTAAAAAATTAGATAATTATTGGGAAAATATCAGGACCTAGTATGGGCAACTAAGGTTTGAAATAAAATTATTTTAAAATTACTATGTAATTTTAAAATTTAATGCTAATTTTTTATTTTATTATGCAGGTAAAAAATTATAAAAATATAGAAAAAATCAATAGGAAATTTACCCTAAGGTTTCTAGATTTTTTATGTGCAAAGGAAGTAAGTTGGGTTCGCCAAATGATTTAAAAATTTTAGGAATATTGGGGTGTATTCCTAATTTAGTTAAAGGGTCTGAGTAGTAAAATTAGTCAATAATTATGCCATAATTAACCTATTGATTTGTGTAAATTAATTACGATTTGAACTTTTCTAAAAATAGTAATAAGGACAAGAAAACAAAACTTAACTAGAAACTAATTGATCTGACTGAGATAGAGGCTAGAATTCACTATGCAAAACTAAGACACTATCAAAAACTAAGATCTAAACTTCATTTTTTGATTGGATAGGAGTGTTAAAAATAGATAGTTGTGGCACTAGCGCTATAGTCTACCTCCACCATTGTTGTCCTGAGGATCTAAGTGTTTTGGGTTTTGTTCGTTGTCTGTGTGACCATGTATGCAAAGTTTTGGTAACTATAAGTATGTATAGTTCCCTGTAAAGTAGATTCTTTCTTCAAACCCTATCTTCTATTGTGATTTGACTAATTTTGAGCAAGAGGAGCAGCGAGGGGGGGCTGGGGGGCGGGGTGGGAGCGGGTTTAGTATGTGTAAGATGCATTGGACATGCTTCATACCCCATATGTGGGCACACTACCTACTTGCAAATAATCTGAAGAGGGATAAAGCCATATTTATTTCTCCCACTTGATGTGCTTTGTGCAATTGAGTGTATGAAAATGCAAAATGCTAAATTACATATACTTGAGATGGCTAGGGATTTGTGTACGAATTTGAATAAGCTTATAAATGTATTAGCTAGCTATATGCAGAGAATAAGGAAGATTGCTTGAGTGGTCTTACTTATATTCTTGCTTGCTTAGTGATAGTTTCCAACCCTTTCCAAATGATCTTTGAATGGGATTTTATATAGATCTATTGGTCATGGATTGAATTTGGTCACATTAGGCTGATAAGGATAAGGATGGGGAACTAAAATAAATTGATCGTTAGGGCCATAAATATACTTGGACAATAATGTCAAAAGAGGATAAGAGTAACATTGGTACTATAGTCCTAGTGTGGTGTTATTATTCAGACTAATGAGACTTGGGGGGATAGATCTGTCATGGAAAGAGGAGTCTAGCTCAGTTGGGATCAAGTTTGAAAGGCTAAAAATTATTGGGAATCAGTGAAAACAAACCTATGAGGATCATGAGAGCAAACAAGGGGGACCTATGGGTCGGGTGTCATTAGTCATGATAAAGTTACCAATTTTTACATCTTATATGATTACAGTTTGTTTAAGAGATCAAGTATGTATAACATAGTGCACAAATATAAATATATAGACTTCACATAGTGGATCTTAGAAAACACCCAGAAAGCACATAGAAGGTACTTTAGATAAGATTGATCCAATTGGATAACATCTCCCTCACTATTGTTCAAACATGGTGTTGTTATCCCAAAGCATATAAAAAAATCATTTCCAAAATTTATTAGAATTTCAAAAAGTTTAGAGCAATTTGTAGCAAGTTCATAGTCTCAATTTCTATAAAATACCTAGTTTTCCTCAATTTGAGGGTATTATGCACGACATGTGTTCTATATTTTGCACAAGTTTTTACTTAGTTATAGTTGTTATTACTTAATCTTAAAATCCATATACACCAAATATAATATTGGGGTCATGTGTATAGAATATGAATTCCTCCTTGCTCAATTTTTCACTAGTTTCCTAGATGGAATGGCAATGCTTGTCATCCTCTATGTTGTATACACTAGACACAAAATATACTAACTTTTTCACTAGTTTTACATTAATTTTGCACCATAAATGAGCTTTATTCCATATGCAGCGGTTGGTTCACCTTTTTACACTAGTTTTTACATCAAAACATTCTATTTGGATTCATAAAGTGATTCTAAGATACTTCACCACTTTGGGTATGAAATGATGGAGTCAAGCATACATTTAATACTTAAACAAACTTTCCTAATCAATGAGGATTGGGGCATGCATAGTCAAATCCAAAATCTTCAATGCAAATGAAATATCCAAGGGTCCAACCCTCTACAATCAATATTTTTTCATGAAAAACACAATGATTCATGTACTAAATTAGGTGTATTCATTCCTTATTATTAGATATATAAGTTTTACTTTCTTTTTTATTTTATGTTCATCTTAAGTAAGAACTGATTTTATATATATTTCATTGTAGGTTTATGTGAAGCATAGTTCGGCATTGTGGCCTATATTCAAGATTGTGGGTAATTTCAAGTATGCACTTTTCCTTTTACTCTAGTAATTTCACTTTGTTGCATTACTATAATAAAAAAGGGGAAAATTTAGACACATAAATTAAATTTTAAGCTTTAAAAAATCACTTATGACACACTTAACGTAGGACCTATTTTAGGACCTTTTGACCATCTCCTTCACTTTTTGCATGATGACCCACTCCTTCAAAAGTACCACTATAAAAGGACATTTCAAACCAGATTTCACACAAGAGACTTACACATTGAAAATCATGAGAATTTTAATTACACATTAAGATACAATTCCCTATTTCTCTAAATTATAACCCTAGTATCCTTGAGCTAAAGTATAAATACATCTCCAAGGTCACAAGTCATGGTCAAAGCACTTAATCATACTAATATTGCATTAGCTTCTATTATTTTGTACTAGTTTCACACACACCACTGTAACATGGCCAAACTACATGGAGTTTGATCCCTCTTCATAGTGTTGATACATATGCAATGCTCAACATAAGGGGTGTTAAGTTTAAGCACAAATTTAATTATTGGCCCCTTTTTACTATGTGATTTAATTTTGTCTTCTTGTCCATTAAGCTAGGGTCTAAAGAGGAAAAAGAGTTACATAGTGGTCCCTGCATCATATCAGAAACTAATGCATAGTCCATAGAATAAACAAACAAAGGCACACATAACCTAAAAATATCATAGCTATGTTTCCTATCAGACATTGTTACTCCCTAAGGATAACAACACACCCCAAAATTGTCTAGTTACATTGCTATTATCCTAGAACCCTATCCTCTCCTATTTTAGGTGCGCACTTGGTCAACATAGTTTTTCACTCAGTTTGAGATCCATAATCAATTTATATTTAAGTTTTCTAACTAAATTTTATATTTATCTTTTGTACTTTCCATATTTAGTAAGTTTTGAATCATATTGTGTCATTTATTGTATATTTATATCAATATGATTGTTTACAATAGTTTTCTATATTTAGATAATCTATATTCCTAGTTTTCCAAAATAGGGTAAAATAAAGTTATATTAAAATTTAGCTAGACTATTCATATGCTAACAACTTGAAAAATAGAGTAAGACAACATGATTCTATGAATTATAGTAATCATGATATTAAGTGTTTACATATCATAATTCATATTTAGGACATGCCTTGTTTATATCTCAAAATTATATGCAATCTTAATGCCCCAAGTGGATTTAATAATTAGTTGTATACACCTAAATTTGGTATTAGACACTTTAAAAACATTAAATTTGGCACATGTTGATATACTTAGAATTTTTTTACACATTTTTATCTTGTGCACACTCTCCCCTATCTGTCTACCCACCTATTATCTTATCCATCCCAATTTAATAGATACACATATTCCATATCACCCTAGTTTGTTTAAGAATTTTCCAAAATCCAAAACATATTGCCTCCATATCTTAGATGACTGGTTTTCACTCCCAAAATAGTACCAAAAATAGTCAAATAATTATGGTTTATTATAGGTGTCTACCTCTACAGGTAGCAACTAGGAACACTCGATAACTATTTTTCAAACTGAAAAGTATCCAATAGGTTGGCATAGACACATTTCATGGGTTGATCATAGTAGGAAATAACAAAGAGTCAGCTATACGTAAAAATCAAATTTAAGGTTATACCTATCTAGGAAATTCTTGAAAAATATGAGAAATCTATTAACACTCTCTTGAGACACTATCACAAAGACATACATATCTAAATATCACTCAAAAGAGTAATCCTAGAGTCAATTTTGAATATAAACATGGGTCAAAGTTGCATGGTGAGAAGTGTCAAATCCAAACATTGCATTGCATTCTATATTGATCTAGATGGTACACACACACACACACACACACACCTAGGTGGAATAACTATGTGTGGTTTTAGCCTTTTTCATAGTATTAGATTGTAGGCAATGTTTAGTCACTCAATAATGACTTTTTAGGGTTATCTAACCCAACATACTAACCCCTTTCTCAAGGGTCATCTTGGTGTCAAAATTGTGGTTCGCATTATAAATTGAATAGAAGGAAAGCATATATCAACACATGAGACTGAAGGCAAGCACTACACAATAGGCATCTACATGTGTAAGCATATTGGTAAGTCACCACAAACCTGTATAATCAACATGGATACTATTATCAGGGCTTGGATAGTACCATTCACTGCATGGATCTCACTATTACCAATAGCATTTGTGTAGGGTTTGAGCTCCTATTGCCTGATCTTAGTGGTTACAAAGCAAACATAACAATTTCAAGGATAGTGACCAACACAATAAGTATATATATATATATATATATATATATATATATATATATATATATATATATATATATATATATATATATATATATATATATATATATATATATATATATATATATATATATATATATATATATTTTTGTGTGTGTGTGTGTTCTAAATACCTCTTTTCCATCTTACTTTATCAATTTATAATCTTCAAAGTAAAATATTAGTTTGCCCTTTTACATTCATATTTAGATGATGATTTCCCTATTTAACACAATTTTAATATTCATAGTTTTACTTCATTTAAATCACATTAATCACAAAATAAGTGAAACACTAGCAGAATATTAGAAATCCACTTAGAGTAGTCAATAGTTATAATAAAATTGACATTAATCATTTTTTATATTTATTTGAAATCTAATAAATCCACTTTAGGATGCATTATTATATATTTTTTGTTTTAAAGGTTTGGCATCAAAATTTAGAAAAAATAAATCGACATAAGACCATGCAAATATGTCTATGTATTTTATTAACAATTTTGTATATCATTTTTTTCCTTAGGAATCAAGTAGGTATCTAAATTCAAGGTCTTGAGTGCATCATTAATGTCAATATTTGTAATATTACTTTTTATAATATTATTAATCCTAGGAGTAATTGTAGGAGACCTTTTTTCTTGTATTGGTAGACGGGTAGTCTACATAGGAAGCTAAATATTCTTCTTGGAAGATGAAGTTAATAGTTATATGTTTGACTACTAGATCAGAGTATAATATTGTGTCCCATCAGACAGCGAGAAAAAAATTAAAAAATAATTTTAAAAAATGATTAATTATTTTTAAAAAAATTGAAAAATATATATGCTCTACATCTTTGTATATATAATCTAAAACACATTTGTTTGATTAATATCAATAACACAAACTCAATATTTTGAGGAGATATTGGAAGTGTATATGGTCTCTTTATGTTAAAACATGGGACATACTATTATGCTTTGACCCTACAACTATTGTAATATCTCTTCATTCAATTAATGCAACAACTTTGGTTTGTACCAAATTCTCATTTTATTTGTCATTCATAATTTGTGGCCTAACATTGGTATCAGAGCAGGAGATTTATTAATTATTTTCTTCCTCCATTCATCCTCCCTGATGCATATTCCATTTCAATCCAATCAAATACACTCAAAATAATGTATTTTATTGTTGAAGACTATGATTTTGGCAGAAGTGAGACCTCCATGATGATTTTTTCCTACCTAGACTATGTATCATTATTATTTGGATATATTTTCTCAGTTTTATACTTTAAAAGAGGCATTCTGTGTTCATATGATAGTGTTCAACTACTAAATAATGGCAAACAACTATTAACAAGGAGTTTAGACTATTTTTTGACTATGTATGGTTTACTCACTAATACACTCTGCTTTTGGTAGAAGTGGGACCTATGTGGCATTTTGGTACCTTTTCAACCAACTCAAACCTGTGTAGCATCCATTATAACATTTTTGGTTGTTTCTAACATGTTTTATACCTACATGTAGTTGTTCTCAGAATGCATAACTACTTTTTGGACTTGAGTGGCACAAAGACGAGGTTGTTCAACTACAACCAACCATTTTGAAATTCATACCTACCTTATTTACCTAATTTTAACTAATACTTGGGTCTTATTTACATATGATTGTGCTACATCCATTGGTTTTGGCATTTGTGCTCCATTTAGATTTATTTAGACATTTAAATTCATTGACTACATGGTAGAAGCAAAGCCAGTAAGCTAAAATTTAAAGTTTTATGTTTTCTTTTTCCTTTTCAATTAAAATTATAAAAAATATTTGAGTAATATTTAATTTTATTAAAAATCCTATAATCTATTTTGGAGAATTTTTCTAAATTATTTAAATAATTCATCAGAAACCAAAAATTAATCTTTTTTTCAAAATAAAGTTGATTTTGAAAAATAATACAATTATGCAAACAAAAACAAAATCATAGTATTTTATATCAATAGTGCCTTTAGTTCACATGTATGACTCATGTCATCATAATTTAACTCCACACTTATAGTCTAATGTAGTTATAAAAATGGCTTTTGTGGCATCATCCCTATAAATCACCGAGGAGGAACAAATAAAATTTTCATTCTCTCATTCCCTTCATTACCCATTCAAGACTATCACTAGATGTAAATCCTAAAACAAAGAATACTTCTAGTATATATGGTTATTATGCCCATGTAAAAGTACTTCTCGATAAGAAGGTATTGTAGATAGAGATAATCATTTTCACATACTAACTAGTACCACATACCATTCTAATTTTACATGGTTTAATGTATCTTTCATGTACCACTATGTATATATAAAGGATTATTCCACATACTAATGGGTATATATGAAGGGTGATCATGTATAGATGTTTATTATATCGATCGAGTGGTATATAGAAAAGGGAAAATTTTTGAGCAATAAGGAACCATTCCATCTCCCTATACAAAAAACATGCATTCAATCAAAACTATTTTTGGAACAACACCAACCAAGAAAGGTACCTAGTTATAATGGTCAAGACAAGTGGATAATACATTCATCTTCAATGACTTGTGATTTGACATCTATAACAGGTATGTACAACTTATTAAACCTAAAGAAGGAAAGGAGATACCATATTATAAGTAGAATAATTGAAAGTCATTAACCTTTATGTGGGCTTCAGTTGATGTCAAATTTTTTTTGCATAGAGGAGTACAACACTCCTTGGGATCACTTTAAAAATTGAAATACTTGTATGATTCTCAGTCAGAATTGGAGTACATCTAGCTAGATTTGAAATTATTCAATCTTGAGATGAAAAATGGTGATTTTGTGAGTTTGGATTATACAATGTGTGTTATCAAACATGATGTTGATGCTACTATTTCAAAAATTGATGTTTATATAACCATCTTCATATATTCTCTTCTCCCTACATACTCAACCTACTTGGAGTCTTTCTCAGCAAGTGTTTTGTTAAACACTCTCACCTTTGATCAATTGGTTGAGAATATTATCAAAAAAGAAAAAAAACCTTTGGAAGAAAAATTGAGTCCATAAGATAAAGCATTTTTTATGCTAATCAAAAGGTCAATTTGTCCAATAATGTAAGAAATTATAGAGGCAAAGGGAAAAATAAAGGGTGTGGCAGAAAATCCTGAAAAAATAATGTCAACATAAGGGAAAGTAAAATGACAAACAACATTAGTTTTGAAAATGTTGTGAAAGGAAAGAGAGCCATGAGATCCATGAATGCAAACCATCATGGGAAAAAATTAAAACCTATAAAGAAAAAAAAAAACAAAAAAAATGAGAAGAAGAAAAATTGGGAACCAAATTCATCTCAGTTTTTATGTATGTGTGTTTTCCATCTCTAACAAAGCAAATCATGCCTCAAAGAGTTCAACCAGGGATAATGATTAAGTTTTAGAAACTTGTGCCACATAACATATATTTTTTTTAAGGAACTTATTTGAGGGCTTTCATCGAGAAATTTGTGGTCCAATATAATTGGTATATAAAATAAGACTACAATCTCAAGGCAAAGGTTTAATTCAACTCAAGTCACTTTAGATTATAGACTACATTATCTGTAATGTGTTATACCTTTATCAATTAAAAATAAACTTGTATATTTTGCTCATTCAACAAGGCATCACCATTATTTTGTATGATGGAGAGGTGAAAGTCACAAGGAAATTTAATAACACAATTATTCTCTCTGGATATGAGGAAGGAAAAAAACTCAAAATCAGGGATGAGCACTTAGTGCCAAGAAATTTTGCTCATCTCAATGAATAAATAGTACCAATAATTATTCTTGGACATGAGATATTTGGGTGCACATGCTATGATAACATTCACACAATGCATAAAAATGGTGTTTTAGGCTTGCCAACACCACCCAAAAACATTAAAAAATGTGAAGCCTACATATTGTCCAAACATGAAATGGAATTGTATCAAATTTTTGATTAGAAATTTGATAGGAAATTTTGGTTGATTCACTCTTATATGTGTTCTCTTCTAATTCTTTCCATTGGTGGTCACAAGTATTTCATCTTGTTCACTGATCACTACAACATAATGACTTGGATATATCTTTTCAAAAAAAATGAATAATGGATGAAAATGAATCCCAATCCCACATTAGAACACATAGGATTGACAATGGTGTTGAATTCATGTCAAAGGTGTTTTAAATATATCTCAAATAGAATGGAATCAAGCATCATCTCACAGTCCCTTACACTCCTCAACAAAATAAATTTATTGAGCAAATGAACAAACTATGATGGATATAGTTCCAACAATGTTGTAATTCAAATGGGTAACTCTAAATTTATGGATAGAATTAGTACAAACATCACTCTATATATAAAATAGGTCACCATCATAATCCCCACAAATGAATACTCCATATGAAGTCTGGTGTGGTCATCTCCCTTCAGTGTGACATCATCATATTTTTAAATCCACATGCTACACATTAGTTCCCAAGGGGAAAAGGAATAAACATAAACATGTGAGTCATAAATACATGATTTTAGGATACTTAAAGTCCTTAAAGACATAAAAGTTATTCGATGAGAATAGCAATAAATTTCTCATCACAAGAGATGTTTTTTATGAAGCTTCAATGGATACAAAAAGTAGCAGTTGATAATTAAATCAATTATAGAAATATGCCAAATTTTATGTTTTCAAGGAGGTTGATAAGGAGGTTCTAAAAATTAAATGGGGACCTATAATTGGGAAACAATTGAATCTCTATTGACTCATGTAATTAAAAATGACACTTCGCCTGTAGAATAAATTGAAACTTCATCACAAGGTGGTCTAATTCAATAAATGAAGGAGCTTCAAATCAATAAAATGAGGCACCTATGATTCTGGAAGATACTCAAAAAATTATACCAAAATGGATCAAACATACATTAAAATATTTTAGTCCTAATGAGGTTGGAAAATCAGGAACTAGAAGTGCACATACATTTGCAAAACAATCAGACAAATTACTAGATGAAATTGAAGATAAGATAGAAAAGCTTTCATTGGAAGACCCTCCAGAAGAATAAATGAACATTTCTTTTGATTTTGAGCCCACTTGTTTCAAACAAGCTAAATATATGGATACATGGAGAAAAGCAGAAGAGTGAGTATGATATATAGCTCCAAAATGGAATTTGGAAATTGGTTGATCCTCCAATCAGTTGTAAACTTATTGGATGTAAGCAATTCTTTCAAAACAAGTACAAATTAGATGGATCACTTGAAAAACATAAATCAAGGTTTGTTTCAAGTGTATTTAATCAAAAATAAGGAATTGACTACAATGCAATCTTTGCACCAACATTAAAATGGACTTACATTCAAACTATGTTGGCTTTTGTAGCTCACAATAGATGGAAATTTCACCAAATGGACATGAACACTACATTTTTAAATAGTGATATTAAATAAAAAAATATACATGACTCATCCTAATGGTTTTTTAGTAGATGGACAAGAGTGCAAAAGGAAAAATCACTATATGATTTAAAACAAGCCTCAAGAGCATGGTACAAATAACTCACTAAGCACCTCCTAAACATAAATTTAAAAAAAATGAGTTTAAAGATGCAATTTTTTTGTCAAAATAGTTGTATTTCTAGAGGTTTATGTGGATGATCTACTTATGATAATAAATAATGATAGATACACTACAAAATTCAAATCAAATCTAGTGAAAGGATTTGAAATGCTAGAGTTGGGTTATCTTGATTACCATTTGGGATTGAATAGATTCAAAAATCAAAGTATATCTTCATCACTCAACATAAATATATTGGTGAATTCTGAGTAAATTCAAATGATAAATTTTAAGCCTCTCAATACACCAATGGAAAAAATATAAAATTGATATCAGAAGATACTACAGATTTAGTAGATGCTACTAAATACATATATCTCATTGGAAGTTTTATTTATGTGACCACAACTAGAGAAGATATTTATTTCATTGTTGGTATTCTTTCTATATTCATGCAAAAAACATAAAAATTCACTGGGTAGAAACAAAAATAGGCCTTCGATATCTAAAATGAACACAAATTTTTTGGCTCAAATACTTCATGGAAGGGGACTTTAAACTGGTCAGATATTCATATTCTAACTATGTTGATGATTTTGAAGATGGGAAATCTACTCTAGGTTTTATAATGAATTTGGGAATAATAATTATCAATTGAAAATCAAAGAAGTAATCAATGTTTGTAACTTCTTCAGTAGAATCAGAATACATGGTAGCTTTAGAGGTAACCAGATAAATTTTGTGGCTCAGAAGGATTTTTTCAAATTTTTAAGAGCAATAGAGTTCATCAACACCTCTCATGGTTGATGACACATCTGCATTTCAAATGTAAAAGAATTTAATCTTTCATGACCGAATTAATCATATCATCAACAAATTTAACTTGATTGAAAATTATGTGAAAGATGGCAATGTAAAATAGGTACATTTTCCTACTACAGAGCAACCAACACACATCTTGACAAAAGCACTTGGAAGAGAAAAAATTAAAAATTTTAGAGGCATGATTGGTCTCATAATAGCACTTATAGATTAAGGGGGGACGTAATATTAATGTATATAATACTATTAATCCTAGGATTAATTATCGAAGAGCTTTTGTCTCATAGTGGTAGATGGATAGTATACGTAGGACATTGAATATTCTTCTTGGAGGAGGAATCAAATAGTCATATGTTTGGCCTTAAATATTTTAATCTCTCTTTATTTAATTAATGAAATAACTTTAGTTTGTACCAAATTCTTGTTTTATTTGTCATCCATAATTCCTAGCTTAAAAATATTTATATCAAATGCATCTTCATTAAATAAGGTCTCCACATAGGGTGTATTAGGTATAGTTTCCAAATTATCCAAGGTAATTTTTTCATCACTATGTAATGGATCACCTTCCCCAAAGTAAGTATGCTCACTCAACATAAAATGGAATATATTTTTATGATAATATGTAATAAATCCACATTAGTTCCCAAATATTATGTTATAACCTCATCATTATAAAAAGTGTCAAGGGATGGTATCTCATGTGATGGGGTATGATCAATTAATTTAATATATATGGATTTCAATTCATCGTGTTTTCTACTTCCATGAGATATTCTAAGCATTCAATAAGAGACATTCATAATATATTTCATCTTGTGAGAGTGATTCTTGGTGGATATCTTGAATTTATTGTGAAGAGGCTTTGGTGATTCTTTGATACCATGTCATGAATGTGAGCTCCTAAACATCGCTCATTCATAATATTTTATATCTTTTAAGAGATATTATATGTGGATATCTTGAATTGATCATGAAGGATTTACCTACTCGATTAGTTTAATTAATGTTAAAATTTAGGTAAATTTTATCCAAATAAACCTAATAAGTACTATGAGATATGTGATTGGGTTCATTTATTTCTAGTTTCATCACTACTTTCATTAGTAAGTGCATTTGGTACCATGTTCATGATTGTGAGCTCCTAAGACAATTGAAGACATGGGAGTGGGATTGACAAAATTGGTGTTGGTTTTAGGAGTAAGGAACTAAGTGAAAAATATAGAATTATTCTTGTTGTAATTTTTTATTCCATCTTTATCCATAATAAAAATCAAGACATTTGGTGATTTCCACTTCTAACTCAGTTTTCTCCACCTCAAGATTTACCAGACCAAAATCCTTATGTCTAATGTAGTTTGTGTTATATGCTTGTTGTTCATAGTTGATTATATATTTGTATAATGTTATACAAAAATAAATATTTTTCCAATGTCATACTACTCTATTTATAACCCTACAAAACATTTTAACTATCAATTTGAAAAAAAAAACTAAGTAGGAAAACATATTGTGATTCTGTGAATTCTAGTAACTATTTGATCTTCAGGATTTTCATATCAGAATTCATGTTTGTGGCATGCCTTGTTTATTTATTAAAATTTAGTTCATACCCTAATTCCCCAAGTTTGTATACCAATTATCTCACTATTGTAAATCCACTCAGAGTAGTCAATAGCTCTAATAGAACTAGCATTAGTTAGTAGTTGGATATCTTCCATAACTAATAAATCCACTTTAGGATGTATTTTTCTAATTTTTATTTTAAATATTTGGTATCAAGACTTACAACAAGAATATTGATATAAGACTTAGTAGTTGGATATCTTCCATAACTAATAAATCCACTTTAGGATGTATTTTTCTAATTTTTATTTTAAATATTTGGTATCAAGACTTACAACAAGAATATTGATATAAGACTGTAAAGATGTCTTTTTGTTCTATTAATAATTTTGTATATGTTTTTTGTTCCTCGGGAGTCAAGTAGGGACCCAACTACAAGGTTTGAGAGTATTACTAGTGTCAATATTTATATGAAATGTATTTATGTTCAATAAGGTTGATATATCCTCCACAAAAGGTGTAGTAGGTAGGGTTTTCAAGCTATTCAAAGTAATTTCTTCATCACTAGGTAATGGGTTGCCTTCCCCAAAGTAATCATGTTCGCTCAATGGAAAAAGGAAACTATTCTTATGAAAATATGTAATAAAATCCACATTAGATCCTATATATTTTGATAGAGCTTCATCATTACAAAAATTTTCAAGAGATGGTATCTCATGTGATGTGGTATAATCAATTAATTATGGATATATGACTTTCAATTCCTCTTGTTTGCTACTATTTGATCAGACACATTCATAATATTTTCTCTCTCTATATATTGATTATTGTGGATACCTCAAATTGATCTTTATGAAGAGGATTTAGTTTTGATACCATGTTCATGATTGTGAACTCTTAAATATTGATCGCTCACATCAACAGGATTTTCCTTAACTTTGTTTACTTCTTGGTTATTTGACTTATCCTTCTTCTAGCCAATTCCTTGTTCATCTATATGAGCAATTTATATAATGGCCTTTATTATATCTTGCTCACTTTTCCATAGCCATGGCCATTATAACCCATATTTTGTGCAAACTTGAGTCTAAATCCATATTTATACTATATGGTTTTAACAAGATTAGAGGTTTTACTTTGTTTATTTATGTTAAAAAATCATCTACTATATGCCCTTTACCCTTAATATTAGTTTTTCAATAACTGGTGATGTTTGAATTGGTCTTTAATAATTTTGAGGGGTTGCATAAAGAGCTCCAATATCAAACATACCTATGTCATCTCTATATTCCCTAAGACTTATTGGTGTAAAACGTGGATTAGACAACTTCCCCTATATGACATCAATTTAATAATGTTTATCCTCATTATCTTCCTTAGTATTATTACATTCACCAATTTTAAATTTTTTTGGTTGTTCCATTGGAATACTTTGTTTAGGTACCCCTGTAGTTTGACTCTTATTCGAGAGAGGCAAAATAATATCCTAAGGTTCAATCATATTTTAAAATCTAAATGGAAAATGATCTACATGATGTTTATAAATAATTACTTCATGTATAAACTTGAAAAATATATTTAGAGTGGATGGGACAGCTCCCATGTTAAGGATCCAAGGTCTTCTAAGAATATTATTATAGCTCACACCATTAGGTATAGCTTAACAATTTGTAGCTACAATCTTTAGTCCAAGTAATAGGTTCAATGTAATTGCTCCAAGCATATTTATTGCTTGGTTATCAAAATCCTTAATGATCATATATGAATTAGTAAGAGATTGTCTTCTAATGCTTAGTTTCAAGAAAAAGGTCTCATTAAAAAAAATTAATATCAAACCACTATCAACAAGTACTCTTTTGATCCATATATTATTGATTATAAATTGAATGTGAAAGGAAAAATATTGATCGATAAGCGATTTTGAAGGTACCTCATCTTTCTCAAAGGTGATAGCATTCTCATTATATTTCAAATATTTAACAAAAGATGCAAAAGTGAGATGGTTTAATGTCACTTGGAAATATTATGTCTTCTAACGCCTTGTAAATGATATCCTTATACATAATAGAATTGGTAAATAATTCAAGAATAGAGATCTTAGTATGAGTCTTTTTCAAATAATCTACAATATCATAATATTTTACAACATGCAACCTAAGCTTAGGAGCTTGAAGGAGATTAGGATGGATTTTTTTTTGTTCGTGTATGCAGGCCAAGATGATCAAGGTAATGATTCTCTTTGTCTCTATAGATTAGGATATAAATAGAAAACCAAACTAGAGCCTATGTAAATGCAAAGATAGAGACTTCACCAAGGGGTATAAATAGTTATGGATCTATTAAATGGAAATCCACACTCAATATCAAGGGTATATGGTTCTAAAGCATATGCCTCATATATGGGACATGGGGTCTAACTAGGTTTAAAAGTAATATCAATGATGTAATCAAAGGTTGTAAAAGGGGTATTGAGGATATAATAAGAAAATTGCATGAAAGGAATTGATGAACGATGTCAACCTAGAACCAAAATTTTAAATAAACTAAACTAAACAAATTATAAATGCAAAATAGTTGATTGTAGTTGCATTCTAGGAAAATGTGGCCTAGACTATGACCTAAATTATGATTGTATCAACAAGCCTAAGCACCGTAAAATATTTTAGTTTTAAACATAAATGAATCATAGGCATAACAAGTGATAACAACATACAAACTCTTAAAACAATAATCGAAACATATCTATCTAATAATTAAATAAAATTAAAGAGATTATGGATAGAGATACTTAGCTTGAGTTGACTTTTTAGAGCATCGATCTCCCCCTTTGCTCTAGTGGCACTTTACAAAAGGTGTTGAAGACCTCAAATTTCAAGGATGAAGACTTAAATGTCCTTACTTTGGGACTTCAAATACTAAGAGGCACTTCCTTGGTTCAAATTCTACCTATTGAGATTCAATGACCTTGAGCAAGACTTAACCTCTACAAGAATAAGCATTTATCATCTAATTCCTTCTTTTACTACTTAAGGGTGTAAAAATGAGTGCAAAAAAAACATATGAGTGTTGTATGTGTTGGAAATAATATTTATGACCCTTTATATATTGATCTAAACCTTTAAATTGACTATCAATCCATGTTGATTGTATCAATACATTATAACTGTATTGGCTGACATAATATTTTATTGCCAGTCATGATATATACAAAAAACACTAGAAAGCTCAAAACTATATTGACAGTGCCAATACACTACATAGATAAACATGGAGGGAACAACTGTATTAGAGTGACGATAGAATAGTAAATAAATGGAGGATGCAAAACTGAACATAAAGGGACAGATAAGAAAAATAGAAAAAACCCTTAGGGGAGGCCAGACTAAGAATGATGTAGGTGTGATTGAATAGTATGCAAACATATCTCATAAAGTACCACTAGAGAATACCACCCCTTTCCCAGTGAACTCCTTAGGACATGCACTTAATGGGATTGATACATCAATGAGTCATGCAAGAGAGATTTATGAGACCCCTATTTTCATAATACTTATTGTATACATGTTGTGTTGTACACACATATTGTTGAGACATGATTTACATGTTATTGAGACACAATATTTTATTAAGTGATTATGCATGAGATAGAGTTTATTTATATTATGAGATGTTATTAAGTCCTTATGACTAAGATAGAGGTTCTTTATGTTATGATATGTTATGTTTTGCTTATGTAAGAAGAGTTATATGCATAGATTAGATTATTATTCTATACATTATGATATTAGTTTACTTATGCCATTCGATTGTTCATTATGATGTGTATTGATTCAATACCACTATAGATGTTATTATTAACCATGTATTTGAATAATTCATATGTTTAAATGATTGGTATTAGTTTATTGCCATTGAAATTAGATTCCTTGGATATGTTGTGTGCTTGTTATTTGGATTGAGATCACTTGTATTGCTTATATTTTATAGCTTCAAATTCTAGGCTAGGGAATTTTATATGTGCAATGGTGTGTGGGTGATAGGGGAGGCCAATGAAGGAACTAGGACTATGTTGGGCATGAACACATAATTGGGTAGGGTGGTGACATGTCTGTTTGACCCTACCATGATCCAAACCACTCCTTGTATTTTTTTGTGGACCTAGTCAGAAGTGTAAATGTTCTTAACCTATTTAGCACTCCCCCCTGGACATTATTCACACCCTTCACTACTAACCTTAGGATTTCCTTTTTAAGTTTTATTTCATTCTTAAATTATTTTTTATCCATTTAAGTGCCCCCCTTTGACTCAAAACTCAGATGGATTAAGAGAGACAACTTTAGAGTTGATATTTTTACCCTTGGACCAATAGGAAGGTAGGAGAATCTTTCAAATATATTTAAAGCACTTTTGAGACAGTTCATGTCTCATTCATGGATTTAGAGAGTGAGTCATTTATTTAGGTATTGACTTGTTTGCTTGCCCACGTAGGCTTGTAAGTGGATTTATGGAGGGCAAAATACATTTTTACCATAATCTAAGGGATTGGAAGGGACACACCTCACCTTCTCACTGGCTTGTAGAGAAGGGATGTGAGACTATATGAGGAAGGAAATCCTTTTTTGAGAGGATTTTTGTTCATTTGATAAATTAGGAAAATTAGAGTGGAGAAAAGAAGGACAAAGAGAAGGAGGAGCTAGAGGAAGATCTTAGGAAAGAAGGAGAGTATCCATTGCCAAAGTTTGTTAAAAGGTGTTATTGAAAGGATTCAAAAAGGAAATAAGGTAGGCTTCCATGCCCATTTTCATGAATTTTGTTTTTATCAAAGTTATCTTTCTTCTTTCCCTTTGATTGAATTTTTTTCAAGAGTAAGACCATTTGACTTACCCTATTTCTCTATTTTTTATTCTATGGTTGTGCCAATGTCCATCAAATAGTTTTAATGCCCATTTAGGGCTTGGAGATGTAATAGACCTCCTAACTATTGGTTTTTTTTAATGCAATTTTTTTGATTTAAAATGAAAAGGTTATGCTACCAACATTATTTAAAATTGTTTGGTTGTGTGCATAGTGATAGTGGATACTATGGAGCAGGGTTCTTATGCCCTTCTAGGTGGTTAATCCTTGTGTATTAGTAATGGAAATTGTAACAAATTCCTAATGCCCATTGATGTAGTTTGATTCTTTGTAATGACTAGTGGACCTCCTAATGCCCATTGACATAGTTCGATCTTCTGAACAACTAGTGGACCTCTTAATGCCCTCTTACTTGTTATTTGGCAAGATATATTAGAACAAGGGTGAATTTTCCCCATATTCTTCTTCTCGTTTAGTGGACTTATTTGTGTTGGAAAATTGTATGGTTGTCTTGTGATATTTAGCATTTTAAATGGTGTTTTCATTGACTTGTATGCTAGTTTTGGGAAATAGAAGCCTTCTTTTGGGTAGATCGACTTATAGCCTCCTAGATGTATTTCCTAGTGAGCACTCTATGTCTAGTTTTTTTACCATCTAAAATTCTTTTTTACCCACTTTTCCACCTTAAATCATGATGTGGTGATGCTCAAAATTGAGAGTCTTAGGCTTAGGGTGCCTAGGGTAGTTGCCTAATGATGGAAAAAGGATGGGAGGTGATCCATCCTTTGATTGGCCTTGTGATTGTGTGTGGAGTCCATGTGAAGGCAATTTGTTCAATATTTTATATATACTTGTAAATAAATATTAATTAGACATTTAAGAGACATGATTATTGCGTTTGTTTCAGCTAAAAATATCTATTTATTGGAAGAAATAAATTTTTAATAATTATTTGGAAATAGTGTGATGTTGTTTTAGTACTTGTATACTCCTTCTAGAAAGTGTATCGGGTTATAAAAGAAATGAAAAATTATTTTATGATTAAATTTAAGTTTAAAAAAATATATTTTACATGTGTATCTTTGTATTTTTATAGTAGGCTGAAAATAAATGTTTTCTCTTCCAAAACAAATTATGAAATGAATTGATTAACATGAAGCAATAGAAGGTTAGTTGCATTCAATTAATTTTTAAGCACTCAAAATCATTCCAAACTCTCCCAATTTATTATGCACTAAAAAATAAGATTAAATCATGTATTTAATTCAATAAACAACATAATTTTTGGAGTGATAAGTGAACTAATATTAATTTGTAAATTTTCTATACCAAAAACCCTTATATCTCATTTGTAAATTGCCTTCACATAATTATTTACCATGTAAAACAAGGTATTCATATTCCTAAAATAATTTTATCATAATCTTGGCTAAAATAGAGACCCAACACAATTGGAATTGTAATTCTATGATATGTGGTTTGAAAAATATGAACTTTTGAAAAAACTACCTCTATAAGGTAGTTTATAAATGACATGGGCCCTTTTGAAGGGCATTGGCCTCATTTCCCAGGGTGGCTATCAAAATTAGAGCAAAAATCCCCCATGGGACCATGTGTTATGTGTATTAATCCCCTAAGGGTTGGGCAGCAATGAATTTTTTTCACTGGCCGTGCGGTTAGGTTAACCACCCATGTGAGCAGTTATCGACTAACTGAGGGCTCTTTATTTAGAGTCACTAGCATTTTAATTAACAGTAGTTTCTAGCTATTAATTCTAGTTGCAAAAGTTATAAACATTAATTGATGGGACTTATATTTTATTAAAACATTTTTTTAATATTAATTAATTCAAACTTTGGAATTATAAAATTTTGACCTGTAATAAGAAGTTATAAAACCAAAAATTTTGCTTATCAAAGTATTTGGTCTTTCCAAGCCAATAGCAGAGTCATAAAACCCTGGAGGTGGGGTAGCCTAAAAGTGAACCCCCCTCCATTTTTCATGCTCTTCAACATGAAATAATTTTTTAGGCCTAGAAATATGTACTTTTCTAGTTAAAACCCTTTTATTGAAGAGGTGTGTATTTGACTTTTCTTGCAACCTAGAAGATTAGTTTTGTGCCTACAATTGCACAGATTCGATGGCTCTTAGGTGGGGGAACCCATTAGATACCCCCATAAATTTTGTGTCCCCTTTTTATTGGAAGTAGTTTAGAGACCTGAAACTTCATAATTTCCACCTTGTACTTGATTTTTACTATGGGTTTATGTTTGAGCTTTATTGGCTATCACGGGCTCTTAGGAGCCCCAAAATAGGTTGACTCAAAAGGGGACCCCTGCTATTTTTGAGATCCTTCACTCTGAGAAAATTTTAAATGTGAAACTAAAATATTTTTGAATTTTTATCTTACGGTAGATATTAATTGTTGTGGAGGAACTTGAAGCTCCTGGGATCCATTCAAAAATCGTAGGATACTGAGACCTCTTATGAGTTTTCTGTCAAACAATGTGCCTAAAAAATTAATGCACAAATTTTATTATCACATTAAAAAATTTTAATTGAAGAATATTGTCTTTGTTAAAATCTCAGAGATTCCATTAATAACAATCATCCAAGGATGAGGAAGCAGAGGAGGGATGACTATGGAAAATTCATCCTCTAACACCTCCTCCCTCTTTCAAAAATCTAAGTTTTTTAGATCAATGGCTAATTTTGAGACCTTATGGCCTCCAAGAGTATTTTTAGATCATATTTTTTACATTGACTAGATCTGATGGTCAAGATCAATTTGATTTGATAGTGGAGATTGGGTGCACTAATATTAGAGTTCTTAAACAAGATATTTGAGGCACCTTTTGACGTCTTATGAGGACAATGTGATATTTTTTTATCACTTTTCCATAAGTCAAGTCAAACAAAATAAGACGTCATTTGTAATATAAGTGAAAATTAGCCAAAATTGTTTGGAACCCTCCTTCAACTCTGTTATGAGTTAGGACATCTCGTTTGAACAAGTGGTTACTTGAACCCACCTCTGTTTAGCAATGTGTTCATTTCTATCCTTAGGGTCATGGGGCCCACTAGGACCACTTAGAGAGTTGTAGGCTTGCACGAGAGCTTGTAGGTTGATTAGAGCAAGTGGGACCTTCATGGTTATGTGGTGACTATGTGTCTACTTGTACATTACCTCCATATTGTGTGGGAAATGCAATTATGTAGAATGTGTGTTTTACATTCTCAAAAAAATATTGGTCTATTTTTGTGTGTGTTTCCATTGTGTCAATTTTTCGTCATGACATTTTGTATCAGATCACGACTCATACATCGAGAGCTTAGGGGTTCATTGTTAGATATCACTTATTCTACAATAAATTAATATGTGTACTTGTTGGTTTTTTACCTCATTGAGGAGATAAGTATAGTACATGTGAAGAGTTCCTTGGACTATGGACTCTTTGTCCAAGTAATATACACTTGGCTTCCTGTTTCTATCTTAACTCTTGTCATAACGATGATTGGATTGTCAAATATCTACCCACCTATTTTAATAGATGAGGTTGTATGAAGGTTTGGATCAAGGTTCCAACCATGTGTTATGAAGTCATATGGCTAGTCTAAGTGACAATTAGCTCATGAGTGAGTTCTTGTTTGTTATGTTGATGAGACTTTTCCATGACCATTGTGATACACATATTGCCTTGGATGACTTCTTAGATGAGTTATTTGATAGGTTGATCTTGGTTCTCAAGACCATGGATATTGATCTCAGCTAGATGGTAGGGTGTCTTGTACGTGTAGGGTCTATATGAGCCTTTTTAGGTTTAATGACCCATTTTAAAGCAAATATTGCCTTTCCACTCAAGCAAAGTGTGGCAAAGGATTTTTTGATGTTTTTCTCGCCTGAGTGAAGATATTATAATGGGTTGGGATGCATTATTTAATCCTTTCCCTTTTTCCTTAGATGTTGAATCTTGCCTTGTGAGTAGTTCCCAAAAGAGTTTGGGCACAATCCTTCCTTAGGTTGAAAGCCTTGTCTATGTAGACCATAGAGGGTTACAGAGGCTTAGGGACATAATTGGTTGGCATGATGGATCAAGAGCCTTATGGTGTTGTACGTGGGTCTCCACTTGAAACCTATTTACATACATGCGATAATTGTTAGATTTAGTCCTCACGTTCTATGATGGACTAGTGATGCCATGTGGATGGCCTTGATAGGAAACCTCATGTGGGCCATTTTTTTCACCTATCCTTATAGCAAATGACCTTTGTTTGCTTTTGGTAGTGAGATATGGTTTGTTTTAGCCACATCTTGGAGAGACTATCCATTGGAATTGATGTTAGTGTTGGTTGGAGAGGAACATGCTAGCCTTTAAGGCATTTTGGCACCAAGTAGATGTGATCATCAACTTAGTTAAAATTTTGATTGTGTTAGAGAAGTATTAATATCTCTTGTGCCTATAAAGGAAATGGGAGCTGGTAACAAGGCTTGATGAGGTACCCATGTATAAATCAACTCTCACAAAGTGGAGAAAAGGAGAAAAACCTAGGAAAAAACTCCCCCACAAAAGAGATAAAAAAGAACAGAGAGTTAAAAAGGCCCATAGAAGATGATGTTGAATCCATCTGTACTACAAGTATAGCTCACAAGATGGCCAATGTTGATAACAAGATCCTCTACTTGAAGATTGAAAAATCTCTATCTGCGTCAAATAATGTTTATTCTTTTTGCCAAAGGAATAACAGAAGTGTGTACTAAAAGTCTACCCATTCCTTAAAAGAGGATGAAGGCATCAATATGAAAATATCTAAAAGAGGTCCAAAAACAAGGTGTGGCATAGGTCTTGCAAAATCATGCACAAGAACTAGATGTAATGCCACTAAAGTGAACCTATTAAAAGGACATGGAACATTTTTTGGAAGAATGCCCATGTGAAGAAGAGAGCTCAGCTTAGTAACCCTCAAAACTAAAGAAGAAGATATAGATGAAGCACACAAATCAACAATATGAATATCCACATGAACATATGAGTCATCGAAACTCTCAATGGGTGTACTCACATTGGAAATAGTAGAATCCTAAAAGGTACAATATTTTGAAGGCTCTAGAAGAGTAACATCCTGAATAGGGATGGAAGCAGAATCTGTAATAGGACAGTTGAGGTTAGACAAAATCTCATTCTATATTAGTGTCTTGATAGAAAGAAGAACATAGTTCACCATGAACGTTTCATCATAATAAATAGGATTATGAGGAGGGAGTACAACAATCTTTGAAGAGACAATAGAAAGATAAGGAGGAGTGATATAGATCTCAACAAGATCTCTAAAAAGAGATTGTAGGGTGCTCCAGATAGTACAAGGACATGTGTGTTTCACATGGCAATGAAGATCCATGGAAACATGTAATAGTAAAGTACCAAGAACCTTGTCATGAGTGTTAGCCCACTTATTGAACTAAACAAAATTTATTGGAGAAGGAATATGTCCATATAGGAATGGAATATATTTTTTTCTTGTAAGTGTTTCATGTAAGCACGCCAAGTAGCATAGTTGGTCTTTTTAAGAAGAACCACTGGTGTAGAATCAACTTTCTTCCATAGGTATCTCTCAAGTGGAGTCAACATGACTAAGAGAAGACACCATAGAAGTACAAAATTACATAAAACTCCTGATGATGACCCCCTAAGAATGTGAGGACATTAGACTAAGTCAAAAATACATCTAAGAATGAACAATCTGTGTGATGGGACAGTAATTAAAAGTGTACGCCTTGGAGATGGACTTCAGACTTGATAAAAAATGAGTCCACTTAAATGATATCAATCAGTACATAAGTGATAATGCATATTTAATGAATGGACATTAGACTTAGTTGACAATATGTCCACAAATGTGAGAGAAATATGTGTAAATGACACTAAAATGGCACGTAAGTTGAGGAAACTATGTGTGCACAAGATAAAATGTAGGGCCCATAGTAACCCTTTAAGACAATTAGCAATGACCCCCCTAAATTTTTCAAGTACTAAGCACACTCAATGTGAGGACGTTGGACTCAACCAACAATGCATCTAGACAAGGAAGAGTAAATAGTACACAAGTTAAACTACAAATAGACCAAGGAGGATGTCAGGATCTATCGATAATGCATCCAAAAGGAGTACAAGTGCAAAAAAAAAGGCCAAGAAGGAGAATAAAATTTGTCTTGCTTGTGAGGGGGTTTGGCCACCTGCCAAACTAGGCCTCACCCTCCCTCCATCTTTGTCAGGTGAAAATAAGAGGTATGCCAAAAATAATAAAACTCTCCTTATTATATGATGATCCACAATATCTCCCAAATACAATATATTATTTTTATATAAAAAACAATAAATAAGAATCCACTTATAATATTTTTATAAAAATAATTAAAAAATAACCACCCACCATAAAATTGCCCATCAACAATATTGTTCCCCACAAGAATGCTTTCAAACAAAAGCTTTTGTTTAAAAAAAAAAATCAAACAAATTTTGACCACCTAATAACCCTTTTTTGTCCAAAACTCTTATGAATACTTTAAAATTTCCAATTAAATGGATAAAACTGCGAACCCATTCTCTACATCTACCTTTTTAAAACCACTCAGAAACATTGTGTCCTTTGTTGTATGGTGTTGAGGAGACTCAAACTTGGGCTATTAGAGAGATCAAGAGGCTCAAATCTGATGATTCAAAGGCCCAAGAATTTTCTTTCTTTTTTTACAAAAAAATGTGGTTTTATAAATCCACGAATGGAGTAGGAGCAAGTTAGGCAAGAGTAATTAAAATCTAAACAAGCTAAATATGGACAATATGAAAATGGTGAGCTCAAAGAATAATGACTAGCATGGTGCAGCAAAGACATTGCCATTATGTGTTGATCTAAATTCCATTCAAAAATAATAAACTCACAATCTCATAATAAAATCAAACAACCTAAAAATAGACATTCGATTTACTAGACCCGACACTTTGATACTATGTCGAAGATCCCAACAAAATCAAAGATGGAATATAAATGCACTGTAGTTGGAACAAAATAATAACGATGAATGAAAAAGTAGATGTGAGAGAGAAATCAAGAGTGAAAATGATGAAAATCCTCCATGAATTCAACTTTACAATAAGTGTACAAGGAGGAGAGATGAAAAGTAATTGCCCATAGAAGAGTGGTAAAAGAGTGTAGAATAGACATGTAACTCTCATACCCAAAATAGTCTGTCAAAGAGTAATTCCTAACAACTAGATAATAATGAAGATCAAGTGTAACTCCCTACAAAAAATGGCACCTAAGCAAGCTAAACCACATGTGTAGGAACAACCTGAATAAAACAAATAAACAAAAATAAAGTCCTACACTAACTATTGGGTTGTTCAACCTTGATTTTTGTTTTCTTTATTAGATTGAGTTGGGTTGCTTAGTTGATTGATTTTACTTCTTGATTAGATTTGTATTATTCTCAACTTGTTTAAACTCATTATTTTGATGAGCCCTTTTTGTTAACCTTTCACCTTGAGCAAATATGGGAGTAGTAGGTGAGAAGTATCTTGTTAGCATTAATGTTTGAGTTAGCTTGTGCCTTGTTGCATAACTTGTTGAGCAAGTTGGAAGGAATTGTCTCACTTGTTCCTTCTTTAGAGGTTGTAAGGATGATGTAATCTTTAGCATTGTTTGTTTCCTCCTAAATCTGAGAGTGACGGAGATGGGTCAGATTATGATTTTGGATACACCTTGGATATTTTATTGCATCACATTGCACAATGTGATATTTTAGTAGAGATTTGTGATCATTAAATCAAAGAGACCATTGAACTAAGTCAATAGGATTCCTTCTGACTACTATAACAACCATTAAACTATACTTTTGACTCTTAGTGACTTCCATGATGAAGTATGCGTAAGAGGAGGCAAATATGACACCCATATTTTCACAATGCTTACTATAGACACATTGTACACACATCCTATTAAGATGTGATTTACTTTTTTAAAAAAAATTTACCTAGAGGTATCCCTGATCCCAATTGGGACACTGTGACTCTGCCCTGTAACCTTCATTGGGGCGAGCAGAGGTGAGACTAATCCTCTGGGGGATACTAATGGGGTCCACACATACTAGACAACCTTGATAATCTGGGCCATGAGAATCAACCTTGGGACTTAAATAGGATGAACCCAAAGCCCTTACCCAACTATGCCACCTGTGTGAACTAATGTGATTTACATGTTGTTAAGACACAAGATGTTATTGAGTCCTTGTGACTGAGATAGAGATTATTTATGTTATGATGTGTTATTTTTTTATTACTCAAGAATAGTTATATGCGTAGATTAGATGATTATTCTATACATCATTATATCAGTTTACTTATGTCATTTGATTGTTCATTATGATGCATATTGATTCAATACCACTAGAGCTATTATTCTTAAGCTTGTATTTGAATTATACATATGTTTAAATGATTGGTATTAGTTTATTACCATTGATATGAGATGCCTTAGATATTTTGGGTGTTTTTTATTTGGATTGAAATTAATTGTATTGCTTATATTATGCAACTTTGCTTCTAAGGTAGGGCATTTTATGTACGTAATGATGTGTATGAGATAGGGAAGGCCAATAAGGTAAATAGGACTAATTTAGGTATGATCACATCATGAGTAGAGTGGTGACACATTTACTTGATCCTACCATGATCCAAACCACTCCTTGTACCTTTTTGTGGACATTATCAGAAGTGTAGATGTCCTTAACCCGTTTAGCACTTTTACCCCCTTGGACATTATTCACACCCTTCATTCCTAACCTTATGAGATCCTTTTTAAGTTGTATTCCATTCTTAAATTATTTGTAAGCCACTTAAGTGGCCCCCTTTGACTCAAAAACCTGATGGATTTGAGAGAGCCAACTTTAGAGTGAGTCATAAAGTAGGTTTTAGCTATTTTATGTTGACATTTTTTTCCTTTGACCAATAAGAAGGTAGGAGACTCTTTCAAGGAGACTTAGAGGACTTTTGAGACAACATGTGTGTCATTCATAGATTCAAATAATGAGTCTATTTATTGAGGTATGGACTTGGTTGCTTTCCCACATGGGCTTGTAAGTGGAGTTATGGGGGGATAGTGTTTTACCATTAGCCAACGAATGGGAAGAGACACATGTCACCTTCCCATTAACTTTTAGATAAGGGATTTGATCATATATGAGGAAGGAAAGCCTTCCTTGATATTTCTCATTTGATAAATTAGGAAGAAAATAGAGTGTAGAAGAGAAAGAGAAAGAGAAGGAAGAACTATAGGAAGAGGTTAGGGGAGGAGATTAGCCATTGCCAAAACTTGTTAAAGGGTGTTCTTGAGAGGATTCAAGAAGGAACTAAGGTAGGATTCTATGCCTATTTGCATGAATTTTATTTTTATTAAAGTTATCTTTCTTCTTTTCCTTTGATTTCAAATTTTTCAAAAGGAGTAAGGCCATTTGACTTACCCTCTTTATCTATTTTGTATTCCATGGTTGTGCCAATCCCCACCATGTGGTTTTAATTTTCATTTTGGGCTTCGAGATGTAATATCCCTCTAACTCTTGGTTTTCTTAATGCATTTTTTTAAATTTAAAATGGCAATGTTATGCTACCAAAATTGTGTGTAATTGTGTGCTTGTGTGTGTAGTGATAGTGGCTACTATGGAACTGGGTTCCTATGCCCTTCTATGTGGTTATTCCTTTTGTATTGCTAATGGAAAATAGACTAAATTCCCAATACCCATTGATGTAGTTTGATTCTCCATAACAACTAGTGGACCTCCTGATGCCCTCTTACTTGTTATTTGGCATGGTTTGACGTGTCTATTCCCTCCCATGGCCGAGAGATGGTAGAACAAGGATGAGTTATCCCCATGTTCTTCTTCTCATTTGATGAGCCTATTTGTATTGGAAACTGGTATGGTTTCCTTGTGGTATTTTAACATTTTAAGATATTTTAACATTTTAATTGGTATATTCATTGATGTGTATGCTAGTTTTTGGAAATAGAAGCCTTCTTTTGGGTAGTTGGACTTATAGCCTCCTAGATGTATTTTCTACTAAGCACTCATTATTTAGATTTATTACCATATAAACCTCTATTTTACCCACTTGTCTACCTTAAACCATGATATGATGATGCCTAGACTTAGGAGTCTTAGGCTTGGTGGTGCTTAGGGATACCATTTGATGATGGCAAAAGGATGGGAGGTGAACCCTCCTTCAATTGGCCTTGCGTTTGCATTGGAGTCCATGTGAAGATAATTTGTTCAGAATTTTGAATATACTTGTAAAGAGATATTTATTGGCCATTGGAGAACCATGATTACTGTGTTTGTTTCAATTGAAAATATGTATCTATTGAAAGAAAATAATTTGTAACAAGTATTTGTAAATAGTGTGGTGTTCCTTTAGTACTTGCATACTCCCTTTAAAGAGTATATTGAGTTATAAATTCAATGAAATATTATTTTATACTCAAATTCTAATTGTAAATGCTAGTATTTTACATGTATATCTTTGTATTTCTATAGCAGGCTGAAAATAAATGTTCTCTTTCAAAAATATTGTGAAATGAATTGATTAACGTGAAGCCATGGAAGGCTAGTTGCATTTGATTAATTTTTAAGCATTCAAAATCATTGTAATTTCTCTTAAAAAAATTGTACTAAAAATTATGATTAATCAGAGATTTAATGTGTTTGACAGCATATTTTGAGTTATAGGTGAACTCATATTATTTTTTTGATTTTCCACTCCAAAAACCCTTAATCTCATTTGTAAATTAGCTTCACTTTGCATAATTATTTAGCATGTAAAACAAGGTATTTAGGTGCCCAAAATAAAGTAATCATAATTTTGGCTAAATTTGGGACTCAAAACCATTGGTTTTGTAATTTTTTGATGTGGTTTACAATTTATGATTTTTTGAAAAAAATACCCCTATAGGGTAGTTTCTAAATGACACGTGCCCTTCTGAAGAGCACTGGCTTAATTTCGTAGGTTAGTTGTCAAAATTTGAGTGACAATCCCCTATGGGGCCACATGTTATGTGTATTAATCCTATAAGGGTTGGGCAACAATGAATGTTAGTTCATTGGCCGCACAATTAGGATAATCACCCATGTGAGTAGTTAGTGTCTAATCGGTGGCCCTTTATTTATAGCCACTAGCATTTTTATTAACACTAGCTACTAGCATTTGTATTAATTTTTAAGGGCTGGGCAACAATGAATGTTAGTTCATTGGCCGCACAATTAGGATAATCACCCATGTGAGTAGTTAGCGTCTAACCAACGGCCCTTTATTTATAGCCACTAGCATTTTTATTAACACTAGCTACTAGCATTTGTATTAACACTAACTACTAGCATTTTTATTAACACTAGCCAATAGCTATTAATTTTGGCCACGGTAGTTATAACCACTAATCATCGGGTTTTATATTTTATTAAAACATTTGTTTATGTTAATTAATTCAAAATTTGGAATTATAAAATTTTGACTTGCAACAAGAACTTATAAAACCAAAACTTTTGCTTATCAAGGTACCTAGTCTTTGTAGCTGATAACGGGGTCATAAAGACCTGAAGGTAGAGTGACTCCAAACTGGACCCCCCTCCATTTTTCATGCTCTTTCACATGAAACAAGTTTTGAGTCTTGGAACAATGCACTTTTCTATTTATAACCCATTTCTTGCAGAGGTGTGTATTTGATCTCTCTTGCAACCTAGTTGACTTATTTTATGCATTGGTTGCAGAGACCCAATGTCTCAAAGGTGGGGGAACCCAAATGAGACACCCCTCAATTTTACATCTCCTTCCACTTGAAATTGGTTTTGAGACTTGAAACTTCATATTTTCCACCTTGTACTTTTTTTGTCCTAGGGAGGTCTATTTGAACCATATTGGCTATCACGAGTTCTTGGGAGCCTCGAAATGGGTTTACCCAAAAGGCGACCCCTTCTATTTTTAATCCCTTTTCAACTTGAGACAAATTTGAATCTAAAACTTAAAAAAATTGAATTTTCACCTTATGGCAGCTATTAATGGTTGTGGAGGAGCTTAAAGCACTTGGGACCTATTCAAAAACCATAGGACAATGAGACCTCATGTGACCTTTTCATCGAAATGGGTACTTGTAAAACTTCACACACGCATCTTCCTATTACATTAGAAAATTGAAAGTGAAAATATTATTTTGGATAAACCTCGGAGACTCCATTATTGACATTCATCCATGGTTGAGGACGGAGAGGAGAGATGACTTTAGAAAAGTCATCCTCCAACACCTCTTCCCTCCTTCAAAACTTTGAATTTTTCAACACAATGACTAATCTAGAGACCTTAACTGACCTCCATCAATATTTTTAGATCACCTTTTTACTTTGACTAGATCTAGTGGTTGAGATCATTTTGATCCGACGGTGGAGATTGGGTGCACCAATCTCAGAGAGCTTAAATGAGATATTTTAGGCACATTTTGAGGCCCTATGAGGACTATGTGATATTTTTTTTATAGCTTTTTTGTAATTCAAGTCAACGTGAAATTAGACTTCATTTGTGACTAAAGTGAGAACCGAACCACGTGATTGGCTGAAATCATTCGAAACCCTCCTTGAACTTCATTATGAGTTAGGACATCCCATTTGAGCAAGTGGTTGCTTGAACCCACCTCCATTTAGTTGTGCATTTTTTTTCCTTAAGGTTGTGGGGCCCACTAGGACCACTTAGAGAGTTTTAGGCTTGCATGAGATCATGTAGGTTGATTGGAGCAAGAGGGACTTGCATGGTTGTGTGGCGATTGTGCGTCCACTTGCGCATTATGTTCATGTCATGTGGGCAATAGGTGTGCAGAATTTGTATTGTAATTTCTCAAAAAAAATAGTTTATTTTTGTGTGTTTACATTGTGTTAGTTTTTGGGCATGATAGAGATCGTAAGTAAAAGATAAAGATGAAAA
This sequence comes from Torreya grandis, assembly GCA_037957365.1. Classification (NCBI taxonomy): domain Eukaryota; kingdom Viridiplantae; phylum Streptophyta; class Pinopsida; order Cupressales; family Taxaceae; genus Torreya; species Torreya grandis. The sequence continues at coordinate 2,334,254 of JARHVA010001240.1, read as the reverse complement.
ATAATAGTGTATACATATGCTCCACCCAAAGCCTATCATGTGTCATAAGTGTAATGTGTGATGATTCTTTGGGAAAGATGCATAACAACATGAAAGCATAAAATAAATGCTAATATATGAACAACTGAAAGTAACATATACTTACCTTGACTTACCTTTCCGTTGAATAGATACATGTTAATGTCATAGTCTTAGTTATGGCACAAACTGCATATGGCCACTATAATGACACAAGGTTAAAAACATAATAAAATTAATGGTGTGTATGTAAAATAGGCAAGAAATATAAGTAAACAAAAAACTCTCAAAAAGAGATTGTAAACTCTTGAAAATTTGGCAAGATGAGAATGATAAGTTTAAATTCAAACCAAAAGATCCAATGGAAATTTGGCAAGCTATAATGTCAAGGATAAACTAGAACTGAAGAACCCAAGCAGATGGATAAGTGAGATAAAGTAAATTTGTAAAAAGGAGAAAGGGACTAGATCGCCTGCAAAAAGGTGAAACATGAAGGCATGAAAGGGAGAAATGTACTGGATGGCCAACAAAAAGTGAATAGAAAAATCAATGTCTTGAACATAAGTAAGATAAATCCGAGAAAGAGAAGGTAATGTTCAAGAGATCATCTCACAACAACTCAAAGATAAAACTTCTACTCAAGAAATGGAAAGTTCAAAGAGTAACATTTGAATGTTAATTCAGTGACAATAATAACATGTTTGATAGAAATGAAGAATATGAAATGGAGGGAGAGAAAAGAGGGTGTCACCAAGGCAAAAATATGGTCTTTACCATAAACAAGATATTTTAATCAGTTTGTCAAGATTAAGAGTTTTAAACGTCAATGGCCCTAAAAAACCCGACCTAATAAACATAATCTTGAGAAAACTAGTGAATTATAAAGACCATTCCATGAAGTCTATATGCTTTAAAAACAAAAGGATCCTACCTTCCCATAACATGTTCCCCATTCTTCATGATCCTTTATAGAGTCGTCAAACTACCATGAGGAATGGGTACTTGTGTGAGAAAGTAGGTGGCACTAATGTATTATATAAGAGACATCTTACTCCATTCTATTGGCTATTGCACCTCAATGTATCTCAACTCTATCATGAGGCCAACTGTGGAATTTGAGTAGCTTCAATGAGGATAGGGGGTGTGCTAGTCATATTATCAAGTCTTTTGGTGTGATTTGACTTTTAATATTTTCTTTCTTTGTATTTTTCTTATTGAATTTTGATATTTTTGGTGCTATGATATTATGGTTTTTTACTCTTTTGGCATTTTCTATTTCCCTCCTCCATACGAAATCAAAATACCAATAATATGTGTTAAAGATGACTAACACAAGAGAGCTTACACTCAATTGTTAAAGAGATTAACTTAAGAGACCAAGACGTTTAGATACTCCTAGACTTGCACCTTACAAAAGAGTGAAATCTCGAAACTAAAAATGGTGTGCTCAAAAGGAGGTGGAAATATGTAAGATAGAGATGATCATAAAACACATGGGTATCCCCAATCACAAAAAATGTATAAAGGGAGATAATATAATGACAAACAAATTAAAACTACATTATAAGATAGGTTATAATGTGGAGGAAAACATGTAGATAGACATTAATAATTTTGACAAAAGAATATGAGTGATTCTAGGTGATAAAACACCACTCTCGACCATTGCCTTATCTTTTTAGGAAGACCCTTAACCATAGTTGAGAGCAGAAGCTGGAGCAAAAGCTAACAAGTGGAGGGGGATGGGGGCGTGGGGACAGGGCGCGCATTCGTGACAAGGGCCTCATTGTATTCCCCAAAGTCTTAGCATGTAACTCACAAACTGAAAATGCGAGACATATAAATATAATTTGAATAAAGCTATGAAACATGTAAAGGATAGTAATAAGATAGCAAACCTAAAGGGTGCAATATTAATAAAATATACCAAGGAACCATAAAGAAAGCAATGGTTGAATAAAATGAAGAGGTGCATAAAATGGAGAATAAAGGTGAAAATAAAGAGGATGGAAATTTGTGAAGAGGGCTTCATTGATTTCTCAAGATCCTACCGTGCAATTCACAAACTAAAAAACCAATAGTGGAAATATACCAAAGAACTAAGAACATGTGTTGAGGTTAATGACAAGAAACCCAAAGGTGCATATAAAGCAAGGCTAAACTGCAACATAAAATATTAAAATAAATCCTATAATAAATCATTAGCCTAAAATGTGAATTAAATGTCTATCTAAATGCAATTTCAAGGAATATGCCTTTAACAAGGTAAATTCATATAAATAGATGGTGTGTCTCAAAAAAAATCTTGAAGGTGACTTTGATTGTCTTTAATATGTGCAAGATTTTGGATAATTGGCTTATTGTGAAGGTGAGATGTTTGAAAGATCGAGGAAGAATGAGGGTGGTTGTCGTAAGATGCCCTCGAAGTGTAAAATATGAGAAATACGGTAATCGTAAGATGCCCCAACATGTGAATGAAGAGAAGGATATGATACCTCGACATGTGAGGTACTGTGAAATTATATTTAATGTTGTGTTTGATATCAACTTCAAGATCGACATAATGATTATCTTTACTGTCATATTTTTTATAAATCTAACTTACAACAAGAATTTTGGAATCTAGGAGAATTTTTGGATCTATGGGAGGTGTTTCATAAATTTGTTGTATAATATCAGTCAGGGCAATACAATTGGGTTTGACTATATTGATTTTGATTGTATCGACATTGTTGATATAGTTGTGTTGATATGAGTTGAATATGTCGATATAGTTTGAGCTTACAAAGATATTCTAATTGATATAGTGATATTTAAAATGCATATATTTTAAGATTGTATCAACACTTTTGGTGTTATGTCCAATAAAGTTTGTGAATACATGAAGCATTTTTAAGACTATATCGACACCCTCTACGTCTAGGTCGAGATAGTTGGATTTGACATGAGGTAGATTTAAGACTATCAACACTTTTTGAGTCTTAATTGATATAGTTGGCATTGACAATAGATTTATAACTATATTGGCACAATCTAAGTCATGTTTGATGTAATTGATGGGAAGCATTTTTATATCTATATCAACACATTATGGGTCTGGTAATGTGCAATTGTATTTGATAGGAAAGTGATCTAAAATTATATCAGTATATTTTTTCATGGCCAATACAATTATATTTGATAGGAAGATGATTTATATTGGCACATTTTGTATCATGGACAATATAATTGTTTGTATTAGTAAAATGAGTTATAATTGTATTGACACTAACGATGTAGTTATTTTTTCTAATTATATAGATTTTGTGGAGACTAGCACTGAAATTGGACCTTTAGGATAAGTCTGCATAGTCCAATAAGTTATGCGATCATCACCTATGATTTGTTTTGCATTAGGCATGTGAACTAGGTGTTCTTCATGAGTTGATAAAAGTTGGTTGTAGAGATGAATGTGAGTTGAGATTTAATGACTTGTTCATCTAAGGCCTTCCAAGGGTGGCGTCGAGGGTGGGCAGAAACTAATGAAACTACCCTCATCATTATTGATTGAACTAAAGTGAGGGTTGCTAAAAATGGAAAAATCATTATAGGGATTTTTGTCCATGTATAAAAGTCATCAGTGGGAGGATCTTCTTCTTCACCTCGCCATAAGGATCATCATGATAGATGTAAAAATTGTTGTACTGATTTTTCACCATGTTAAAAGTGTTGGGGATGGGAGATTTTTCATAGGAATTTTTGTCCTTGTCATAAAAGTCATCAATGGGAGGATCTTCGTCTTCACTCCCGCCATAAGGATCATCATGATGGAAAAATCATTGTATTGATTTTCAAACATGTTAGAAGTGTAAGGAATGGGATTCTCTATCATGTTTAGGATCATCATAAATGGGAACATTTACTTTTGTGGGATCTTTGGGCATTGTATAAATGTCAAATATGTGAAGATCTTCATCTTCGTCTATGTTATAGGGATTGTCATGAATGAGAATATCATCATAGAGATCTTGGCCATAGGAAATGGGGTGGAATAATTATAACATGAAGAGTTGCCTTCAATGGTGGTCAAGGAAAGTACAAAGGAATGATCCATGTAAAAGCAAAATGGGTTGAGGCTTGCTAAAAAAACCCTAATAGGAGACATCAATGAAATATTATAGAAATTTTATAAAGCTAGAAAACATGAAGACAATCCAACCAGCAGTGGGATAGGATTCACATCAAGGTCACCAAAATGTATGATGATGGTGACACTGACATGATGATAATGTTAAGAATAAAAGGGAAACATGAAGATAATCTAACCAGTAGTGGGATAAGATTCACATCAGATTCACAAAGATGTATGCAAGCTAATATGACCAAGGTAATGATCCTCTCTCTCTATAGTTTAAGATATAAATAGAATACCAAACTAGAATCTGTGTACATGCAAAGATAACAACATAACCAAGGGGTGTAAATAGTTGTGGATCTAGTAGACGATAATCCACACTCAATGTCAAGGGTATAGCTCTTTAAAGCCTATGCCTAAGATATGGGATATGGGGTATAACTAGGTCTCAAGGTAATATCAATGATGAAAACAAAGGTTGTAAAACGGGTATCAATGATATAATAAGGAAATCATAAGCAAAGAAATAACGAACAAGGGCAAACTAGATCCAATATAGTAAAAAAAATTAAGTTAAACAAGGTATGAATGCCAAATGGCTAATTGTAGTTGCAATTTAGGCAAATGTAGCCTAAAAAATAATTGTATCAGCAAGCATAAACACCTTATAATTTATCAACTTTTAGCATAAAGGCAACCTAAGAAGAGCAAGTGACAACAACATACATGCTACTCTTAACAATAAGCGATATGTCAAACTTTAGCATAGAGGCAACCTAAGAAAAGCAAGTGACAATAATGTACATACTAGTCTAACAATAAGTGGAACATATCTATCTACTAAGCAAATAAAAGGAAAGAGATTAGAGATATAGATACTTACCTTGAGTTGACATGTCGGCCCATCAATCTCCCTCTTAGCTCTAATGGTACTTTGATATAGATGATGTAGGTGAAGACCTAAAATGACAAGGATGAAGACCTCAATGTCCTTAATTTGGGACTCCAAAGACTAAGGGGCACCCCTTAGTTCAACTTCTTCTTATTGAACTTCAATGACCTTGAACAAGGCTTGACCTCCACAAGAATAAGCATTTATCTTCTAAATCCTCATTTTACTACTTAAAGGTGGAAATGCGAGCACAAGCAGAGCAAGAGTGTTTTGTGTGTTGAAAATGACATTTATGACCCCCATATATATGGATCCAAACCTAGAAATCCACTGTCAATTCAAGCCTACGGTATTGATCTGGATCGATAAAGTATAACTGTGTCAACTAACACAATATTGTATTGTCAATCACAATACAATACAAAAAACACAAGAAAGCTCATAATTTTATCAATAATGTTGATACAGTATAGGGATAAACATGTAAGAAACAATTGTATCAGCAGTGATGATACAATAAGAAATACTTGGACATTGCAAAATTGAACAAAAAGAGATGAAAAAAAAAGGGGAAATAGACTCAGGGGAGGCCAGATTGATAGCAATGTAGGTATGACTGAATAGTACACAAACATCTCTTGCAAAGTACTACACGCCAACCCCGCCCATTTTCCAGTGCACTCCTTAGGATGTGCACTCAAGGAGATTGATGCACTAACAAGTCTTGCAAGAGAATCAACAATAAAAGATAAATATGAAAAATACCAGTGTATACATTTCGCCTCTTGTGGTTGTGGAAGATTATGAGGGATTGTTGCATTCTTTTCCCTAGCCCTCCTTTGCATAAAATGATCAATCTCATAATAATTCATCTTACACTGGAAAATACTTAAACCAAAACAAGACATGCCTACTTAAACTACTAAGGTTCTTTCATCAATAACGAGGGTAGCAAGACAAACATGAAGCACTATGACAATTGCATGAAACCCTAACATGTCTTATGAAAATATTGTAACACACTATGATTTGTCATTAGAAACATAAATTTAAATATGAACACTATAAATTTGTATAATAAGAACAACATGACAACAATATACATGTAGTAAATATATACCATGTAGATGCAATCGTTTGAAAGCATTACATAATAGAATCACATCTAACAATATTCCTAACCATAACAAGAGATATATTACACAAAATACATAATTTGCAAACAATCAATAGTTGGGGTTTTAAGAATGAGTAAACCAAACTCTTTAAGAAGAGGCACACCAACAAGCACAATTTGGCAAGCATAAGGGTTTGGAAACAAAAGTTTGAAAATTTTATAATCACCTAGGGTTTGGAGTTAAGCAAAATAGGAGCTAAGAATAGTGTGTATGCATAAGCTAAGATGACATGTAACAATCATCTCTCTCAATAGACTAGTATACAAACAAGGTCATAATAATAGAACATGTGTATACTTGGAAGAGCAGTTATGGACTTAGAATAACCATATGACTTAAAACATGTGTATACTTGGAAGAGCAGGTATGGACTTAGAATAACCATATAAAAAAGGGTAATTCACATCAAAATGTCAAGAGAATAGAGTTCCAAGGCCCATGCGTAAGATATGGGGTATGGCTCTCACTAAGTCTCAAAATAAAAATTTGTAACAATAACAGAGGGGTTTATCAAGAATACAAGGGACTCTATAGAAGTGCCATCATCTATTTATTTTGATGGTTCAATAGCCTTTCAAATGAAATTTGAATCAATCCCTACGAATTTGGTCAGAGTGAAACCACCTTCATTTTTAAATTGTGTATGGTTACAGTGAGCATTCTTCATTTTTAAATTGTGTGAATAATGAAAAATCTGAAAGTTCCATTACAATATCAAATTTGCGTAGGCTCAACATCTCGGGTGTTAATTTAGAACCTGAGTCCTTCTCCTATCCCAAAAGAACCAGCGGCAAGAATTTTAAATAATGAAATCATGTTAAAGTAGGATGCTCCAAACGATCCTACAATTATGAAAAGCTCAGCTCGTGCAATCATGAGATTATTGGCACTCAAGAGTAAGGTCTCCATGGTCATGGTCATGGTCACGGTCATCCAATCACTCATCGTTATATCTGAAAATGTTTCATCAGGTGCATTTCAATTTTTTCAACTTCTTTGAAATCATGCTTATTCATTTTTAATGAGTTAAATGCCATATTTTTTAAATTGTTTCAAGTTTTTAATATATTGTAAAAATTTCTCAATATGGAAAAGGCTACCGGCATTTACAATATATCAAATTCATAGCGGTCCAACCTGAAATCTTCATATCCTTGATCTAGATCGATCTATAATCTTTGGCACCATTTAAAATTCCAACAAATGGCATACAATGTAAATTATATTCTGACAGCCTAACCAAACAGTAAAGAAGAAAAATCCCCCAAACTATAACATCCTCTACCAGCCCTTTTGCTTATAATGTAAAATATTTATAGAATATTGATGTCGCGGTGAAAATCAGGTGATCCAATGGAGTAGTTTTGTTCTCGTGGGAAAACTGCAGTTCAGAAAAGACCCACAAGCAAATAACCAAATCTTTCAAAAAGAATAATACCAAGACAGTAATTTCAATTTGTTAGTTTGTTATTAACAAAGTTGCGTGTTTGATAATGTTCTATTATCATAAAAAAGAAATCTTAAATCCTACTTTATGAAAAGAATAAACAGTTCCTATCATCACATGTATTTTTTGTTGGGTAAATAGATGGCAATTACTTCCTTTTTTGTAGTAGAGCTCAAAAACATCAGTGTCATAGCAGACATCAACCAGACAGTATGCTAGACTTAAACTGATCGACTAAATACAACTTGAGCATACTTGAAAAACAACCTGCAAGGGGGTGTAGCATCCTCAAAACAGGCCAATGGTCTTTTACAGATCTTAGAAAACATCATGTATGCCTCAAAAGACGCAAAGGTTGCTGCCAAAATTGATCATCATGCTAACAGGTGCATAAGAGAGAGACTGGAGATTGAAAAACATCCAAACGGCCTAAACATGAGGTGGTTGGAATCCAACACTTCCATAAACTTACCATCCATAACATTACGAATAACGATGCTGACTCTTGAATACAGAGACTTTTTCCAATAAAGATGACACTCCCTCTTCAATAAATGTTACATTAACTGATAACAGGATTTCATTACAGCAATGTAACACACATTTTCATCGGGATAAAGGTCAAGAAGTCATGACCCAACATAACAAAGCTGGACGCATACAATCCATACTTCAATAAAACAAACTGCAAAATACTTTTGTAACACGTTCAAGTATAGAACACAGGTGAAAGAAGAATGATCAAAAAGAATTTGACATTACAATTAAGTTTATAGAATATAGTAAGCCAAAGAAAACGTAAAACCTACTGAGAATAACTTTGAAATATAAATGAATTACTTGCATCAAAAGCATCCTCCAAATGGGAGGCCCAAATGACAGAATTTATGAACATCACTAATCTTCTCTCGGCTACAATTACACAAAATCATTAGCCAGGCAGCATGTAAGTCGAACCTGAGACACCATTCTCTTAGACATCACAATTACAAACCATACAAGGTCTTGCCATCTAATATGATGGATTAGTACACGCGTGCCAAATGATGACAACTATTTTGACAAATTTTACTTGTATTGTAAGCGAATACCACATAAACCCCTGCCTGCAACAGAGGCTGCTTCTGATGCTGTTGATTAACTCTGCCACCCAACCGATTCTGTAACATCTTTCTAACCTGCCATTTTGTAAATGCCAAATTCAGAAATGAAGCAAGCCGACGCAGTGTGCTTCATGCAAAACAAGCATCACCTATATCCTCCATATGGCTGCTGTTGAGGACCATAACCACCCATACCCATCATAGGATTCATTCCCATCCCAGACCCTGGTGGCATGCCCATGGGGGGCCTCATTGTCATTCCAGGCATGCCTGGATTCATTGCTGTCCCAGGTCCCATAGGCATCGCCATGCCCATACCCATGCCCATGCCAGCACCTAAGCCCATTCCCATTCCAGCACCCATACCCATGTTAGGAACTGGTCCCATTCCCATGCCAGCACCTGCACCCATTCCCATACCATACCCACTTGTGCCCATGCCCATGCCCATACCCATACCCATAGAATTAACCAGAGGAACAGGTGGAGTAGATAGTACACTTGCTCCTGCTCGGCCCATACCAGTACCCGATCCCATGGCTTTTCCCATAGATTGAGTACTCGATGAAATAGACCCAGACCCAGACCCATACCCAGTAGATGCTCTCTCCTTTTCCCCCCTCCTTTTTTCCAACCTATTGATTGAATCTAGATCGATCCCAATATCTGCCAAAGGGTTAATTTTGGCTGCAAAACAACAGGTGCCAAGATCAGTATGCTGCTAGTGTGGTTAAAGTAAACAAGAAAACTTAAAAGCTAGCTAATAGCATGACTTTGTTATTGAAAAAAAACTTACGTCCAGAAATATTCAAATCAACCAGACCCCGGCTTAATGTATCAGCCCAAACTGCTGATTTTGGTTCAAATTTCTTTTGCTGAGATTTTCCTTGTGTGTTTGTATTAACATTATGAGTCTGTGTACCCTGTAGGGTCATCTGATCCTGTGTCTTTAAAGAAACTGGTTGATGAGCAGATTGGGGCTGAGTAAACTCAAATGCCAAAGACTGTGGCTGTGTTTGCATCTGCATAGGTGCCTGCATATGCATAGTTGGTTGCATCTGCATGGGTGCTTGCATCTGCATCTGTGTTGGCGCTTGCATCTGCATCTGTGTTGGCGCTTGCATCTGCATCTGTGTTGGCACTTGCATCTGCATCTGTGACGGTGCTTGCATCTGCATCTGTGCAGGCACTTGCATCTGTGATGAATTTTGCATCTGTGTCTCTAACTCAAAAAGACTCGAAGGGCCTGCACTCTGCACTGTCTGGACAGTCCCAAATGGATTAGGTGGGCCTGCTTGAAAAGCATCTGAAAAACCGAAACTCCCCGTACTGTCAGCTTTTGGAGCAGGAGCAGCTGAGAACGTCCCAAATGTTGCGTTGTTCTCAGTGCTCAAGGAAGGTGTTGTAGGCACTAAACTTAAAGAACTCTCTTCTTGAGCAGAAAAGGGATCTTGAGGTGATGCGGATGACACCTTAAAAGGAGATTCGCCGAAAGGATTTTCATTTGGCTGTTTAAGATGAACAAAATTATATAATTAAAAATGTAATGAATGTCTACCTTAATTCTAAAACCAAATACAGGATTTTGGATATTATAAAGCTTTCACCATGCAACCCAGGCTTGTTGATGTAACCAATACAAATGAAAGTCAAGAAAGATGTATGTGGCTTTCGAAGTTGTAAGATGCAGCAAAGGTGAAACAAAAATTTAACTGCATTTACCTGATTATGAAAGTCTAGAAAGATGTACGTGGCTTTGGAAGAAGTACAATACATGAGTACAAAAAATCAACTGCATTACCTGATTATGAGAGCTAGGAGCAGGAGCAGGCGCAGGAGCAGGAATAAAACTTGAACCAAAATTGGCATCTCCAAACAAATCAGCTGCCGAGCTCAACCCATTTGTGGATGTACTAGTAGGTAAAACTGTAGTTGTGCTTGGAGGAAGAGCTAATGGCTCAGAGGGTGGACCAAACAAATCAAAATCTGTCTGAGATGATGTAACAGAAGGGGCCACTGTTTAAGAAAGCACAAATATTAGTTCATTAAGACAGCATTTATGAGGCGCACAGCGACCTAATTTGGAACTTAAGTTTCATAGAAAACAGTAAAGGAAAAAATAAAAAACATCACATCTGGTGTCCAACATATCTCCCAAAAAACAACAAATGCCCTACTTCCACTGTCCCACAGATCCAGCAAGAATAGTCTGACATCCAACTCGAGAAAAGACTTCTCAAGAAACTTTCAAAGTGTACCAACATACTTAGAAAATCTGAACTCAATGTCTTAGTGACAAACTACAACTACTACACCCCTCTGACACAAACAGACTACACATCAGACCCCCAAAACAATTTGACCATCAGAATGCAAAATCCCAAACTTGAAAAGAGAAACCTACTTAACCTCCAGTCTTATTTCAGACTCCACCTGATAGCACTCAAGATCTATCGGGCATATGAACCTTGAATTTTAACCAATCAAAAGATGTTAATTAATTTTACATTTAAAACTGAAATAGAAACTTTTTTAAAAATGATAGTCGTATGTAAAAATTTCATGACTAGGTTCATTTTGAGTTTCAACTGAAAGGACAACTCATATGATCAATAGCAACCCAAATAATGCTCTGGTAAATATTGGCAATTCTGATTTTTCAAAGATAATGCATCCAATTCCTTTTGCATAAATAATATAATTTTCAACCCTAGCCTAGTACAAACCAAAAATGTTGGACATATTTAATGTAAAAACATTTTACCAGTGCATTACAGTTGAACATGAAAATTTTCCATTCAACATTTTCTAAGGGAAGTCCATAAGCACTTAAACATTGAAATATAAGAGCACGTATCATGCTTGATTTGTTTCCTTTACTGCATTCTACCAAAAAAATTGATGACTTGCTTATTTTACCCTTCCACACTACCATTGAGAAAATTACATCTAAAGTATTTTTAAAGTGTAGAAATGGGTGCCGATGTGAGACAGTGGCATGACAAACCTTTATGTTCTATCGAACACAATCCTGACAACAGGAATTTAAGGAACATTCTCACAATCCATTTACACTACAAATGCTCGCACTTGAATAAAATATGGATGATGGAACCAAGGGACGGTAAGAAATTTCTTCTGAACCCTCATTTTCCTTCATCAACACAAATCACTGGAAGACGACTGCAGACAACTTTTTGATTATCCTAATGTATCAGACCAATCATGTCATGGCATGCATTCCCTTATTGTCACTACCAAAAACTATATTAAGATGTCATTCTGGTATAATAAAATAGTTCAATATATCAAACTTTTTCCCAACTTATCCTGACCAAATGGTTTTACGACAGATACTGTAAACCACCATGTGAAGGTCAGGTGGACTTTCAGAAAGACGTATTAAACTAAAAATTCCCCTGCACTGCTGCGGATAAAAACCCAATGTTGACAATCCAAGATTGGTAGAAAATAAGGGGTAATTAGTTAACACAAAGCAATGTCTTGTTATATTCTATATAGAGAATGTTAATTTTATCTTGGAAGAAATGGGGATAGTTCCTATTCACAGAATCATTATACAAGGATACACTTATTTTTGCAACTTCTAATACAGAGACTCCCATGTAGAGACAAGGAGGAAAACTAGAAAAATAGGGTAACTTCCACTAATATCCATGAAACATTCTAAGATACAAATCAGGAATCATAGAGTGATATCATGGCAACAAGGAAAACTGTATCTATCATCAATCACAATAGATCTAATGAAACTCAAGAAAAAAAAATCCATATCTGGTCCACTTCAAAATAGCTCCACTAATGCAAAAAGCACTGGAAGAGGCACTTCTATATACCATATAATATCAGGCACTGGTTCAGGTTTCATTTTTAGGATTAATAAGCACTGATAACAAACATTCACTTATATTGGATGTCATTATAACATAGTCTTCTTTCAAGGGTTCCCGCTCAGGGTGCAGCGGTAACAAGCTGCCCCAATAATGGTGAGTCCTCCAGTCTGAACCCTGTGTGTACCCCCTACTGAACCCAAATTGTGGGTAAAATGGAGGAAGTACTTGGATACAGAGCGAGCCAGTAGTGTTATTGGAAAGATTGTAATTGTAATGTATAACAGTCGGTTGTCTCCCTCCTCTGGTAAAAAGGTGGAGACATTCTTCGCCAATATTCAAAAATATATACTAGTCTTTGGAAAATGGCTTCCCCATGCTAACTTTATCTTAAAGTGTTTCATAACAAAAGGGTTCAGCATTCTGAGCAATTTTATCTAAACTATTTCACAACAAAAGTGTTAGGCATCTTCAGCAGCTTTTTCTGCATAGATGATACAGTCTTAATGAACAGAAAATGTCACACTAAGGTTGATCATCATTTTTAACTTAGCTTCAAATACTCCTCACAAAGGCGCAACTTTATCATCTTGGTCTAGCATACCTTATCTCACTTGTAAATAGATGAACTCTATTTAGCATACTTGCATATTGGAGGAAACATTGGAAACTATTAATTTGCTTAGAATTTGATCATCTAAAGAATGTGTTTGACAAAAATTAAAGGATTGTCATGCTAGTGTCTCACATCAGCATCCACTTGTATTCTCTTAAATCTAAAAAGGGCTACAATGCTTCAATTTCTACGTATAACAATAATCACATCTTATCATCAACTTTGGACAATACTCTTCTACCATTGGACAGAGAATTAAGCTACACGAGGCTACAAGACAACTCCCTAGCATTTATCAACAAACAAGACACATACTTAGTGGCTTCCAGGACAACTGCAAAACACCATAAGGATTCTATGCAAAAACTACATTAATGGATTCTATTCTAGGTACTTCCCAGAGTTACTGTTTGATGGCTATATAATAAGCCATCATAATCTGTGCTTTAACAGTACTGTTATCCCAGAGTTTAGCACTCTGTACTTGACCAAAAAGACACATAATAAGAAGAAAATGATAATAGAAACTGAAAGAACACAGCCAAACAATAGAATAATCATAAATGACATGATGAGAAACTCAAGACAGACCACAAAACATTAATCGAGTCAATGTCCCCAAGCATCTCTCAATACCCTTCCAAGACCAAAAACAAGACATGTTTCAAACAAAAGGCATTAATGGTATTTACAATTGTGACCTTCGTAGAAATCACTGGCCCAATTCCCAGTGTAATCCCTACATACGACAATGTTTTTGCAGACATGTTGCATATCATCTATTAGTAAATATATTTCACAACATAACAATACTCATTCTGACTCAACCCATTCTTTGAGTTTGTAAAAAATCTCCCAAGAAACTCCATACAGCATAAATAATGTTAATCATGCAAGTTAACCCAAACTGTTTGTGGACGTCATTAAACACAATACTAAATATAAGGAAAAGTATCATAAAGTTAAAGGTATATTTTTTTGTCACCAGCAAGCAAGACAGAAATTTGGTGTATTGAGATGCCCCTAGTGGAAGCCTGCAAGGGAATTGTTTTTCTATTTACCTTATATATTGTTCATATTGGGCATAGATAACCCACCTGTGCCTCCTCTATGGAAACACAAGCCTTCCCCATTAGGCCCACTCAGACTGTATGCTATAGTCAGATTGCATGTAAATATTTGTGAGGCTCCAGTGCAACTTTTCCCAGTTCAAAGACACTGGTGCAGAAGGCCCGACGTTTATATCTATATAAACTTGGATGAATTATGTGTGACAAATTAAAATGAACATTTCAATCATGATTGTGAATGAAAGAAATGGACGAGTTCTCACATTTTTAAGGGCACTAAATATTAGACAATAGAGAAGAGGTCAGATGAAAACAGATTTTCATTCTGAAGCACTCACTCACTGTAAAGTACAAACAGATTTGAGTTGCTTCATGGCATCAATTCCAGAAAAGCCTGGTTCAGCTTCTAGTGACTATCAGTGAATTGGCAAATTGAACCCGTTTTCTAATAGATCTTAAGGAATTCAGATACTTTAGTAATACAGTTAAAATTTATAGACAAGCATTAAAATTTACTCTCATAAAGCTTCCTATGAACAGAACTGCATTTACAGACCAAAAACAGTGGATGAAAGATTCCAATTTACTTGATTGAGTGTTTCAAACTTTGAAATTTAAACGGTTATGAGTGCCGAGTGATCATTTAGGTGCATTCAATTGAGAAGTGGATGGTGCTCGACCTAAAGGCGCATACACAGTTTCCCAATTGGATATCCATGGATCCCAGATGGTATGACCTTTAAAGAGTCCTTCCCTCCTAACGCCTGGGCGTTGGACATATGGTGATCAATACACAAGGCTAGTCATTCTGGTGCTCAACCACAACTCACATGCCACTTTCATTGGCAAACGACCAAACCTTTGGGACCTTCTTCAACCCAGGGATTTGACGAATTGGAACCAGTTCATCCATTAAGTGTGTTGTGTTATTCATCAGGGTTGAGCTCCTCCGCATAAAGAATGAAGGCGTGAATGGCCTATCCTTGTTGGTTGAGGAAAATCCTTAAGGCCCTCGAGGGTGGCCTAGTGAAAACCCAGCGGCCAATAGGTCCTTATTTCCTATGACATGCAAAACCTTTACCCACCTAGTCAAAAAAGTTGCTCTTAATTGATTGGACTAGACTTGGAACCTAAGAGTACAAAAAATGATGTAATGAACTACCAATTGTGTTAATAAATCTTTGCATGTTTCCTAGAATGATCATTTCTCTTTAGGCCAAAGACAACTGCAGAAAAAACATGCAAAAAGACAGCAAATATTCAATTTGAAAAATGCTAAAGCCTCAATAATAATTATGGTTAGAAAGATGCAAATATAACCATAATTACTTATGGTTAAAAAAAACTAAAAACAAGCTTGTAAATGGAATCCATAATTCACTTTATTCAGATGACAGTTGAGACCTTTCGGGTTATTCAACTTATTTGAGCACTTGACTGCCTACACAGATCAACATGGTAACCAAATAAGGGCAATTGATTTGTGACAGGAAGAAGAACCCTCACTAAAATGTTTATCCGTCAATGGTAACCAATTCCAACCAACAAGCAATGTGGCTAAATGGCAAACACTATCATGCAAACAAATGCAACTGCAGACAGTAAATAATTCTGATATTCTACCCACAAAGACCTAAAAGAAAGGCTATAAAATGAAAATCAATCTGCTCATTAAATTTGCTATCCTTAACAAGAAATATCAGTCAAATATGATATTTCTTGGCAGTTCCTGAGAATTCTGCTGGTAGCATTAGATACACAAGTGTGTTATAGACAAAACTAGTTTTTCCTGCCCATGTAACCATGGTTATTTACAGAAAAAAATTGATTAAGTCATTTTGCTCAGGACAAGATTAGGAATTAATCAACTTCTCAACAAAATAAAATGGCCATCAGTAATACAACTATGAAACCAGTTATTATCACCTGCTGTAAAAGAATTACGAGGATCAAAATCATCAAAGCCACCAGGGTTCGTGCTTGTAGAACTTTCAACATTCTCTGCAATGGCCGGAGCATCTTGACCTGGACTTTTACTAACTTGTCGGGTAGTTGCTTTTGCAACAGTAGCTGCCAGACTCCCACCATCCCTAGCCACAGGCAATGGTATGAGTGAGATATGTGGAATAATTTGAAATAGTATAGATCAGGCTAACCAGATTAAACAGACAAGAAATATTCAAAATACCTGTCATCAGTTTGGCGATGAACAGATTCATTGACTGATTCTTCATAACTTGGAGGGGCTGCCATTTTTCCTCCTGACAGTTTTCTCTCATACCTTCAAATGGGACAATTTCATTATTTTCACACTAGTAGCACCATCTCTAAAGAAATTTTCCAGTATAACCAAATACCTTAATAAACAAATGGCCTAGAAGAAACAAAACAAGCATACAATTCTTCCATATCCTTTACATGCAGTTACCCTTACAAATCCAGTTTGTTAAAAAGTCAAAACTGTCATATGCAGACAATACCTCTCATCTGGCCCATAATCACTAGTTCTACCTCCACTCCTGAAACAAGAAAATTGTGTTGGTGCAATAGCAAAGTAAGAAGAACAAATTTCAAAACAAAAACAAATTCAACATACCTTGAAGAATACAGTTCATCATCTTCGTAGGCATGATCTTTCTCTTTGTCATAGTTTCTATCACCCTTTCTCGAGCCATACCGGTCCTCTTCATTATCTTTACCTCCACCATAGTCATCATCTCGATAGCGATCCCCATCTCGACTGTAACGCTCACCACCATCTCTACCATAACGGTCTCCATCCTTGCTGTAGGAATCTCCATTCCTTCCATATCTGTCATCCTCTCTATACCTGTCCCATTCCTTGTCTCTCCCATATCCATTTCGATCCTCCTCGTATGGATCACCACGGTATCCACCTCCAGTACTTGAATATGAACTTGGCTTGTACATACCTCCAGTTGATGAGGCTCCTCGGTATCTATAATCAAAATTTGTATAAAATGAAACTGCTCTCTCAAAGCCCTTAACAAAGTATAGTGGTTAGGCTAGGTAAGCATTCACTAAGCACTTGCATGTGCCGTTATCTCTTCTAATATAACACTTACTTGTCTCTATTAGCCGCAGCCTTCTCTCTCACTTCTCGTATTCTCTCTTTGTCATTGATAAGAGTAACAATTGCCTGAGCCTTCTTTCTAACATTCTGTCCCTGATCCTTCCCATGGGAATCAACATACTGGAAATCGGAGAGAGTCTTCAACCAGAAAAACAGGGGCCCATATCAAGAAAGAACAAGCTTCATAATTAAATTATTAATTTATGTCCTCAATGCTTTCAAAACTCAACGGGCAACCATTAGCATAGCACCATATTTTGTTAGTATTTCCCTAATCCCAATGAACAGCTCCAGTGTTACCATAATTTTACAATATTCACAATGGGAAATTAATATTACCGATATTTGGTAAGCATGCTCCCGAAGATCGTCTATAACACGTTCTGAGCCATGTCCCACTAAATAATCAAGAACTGTCAATGACTGCAATGCTTGCCTGTTAGATATAATGCAAAAGCTTGCAAACATATAAAAAGCAATGAAACGTGGCATCAAGTGACAGAGGATACAGTTGTGTCTACCTTATAAACATGACGCCAGTTCCTGCCGGTATCATTTAGCCTTCTCCAGAGCACAGACATAATTATCTGATATTCATGACTATAGGAAACCAAATTAACTGTCTCAATTTTTAGAAATACTTGTTAACAGAAAGTAGTAAATCCATCATAAGAAACAATGGTGCAAATCAAAGAATCTTACTAATTTCTAGAGGCTTGTGCAATATCTGCCATTACGGATCCATGAGGGCCCCATGGTTCATTGCTTGTAATATCAAGTACCTGGCAGACAGACAAATTCGAGGTATAGAACAATTTTATGTACATGCATTTTTGGAACCAAATTACATTTGCCCAACTGAACAAATTTCATTGCAAAGAATCCATTGTCTGAAAAGGAAACAATATTAGCCCATTTCATGTTCCTTCACAGTCAAGTTAGAAATTAATTGTATGATGCAGAAATTACAGCCTTAGAGGTAATTATATTTGTTTTCTTTTAGCTTTCATATGCACTGGAGTTGGTATACATCATTTTCAACTAAACGAGGTGTTCAAAAATTTGGAAATAAAATTGTACGAGCTCGTGAGACTAACAACCCATCTAATCTTATCGTCAATTGAGAAGATTTGGAAGATCTTTTAGTGATTTGGAAGGCCTTTGTGTGATGTAGAAGGCCTTTGTGTGATGTTAGCATCCAAGGAAATGCCACACTGATAGATTTCTGTATGACAAGGTAAATTAGGGAGCATGTTTAATAGTGGAAAGGTGGATAGTTAAACGAAGACAGAGATTGTGGTGGTATGTTGGACTGTAAGAAATGCGACAATATGCAGATAAAAACCATAGAAGGCACGAAATTTGGATCTTAACTAAATGCACTTAAGAGGATGAAGAAAAGATGAATGGAATTAGCATCCAAGGAAATGCCACACTGATAGATTGTTGTATGACAAGGTAGATGGGGGAGCATGCTTAACAGTGGAAAAGTGGATACTTAAGCAATGACAGAGATTGTGGTGGCATGTTTGACTGTAAGAAATGAGACAATATGCAGAGAAAAGCATAGAAGGCGCCAAATTTGGATCTTGACTAAATGCACTTAAGAGGATGAAGATGATGATGAAGGGAATTAGCATCCAACGAAATGCCACACTGATAGATTGTTGTATGACAAGATAGATGAGGGAGCATGCTTAACAGTGGAAAGGTGGATGGTAAACGATGAGAAAGATTGTGCTGGTAAGTTGGACTGTAAGAAATGAGACAATGTGCAGAGAAACACATAGAAGGCACCAAATTTGGATCTTGACTACAGGC
The DNA here is from genome assembly GCA_037957365.1 of Torreya grandis. Taxonomy (NCBI): domain Eukaryota; kingdom Viridiplantae; phylum Streptophyta; class Pinopsida; order Cupressales; family Taxaceae; genus Torreya; species Torreya grandis. Next base: position 2,315,050 of record JARHVA010001240.1, on the reverse strand, counting down.
ACTTAGGAGGATGAAGATGATGATGAAAGGAATCTTCAGAGAGTCTGCCAGAGATAACATAAAATACAAGTGGAAGAACACAATTCAATTCAAAAAGTATTGAGTAGTAGTGTATAGAGCATGGCATGCATGCAAAAGAGGTTGCATAAATGTCTTTCTTTGTGGGGCAACAAAGAAGCTATAAAATAGATGTGTTAGTTGATGGCTTGGGTAGGAAGCATGAACAGCTTATGATGACCAAAAATGAGGTTGGATATGAAGTTTAAAGGACTTGTATAAAAAATATGAATTCTTGGCTAGGATGCCTGAAATTTGGCATTGTTTTGTTCGTGTGTATTTTTTTCTAATTAAATGTGAATTTCTGGAAGGCCTATGAGAAAAAACATAATACATGAGTTGCATAGTGGCAGTCCACCTATCATTTTGGCAATGCCAAAACCTTCAGCATGGTAGAAGAGATGCCAAGTCTTCTAGAGGCAGTCAGTAGAGGATTGTTTATTGTGTACAACTGGAACTATGCACGTCATACAGTCAAAAATATAGTGTTTGTTACTCCAAAGTCATAACAACAATTGAAAACTGCACTCATTGACATTGGTATGCTAATTCTCCGTTCAAAATTTCTAAACCCAATACAATTCAGCTGGAATAACACAAATTTCCATATTGTGTCATTTTCTTGATCTGGAGTAATGGTAGTCTGAATTTTCTATTCAAGAACACTAATTATCTGTGTAAGTGGTCTGATGTAAATTAATCTTCGTATTTAATTGTGTCACACTAAATATAACACACATTTGGCGATATTTAGCAGAATTTAGTGAAATATCACTCATTCTAACTAAGGAACCCCAAGGAAAGCTACGTGAGGTGGCCAACCATCTCACCTCATCTTTTTGATAGGCTGGTATGCTTTTTATTCTTAGTGTCTTTCATTTATACTGTGTTCATGTTGCTTTAAGGAATCCTGGTCATGATGGTGTGTCTTGCATTCATTTCAGGTTATAAGAGAAGTTGCTAGAGAATTGTGGAGTTCATGCAGGGCAAAGAATCTGAGCAGAACTATGCTCTGAGTCTTTTGTTATATCATGTATTGTAAGAGTTTGGTCATTAGGCAAAGAATAATACTCTTTGTTGAGTTGTAAAACCCTTGATCTTATAGGGTGCCATAAACTCTGGGTATAACTCAGTAGTACTGTGGTTGTGTAATGCTCGCTACTGTACATCAGACTTATTTATAACATTGGTATTATCTTGATGGAAATGAAATATTCCCTCAAGTTATATTCATTTTCTTGATCTTCATATGATGTCTCTTGCTTACTGCTTAGGTTGTGTGGCAGTGGTTCTTTACATAATTTCTTAAAATTAATTATGTATGAGATGGTTAGCTGTTATCCCAATGGATCAATTACACCAATCTTAAGCAATTAGATCAAACATTTTGCTGAATCCTTTTAAAATTTCTGTTTCTTGAGAATTTTGGTATGTCAAGAGCTAGGTTATTCATGAATTCTCATTGAGCTGTAATGAATCTTTCAAGATCTAAAGCTATTTTCATTTTCAAGAGTTGAGTGAAGAATTCTCATAGGAAGAGTGTAAATGCAGATTTGAAATATTATCTATCCTTATCTGTTGTAAGTTCTGATCTGAATTATAAATATATGAACAAATATATTAGTTTGCTAGTGAGAATAAATTGGGAAGGTAGGCATTGTGCAATGTGTATCTTGCTCATACGTCCAAATCTGAGGGGTGTTATAAGTTGACTAATGTGGAAAGACTTGAAAGCTGTCTCAGAATACCCCCTTGGTCTTGTAAATCCAGAAGCGAGGAAAATAGGCTCCCTTTTGTGACTGTGTATTGAATTGTGAAACCTGCCTGAGAGAGTGAGAGAGGATGAATGTTTCCAAACAAATATGATTGCAGGTGGGAAAAAGGTGCAGCAAATAAAAAGCTCGAACTAAACTATGCAATAGTAAAAAGGTTTAAGAGATTTGTGATCAAAGATGTGAAGGAAGGTACAAAGAAGGCACATTAGAAGCAAGGGGCATGACAAAAAGGTGTGACTAAAATAACCATAAAAGATAAAACATAGTTTTGTGGCCTACAAGAGTTCCAGTATATGACAACAATCTGACAGAAACTAGGTTTGATTCAAAAGATGTAATTTGAGAACGCTATGTTGAAAGCTAACAAGAATATTAATATATATTGAATTGAAAATGTATTTTATATACTGTAGAGTGTGTGCATGTGAAAGCCATTTGTTTACAATTTGATGGGTTCAGCATGTGGTATTTCATAGTTTTTTTCCGACCCTTAAATGCAATTGATATTTGCTTGTGATGAGTGAAAACATGCAACGTTTGCAATTTCCAATACTAACCATGGATTGAACCATAATTACAAATACAAAAGTACCAATTGGAGGGCACATCATTGTTGCTACATTAACTTAGTAGAATCTGAGTGCAAAGGGACATCATTGGGGGATTGATGTAGGTGAACACATATTCAAACAAGGAAAACTAATTAGGGGGGAAGGAAACCAGAAATAAAGAATTCAGTTCCTTGGATTCAAGTAATCTACCCTAGGCACTTGGACTTGATATAGTTGTAAAAGAGTAAGTTAACTCTCAGAAAGCAAAACTAATTGCAAATTTTAGCGGAAGACAATCATATCCACATTCTTACCAAGTAAACCAATTGCCACCTAGATAAGGCAAGAGTAAATGTTCAACGAATATAAACATTCTCACCTTTTGCTCAATTCCAGGCACCTTGAGGACTTTTTTATTCACCTCTCTCCGGCTGCAAAATATTCATACAATCCACCATAAATTAAGGAGTCTTACCAAGTGAATCATGTTATAACTTCAAAAACTATAACACCATATGGGAAACTCATCCTCGATCAGAAAGTATCCTCAACTTAAGAAATGCATTATGCTAAAATTCAAATGGGAAAGGAGGCTAAAAAGATTCACAGATCATGTAAAAAGATTCAAATAATTTCAGATCTTCCCACACACAACAAAATAAAAAAAAACCATGTTTACGTATATGTACATGTATAAACTAGAAAAAACTTTATCTTCAAGTGTCAATGACACAAAAAAAAAATTACCCAAAGATTATAAAAGCACTTTTCATAAAGCTCTTAACAATTTAAAGAAAATTTCTTACATGTCTCTATAAGTCTGATCAAAAACCTTTTTCATCTTGCCCTCGCCAATTCAGAAAACCTATCAGCACAGCCCTGCTTCTCCTCCTTTAAAATTTCTGACGACCAAATAGAATTATCCAACAATAGTCATGATTTACATTTTATAAAGAAAAATTGCCATCAAATTCGCTTCTGTGAAAGACTGCTCATATTAGCACTACAAAAATTCCATTTACAGCCAGCTAATAACTTTAATAGATCAACAATAAGGGATAGCCGGGTGGGAGAAATCTATGAACAACATTGAGAATAAATTGAATAGATCTCAACTGCTGAATCTCTGTTCAAATACTTAAAATCTAAAGCTACAAGGCCTGAGTTTCATTGTGTTTCCAAGAGGATCCACAACAAAAGGAGGCCTTGACAAGCACAAAAGACCATAAAGAACTCAAAAATTAAATTATCAATCCGAACACAAGGATGAAATTCCGATTCAACAAAACGTGAACAGAAGCTTTAACCATTCAACAACACGAACATTGAAATGAATGACCAGGCTTCTAAAGAAAAATGATATTCCACTCAGGTAAAAAAATGCATACCGCACAAGAATGGGGCAATAACATCTCGATGAATTCCACAGCCCAGAATTCAAATTAAACGATGCAAATTTCAAAGAAGACAAAATAGTTCAAAGAACACGAAATATTTCAAAGCAAAGACAATAAAACAGCGGTCAGACCCTGTATGACTCCCTCCGTTAAAGGCAAACCCCGTACACTAACTCGAAACTCGAGGAATCCTCAAGACTATTTCCAAAAACTCGACGGAATCCTCACATTCATGCCGCAAAAATCAATCAAATACTTCAAAATCGACAGGGACCTCAAATTCATGTCCTAAAGCTGCGTCAAATAGCACAAAATCGACAGAATCCTCGTACTCGTGATCAAAAACTCGATCAAATTCCACAAAATCGGCATAACCCTCAAATTACTGTCCCAAAACTCCTTCAACTACCTCAAAATCCGCAGAATCCTCAAATTCATGTCCTACAACTGTGTCAAACCACTCAAATTCTACAGAATCGTCAAAATCGTGTCCAAAAACTCCGTCAAATTAATCTTAATCTACAAATTCATTCCAAAACCTCGTCAAACAACTCAAAATCGACAGAAAACTCAAATTCATGACGAAAATCTGAGTCAACCAACTCAAAATAGACAGAATACTCAAAATAGTTCCCCAAAACCTCAGTCAAAAAACTCAAAATCGATAGAATCCTCGCATCAATCTTTGAAATTGGAAACATTATCGTAAACGCGAAAAATGCGCAGGACAACGCATTTGAACGACACGGATTAAAAAAAGAAACACACCTCTAACAAATCGCAATGCCTTTCCTTCGGCCGATCCAGCGCAAATCCTCCTCTGAACCCTTCAACGTGCACCGAATTTAAATCGGCAAAAAAAAGTCCTCTTTGTCACAGAACGAGAAAACAGGAAAAATAGAAGCGAAATTTCCTCGTTCTCAATGGGATTTGGGTTTCAGAGCCCCTCCCGATTTATTGCGCTCTGCCTTATGACATGATCTTTTACGGATCTGGCAACAAATGTTAAGGGTTTCCGCTAAAACAAAAGACAGGAAAAAACCGCACAGCTGTCAAGTGACAGAGAATATATAATTACACATAATTTTACTTGTCTGATTCTTTCAGTGTCAGGTCAAAACCTTGTCCGTTGCCGTGAAACGGCGAAGGCCGACGGCCGTGCGGTCGTCCAATTTATAGTCAAAATTTTGGGCGGACCTCTAGATTTAGAGCGTTATTTAAATATTGATATTTTTAAGCCTTAGTTGTCTTTCCGCTAAATTTAGAGCGTTATTTAAATATTGATATTTTTAAGCCTTAGTTGTCTTTCCGCTAAATTTAGAGCGTAAAGATATGTATGAAGTGGGTGCCAAGCATGTTTGAACTGGAGTTAGAAGGTTCTATTTGGCGGTAATTTAGGCCGACTTAGCGGAAGCGTGTGGAAATGATTTCTTTCTTGGTTCTAGAATGGTGGGGTCAAAATCAAGTCGGTGGGCGTCGTTAGCTTACGTCATTTTATTTTATTTTACTTTACTTTGCTTTACAACCCAAACCAACAAAACGTGCCCCCTCCACCTAACATTGTTTAACGCACCACCTAAAGCATATATGCAAACAAATCTGTTTGTCTTCTTTAATATTTTGTAAAATTGTTCTCCCTCTCAATCCATTAGTGACATTATGGGCATATTTCCCTAGATTTTTGTTGTTTATTGCTTGCACTAGTTTTCAAGATTTGCATTACATTTTGAAATGGACCCTCTGGGGTGTTGTGTGATTTGACATATCAATGGTAGATTTTTAAAAATATGTATATTTTTAATTGAAAAGTTTAGAATTATATTTTTATCCCTGTTTGCGATTATATATAGTTGATTAGAATTGAAGAATAAGCGTACGATTAAATTTGAACATTTTTCCGTTCAATAGTGACGATTAAGAAGTATCTACTTTATCAAAATTATTTAGGGAACGATCATGATCTTAATCATTTAACTCTTTATTTCAAATAATTGAGAAGATTTGTATTTTAATAAATAGTATAACAAACCATCATCTTTACCGACTGAACTATAATCCTTTCGATTATGTAATAAACTCTAAAAACCTCGATGCATCTCTTTGTATATACTATAATATTAATTTTTAAATTTGATTGGGAAAGTTTTTTTTTTTTTTCATAAGAAGTAAAACATAACATAAACTCTATTAACTATACCCGAACTTGTCTTCGAAGAGCTTATGAAATTTTCCACGACCAGTAATAAACCCTTGAAGCTTTTTTATTTCCCTTAGTACTTTAGGCCTTGTCGAAATCGGCAAGAGGTGGTGAGGAAATAAGAAAGTGGGGTGGTTTGAAAGATGACAAATATATTCTAATATTATAAAAATTAGCAGTTGTCTTAAAGGTGTAAGTTACATCGAAAAGGATGTAAGTTTCTATTTTCGTGAAATTCGATTTTGTATAAGTGGTGAAAGATTTTAAGCTGAGATGGTCATTGATGGTAATGGGTAATGACAAGCATTTTAAGTGATATCAAACCCCAAAGGGCCTATATCATGCACCAAACATGGATTCAAGGCAATGAGTGGATTCACTCCCTTCACACATTACAAAGGGGTTTGCAGCTTGTAGTGTGGCGACATCTTTCATTGATAGTTTTATATTGTTAAGGGTGGGTGAAGACTTTATGAGCATTGATTTGATTGTGTCAAGACTCCACATCTGATGTACCACTCAAATCAATATTACAATATAACTGATTTAGGATACTTAAACCATTAAGGTTCTAGAATATATATTTATATGTGTTAATTATAAATATAATATATTATAGTAGAATATAATATACAAATAATTATAATATATATTAATAACTATAAATATTTTTAAAATATATAAATTATTATTACTGTATTTAATAATATATAATATTATATATTATTAATATATATAGTATATTGTTTCTATATTATATATTATGTGTGTGTGTGTGTGTGTGTGTGTGTGGATATAATAATATATAAATATATAATATTATTATAATTATTTCAAGGTTTAGAGTCCACATTTGTTTTACAAAAGTATAACAATAACAAATTTATGCATATGAAATTAAAAAAAAACGTAGAAAAAGAAAATTTGTGGGCAGAGAGTCGTGTCCTCACCTTGCATCCAGCATTCATAGCCATGTCTCTTCCTTAACGAGGTCACATGTTCAATCTATTAATAGTTTTTGTATATAATTCACAAATTTTGCATATCATCTATCCCAGCACTCACGTGCATGCCAGGGAGAAGCTCCAACTAGGCAAGATTTACTTCCTTCTACATCTACCTACTTTGGACTCCAACTTTTCAATGTGAAATTTGGCACTGCTAGCTACAAAGCCAATCACTATTGTAAAACAAAGAAGGATTGGCTCTTAAAATAAATTTACAAAACAAATTCAAATTCAATGGCAATAGTGACTTCCTCTACATTAATCACTTAAGTTGTTATTCAACTTGTATTTTTGATTGACTTTATTATTTGAGTCAACTAAATTACATTTTATAATTATTTTTAAACTCAATGCTTATTTTTAAATTAAGTTTGTGGACAAAAACAACTTTGTAGTTTAAGCCAATCAAGCCCTAAATTGATCGATTTTAAATATTTGTTTTATTTTTCTACCACAAAAATTTGGAAAGGGCCTTGCTTTTTTCTTTTTGAATTTAGATTTCTTTTCTTCAAGGGTGTAAGGTGAAATATAGTCTTTTTGTGATATTAATACTAGGGACACATGGATCTTCCAATGTCGTTGAATTCTTCTTTACAGATGAGTATATTTAGAACCATGTTTTTGTTATTTGGGTATATTTCTGATGCATTTTATTTATTTGGAGGTCAAATGCATATATACCTTAAATGTGCATATACATGGATTAGTATATTTAGAGCCATTGTTTTTGATATTTGGGATTATTTGGCTACCATCATAGTTGCTAGTATGTTTTAGAGTGGTTTGAGAGAAAGTGAATCGATTTGTAGTTTCATAAATGGTATAAAGATGATGTGATCATTGACTAACATGCACAAATCACCCCTTTGATGTTCTAATGACTTAACAAGTCATACACAATTACTTCCTTTAACATGTCTACACTTAATAGGTCACTATATGGTTAAGTTGTTGAGCCTTAGTAATCACAATCACATGAGTCATCTAAGTAATACTTACATTGTACCTTCTACATGTGTCATTCTTTGAACAATAAAAAAAACTTTAGGATAAAATGGAGTATATGCAATAGTGGTACATGTGGTGGTCATGTATTTGTAGAGAATGCATGTTAAAATATTTGAAAATGAATCCTAACATGTGACTTGGCAATGAAAAACCTCAGGTATAATAAAAGGTGATTTTTGACAGTATATTAACTATATGTACAAATAGTTTTGTTGGTTGGAATGAAGTTATAAGCTATAATAAATAAATTTTAAAAAGGTGATGATAAGAGGGTAGTGATTGAGAGTGGTAATTAGTCATTAAATCAATGAACACGTTATCGATCGAAATTTTTGATTTTTAGGGATCAAACAATTCTAACATCTAATGAATATTTGGAAGGATCTCCCAATATAAATGTTTATCAAAAAAATTAAATTGAGTTAAACTAATTCTATTTTTTTAAAACATGTTATAATAATACATATGAAGGAAAAACCAAGAAGTATAAGAACTTTGGAGCCATGTCATAAAATATGAGAACCAGGGACATCACTTAGAAAAAGCTTTAATGGCACATGTGGTGAGTTACATTGAGCTTGGGACATCACTTAGAAAAAGCTTTAATGGCACATGTGGTGAGTTACATTGAGCTTGTTCAAGTGATGACTAAATATTTTGAGGAAGGGTGTTTAATTATAGACCTTTAATGGATGTTGATTGACTCTTCTAACTTTTCATGAACTATAACCCTTTCAATTATATAATAAACTCTAAAAACTTTAATTCATTAATAATGCACATGCCTTTATACATCCTATAATATTGATTTTTAAATTTGATTAAGAAAGTTTTTTTCATAAGAAGTGAAACATAACATAAACTCTATTAACTATACCCAAATTTATCCTCAAAGAGCTTATAAAATTTTCCATGACCAGTAATAAATCCTCGAGGCTTTTTATTTCCCTTAGTATTTTAGGCCTTGCCAAAATCGGTAAGAGGTGGTGAAGAAATAAGAAAGTGTGGTGGTGTGAAAGATAGAAAATTTCAATATTATAAAAATTAATAGTTGTCTTAAAGGTGTAAGTTACGTCGAAAAAGATCTAAGTTTTTTTCTTCGTAAACTTGGATTTTATATAAGTGGTAAAAGATTTTAAAGTGAGATGGACATTGATGGTGAAGGGGAATGATAAGTATTTTAAGTGATATCAAACCCCAAAGGGATTATATCATGCATCAAACATGAATTCAAGGCAATAAGTGGATTCACTACCCTGCACACATTACAAAAGGGTTTGTAGCTTGCAATGTGGTGAGATCTTTAATTGATAGTTTTTTATTGTTAAGGGTGGGTGAGGATGTCATGATGTTGATTTGATTGAGGTAGGGCTCCACATCTGATGTACCACTCCAATCAGTACTACAATATAATTGACTTAGGATGCTCAAAACATTAAGGTTCTAGAATCTATATTTATATATGCTAATTATAAATATAATATATTATAGTAGTATATAATATATAGATAATTAAAATATATATTTATAACTATAAATATTATTAAAATATATAAATTATTATTCCTATATATATTAATAATATATAATAATGTACATTATATATATTATATTAATATTATATATTATTAATATATTATATATTTTTCCCCTAATAATAAGGTCTACAGAGGAACTAAGAGGAGAATTTTCACTCATTGGCATCCTCCCCAAGGCCATTTGATGAAATTAAATTTCGATGGAGTGGTTAAAGGTAACCCGAGATGGGCTAGGGTGGGTGGAGTGTTTAAGCACTCTATAGGAAAATTCATTTTGGGATATAGTGAAACTCTGGGTAAATGTACGAATAATGCAGCTGAAGCAAAAACACTCTAATGTGGGATTAATATCATTGTTCAAAATCACCATAGAAGCCTTGTAATCGAAGGAGACTCTTAGGTAATGGTTGATGCTTTGAATATAGGAAGCTCTAAAAATTGGCTCCTTAGAAATATCCTAGAAGATTGTTCTAACCTCAAAAACAACTTTACTCACATTAGTGTTCATCACATTTTGTGCGAGAGGGCAACAAGGGAGCTGATCACTTCATTAATGAGGGAGTTAAAGTCAATCATCAAATAAATCATTTTTAGATCACTTGTGAGCTTGTCGAAGGCTCGCATGCATGGAAATTAATAAAGCTAGATGGCAATAATAAAATTGAGGAAAGAAATAATTAAGTGGAAAGTCCATTCTCATGGATGTAAATGTTGGTGGTTGAAGGGAATGATGATAAGTTATGATCCCTTTCCCATGTGTCTGGTGGCATGTGTGGCCTTTCATTTTATTTTCACTTGGCAATGCATTCACTTGCATCTTGAGGGGAGAATAACTTGGGAGAGAGACGAGATGGAGAACACTGCCATCACTGCAAGTCTGAAGCATTCAAGGTAGGGTAAAAGAAAGGAGTCAGTAAAGAATACCATTAAGGAAATGAATTCGACTTTGGTGCATGATCTGGATCTTACTATACTAGTTATAAAAGAATCTATGTAACTTCCTATTATTTGCAGGGTTTTTCTTTCTTTCTATAATAGATGGGTTATGCCCTTTTTTTTGACCTATATATAATTAATTATTATAAATATATATTAAATCTATATATAATATATGTAGATATAATAATAGATAATAGCATTATAATTATTTCAAGGTTTAGATTCCACATTTATTTTACAAAAGTATAAAAATAACAAATTTATGCATACGAAACAAAAATCTGTAGAAAAATAATTTTTTTGGGCAAAGAATCGTGTCCTTCTCACCTTGCATCTAGCATTCATAGCCACATCTCTTAACTAGGTCATGTGTTTAATCTATCCATAGTTTTTATATACAACTCACATGATTTGCATATCATATACATCCCAATAGTCCCGTTCATGTTAAGGAGAAGCTCCAACTAGGCAAGATTTACTTCCTTCTACATCTACCTACTTTGGACTCCAGCCTCTCAATTCAAAATTTGGCAACGCTATCTATGAAGCCAATGGCTGTTGTAAAACAAATAAGGGTTAGCTCTTAATTGACAAGACCAATTTAAATTCAATGAATAACAACGACTTCCTCTACATTAATCATTCAAGTTGTTGTTCAACTTGTATTTCTGATTGACTTAATTATTTGAGTCAACTAAACTACATCTTATAAATATTTTAAAACTTGATGTTTCTTTTTACATTAAAGTTATAGTTTGTAGACAAAAACAAATTTGTAATTTGAGTTGGTCAAGCCCTAAATTGATCAATTTTGTAAATAATTAAACTTTTACATTTGATTTTTCTATTTTTAAAAACATAACTAAAAGTTTCAGGCTCAAATCTAACAGCATCCCAATCCCAATTTGAAAGGCTCAAAATTTGAATATCCATGCTCAAAATTTCCAAATTTGAATATCCAATTTATTTTTCTACTTCAAAATTTTGGAAAGGGCCCTACTTTTTTTCTTTTTGAATTTAGATTTCTTTTCTTCAAGGGTGTGAGGTGAAATGTAGTGTTTTTGTGATATTAATAAGGGCACATGGATCCTCCAATGTCGTTGAGTTCTTTCTCACATATGAGTATATTTACAACTATTGTTTTTGTTATTTGGGTATATTTCTAATGCATTTTATTTACTTGGAGGTCAAATGCATACATACCTTAAATGTGCATCTACATGGATTAGTATATTTACAACCATCGTTTTTGTTATTTGGGATTGTTTTGCTACCATTATAGTTGCTAGCATGTTTTAGAGTGGTTTGAGAGAAAGTGAATCAATTTGTAGTTTCATAAATGGTTTAAAGATGATGTGATCCTTGACTAACATGCACAAATCATCACTTCGATGACCTTTAACAACTTAACATCTCATACAAAGCAGCTTCCTTTAACATGTCTACTCTTAACAGGGCATTGTGTAGTTAAGTTGTCGAGCCTTGGAAATCACAATCACATGAGTCCTCTAGGTAATACTTGCATTATACCTTGTACATGCGTCATTCTCTGAACAATTAAAAAACTTGAAAAAGAAATGGAGTATTTGTAGTAGTGGTACATGTGGTTATCATGTATTTGCATAGAATGCATATTAAAAGATTTGGAGATGAATCCTAACATGTGGCTTGGCAATGAAACACTTTAGGTATAATAAAAGGTGATTTTTGACAATTTGTTACTTATATATGCAAATAGTTTTGTTTGTTAGAATGAAGTTATAAGTTATAATAAATAAATTTTAAGAAGGTGATGATAAGAGGGTAGTGATTGAGAGTGATAATTAATCATTAAATCAATGAAAAAGATGTTGATCGAAATTTGTATTCATCAGAAATCAAACAATTACAACATCTAACGATTATTTACAGAAAACTACCTGTCAAAAAAATAAGTTAAATTAATTCTATTTTTATAAATATATTATGATAATACATTTGAATGGAAAACCAAGAAGTAGAAGAACTTTGGAGCCATGTCAATAAAATATGAGAACCAGGGATATCACTTAGAAAAAACTTGAATGGCACATGCAGTGAGTTACATTGACCGTGTTAAGTGATGACTAAATATTTTGTGGAAGGGCGTTTAATGGATGTCGGTTGACTCTTATAACTTCTCATGAATGGATATCTTTGAAATGGTGTCCTCTATTTTTTTTTATAATTAAATTATTAACCTATATGACACAGACAGCAGACGTTGCATTCAAGACTTCATTGCGGTTTTGGATTATACACAGCAACAGTCACAAGGCAATAACTTCCGCCGACGGTGAAGATTTTTTTTAGAATAATCAAAGCAATCAACGGTGGAGAATGCAATGGTAAGAGGCCCAGTGCAGTGCAAGGCAGGGTTGATTTGCATAAGAAGTTTTGTGGATGGTTGGGTGTTGCCACTGGCCCCAATCTCTCCTGATAGACTTCTAATAACTAGTATACACAAAAATGGGCATAAATAAGTTATTCTGTTCTTCTTTGCTTTTGAAATTATTCTTTTCGTTTTTGCATGTTGGAATTTCTAAAATTCTTTTTGGCAATGCGAAGTTTCTATAATTCAATATTCAATAATAATGGCACATATATTTGCAATCTTAAATAAGACAATTCTATAAACTGTATGTATTCGGAAAGACTTATCTGTCAAATCTACGCAATTTAATCATACAAATAGATATTTATTACATTTTTATATAGGCCAATACAATGTGCAATTTAGAATTTATGTGAAAAAATATATAGTATATAAATTTATAAGTTTATAACTATTGACAGCTTGTAAGAAGTTTTACTTATCATATACGATCTCAAAACATAAAAACAAACTACACCTTATCAATTTCTAACCTTGATTATATGTAATTCGATCATAAACAATTTCAATATAAAGGTAGGGACTAGACGCTACGCAAATTCAATAATAAAATTTTGTTGGAATGGTGGGGTTTCTTGTGTATCGTAAAGGAGGACCATGAGAAAATAGTGTTTCTATTATTTTGAATATGGTCATTTGGTAGTTAATTGTTCACGAGTAAGGTAGGTTCGTAATATAATACTTCGATCAAATATGATTTTCAAACAATAAGTTTAAGGTGTTAATATGTGTTACGTCTTTAACTACTAGTGTGAATTAAGATATGCATGGTTAACTTGTGGTTAATATAACCTTTTACTTAGTCATATGGTAATATTTATTTCTTTATATTGGTAGTAGTGTTAGTGTATGGAGTATCCATAGCTTATGTAGGGTGTATATAGGAGATAGTGGTTAGTATTAAAAGATCACATTACAAATTATTTTTTTATTACAAGGTTGTGGAGGTTGCCTCTTGAAGTGGATTACTCATATATTTCTAATATTTTTCTCTACTATTAATTATTTGTATGGATTTGCTTTATTTTACTATTATTATTGTGATTTGTTGTTGTTCTATTATCGATACTTATATTGTCATTCATTGTTGTAGGTTTTCTTTATCTATTTGAGTAATTTCAATACAAGGGATATCAAAGCTTTGATTCTAGGCATGGTTTTATGGTGTGTTTGATCAATGTTTGTTCGATTGGAATTTTTTAAAAAAAAATGATCTAGAAAGATTTTTCGGATTTTCGTTATCACTAGGATGATTTGTGTTTTTTAGGAATTTTTTCACACCCTTGCATAATATAATAGTCACTTTATTTATCTCAGGGCAACAATCGTAATGTTATAAACCTTTATCAATCTTTTTGGTGGATTTTTTCCCCTTACACAATATAGCAATTATTGGATTTGTTTTGACGAAATGATCTCAACCACATAAGCCTCCAGTAAACCAAAATTATACACAGTCAACCTGAACACTTAAATCATGAACCTTGAACTCTAAACCCTAAACCATGAACCATGAACCTTGAACTCTAAACCCTAAACCATGAACCATGAACCTAAACCTTAAACCCTAAAATTTTTGCATGGTAGAACCATACACTAGGAGTTGAGGTAAGGGTTCTGAGACTTTGGGGAAAACTCCTAACAAAGAAGAGATGGAGTTAGAAATGAGAATTGTTAGATATTTTGTTTTATGGATTTATTTGATAGATCACAAAGTGAGCCAAATTGATTACATTCTACAAAACATAAAATATGAAATGGCCAATGAAGGAGATCTAGACAAAATCAAACAATGACTATATCAATTAGGGTATGAATTTGATCAACTATTTTCCTTGCAATAAATTCTACAACACCAGTTTTAGTTCATCATTGCACAACCTAACCCTCTAAATACAATGTAACCTTAACCCTCAACTAGTTCTGATACAAGACATTGGGACATACTGACAAAAGTGGAAATGCATAAGTTTGATGGGAAGGATCTAATAACCTAGATCAATCAAATGGAGAACTTTTTACTGTACATCATATCCCATGTGGATAGAAGGTCACAATGGTGTCTTTGTATTTGTAACTTGAATAATTCATTTGGTATTGATGGTTGTGCACTCAAAAGAAGAAGAAGATGCTTAATGTCATAAGGTCAGTTTTTATTAAAGAATTATAGATGCACTATGGCAATAGTGTGATAAAGAATTATATTAGCCAATTAGCAAAATTATGATAAATAAGATCAGTCAAGGATTATATTCAATAGTTCCAGAATATATCCTTAGGATTGGGGACTATCATAAATGATAACTTGAATGACCTATTTCTTGGGGGACTTGAGGATCACATCCAACATGAGGTACACATGTTTAATCCACTTAATATATTTGATTCTATTGTCATGGCATGTAGGGTGGATGAAATAACACTGACTAACAAAAGGCATGCCTTCATAAGCATAAAATATCAAAGCACTTTTTTGATGTCTTTCTCTTAGCCTACTAAGTTGACTCCTCAAAAAATTGAAGAGAAAAGGGTAAAGGGGTTATGTTTTAACTGTGATAGCAAATACAATTGAGGACATACATGTGATGAAAATAAGTTTTCTTACATTGAAGGCACCAATGAAGAAGATGATGAAGAAGTAAATTTATAGGCTATTGAAGAGCCAAAAGAGGAGTCAATAAATTCCCAATAAATTATTTCTTGTTATGCACTTCTAAGCATTAACAACCCATAAACCCTCAAGGTAGTCGGTTTCCTTAAAAAATAGAGGGTGGTAGTATTGATTTAATTGAGAAGTATTCACAACTTCATTAATCATAAGTTGGTTGCTCTCTTGAATTATTTTATTTATCCAACTCTAAAATTTCAGGTTATGAATGGAGATGGTGGTACAATTAGTTGTATAGGGAAATTTCGTACTATTAAAATCACCATGGGAGACTACCTACTAGATTTCCCTATGTTCACCATTCCCATGGGTAGAACATACATTATGTTAGGATTACAATGGCTTACTACCATGGGAATGATTAAGTTATATTTTAAAGAGTTGTTCATGCATTTTCATTCAAAATGAAAGAATGTTGAACTACATGGGCTATGTGAAAATTCCTTACTGTTGGTTAGCTCTCATTAAATACAAACAATTCTTGAAAAATGGAGAGGATGGGTTTGTGGCACAACTCTTTTCCTTAGAAGCAAAATCAACAAAGATGCCTACATCACCATATATGCATGCAATTATTGAAGGGCACTCATTAAATTTTGGAGATATGTCGAAAGGTATACTACCAAAAATGGATCATGATCATTCCATTCAACTGGTACTAGGTATCCAACCACCCATCATCAGAACTTATAGTTACCCATATGTACAAAATATTGAAATTAAGAAACTGGCACAAGAGATGTCAATGCAAGTATAATCCGACATAACCAAAGTGATTATTCCTCTTTAGTGTTAATAGTGTGTATGAAGGATGACACATGGTGCATGTGTCCATATTTTAGGGAACTCAATAATTATGCCATCAAAGATAAGTTTCCAAATCTAGTAATTGATGATTTGTTAGATGAGTTACCCAGTGTTTATTGGTGTAGGTATTTACTACACATGTATTTCACCTTGCTTAGGTGAATATTAAGTTTATTAGGTGAAATATGATGTCATCATGCACACATGAGTGTATGGGGTCACGTAGTGGGTAGATGGGGTCTCCATTCCACTTGGTCCCCTTAGTGCTTACACCACTAAGGCCTTCAACCCACTAGTATTCCCTTACTGCTCTCTCCACCTATAGTGGAGGAACCCACCCACTCACCTTGTTTGACATCCATTAGTGACATTATGGGCATACTTTCTTAAAATTTCATTTCATGCTTGCACTACTTTTCAAGATTTGCATTACATATTGAATATGGATATGTTATATGATTTGACATATCAATGGTAGATTTTTAAAAATATATGTATTTTTAATTGAAAATTTCATAATTATAAAAAATATGGTATTTTTGTTCTTGTTTTCGATTACATATAGTTGATTATAATTGATGAGTAAGTGTACATTTAAATTTGAATATTTTTTTGTTGAGTAGCGGCGATCAGGGAACATCCACTCTATGAAAGTCACTCAAGGAATGATTCTAGGCCTAATCGTTTAACTCTTCATGTTAGAAAATTAAGAAGATTTGTACCTTATTAGATAGTATAACAAACCATCATGTCTTCACCAACTGAATTATAACCCTCTCAATGAAAACCTCAATTCGTTACTAACATGCATCTCTTTGTATATACTATAATATTAAATTTTAAATCTTATTAGAAAAGTTTTTTTTTCCTATGAAGTAAAACATAACATAAACTCTATGAGGATGATGGTTTTTTATATTCATTTACCAAGGTATAAATTCCTCTAGATACCCAATACAAAGAGTCAAGCGGTTAAGGCCAAGGTCATGCCTTTCATGATTTTGATGACGTGGATGTCCCTTACTTGTGGTTGCTTAGCCAAAGGAGCTCACTAATTTAGATGTATGCTTACTCAACATTGTAAATCCATTATATATTTATTTTTAAAATATGGGTATAGATATTGGCATTCTATGTAATTCAATGATTCCATGTAAAGCCTTTAGGCATACAATCAAACAAATAATTATCCTCAAAGAGCCTATAAAATTTTCCATGCCCAGTAATAAAACCTTAAAGCTTTTTATTTCCCTTTCGGCAATAGGTGGTGAGGAAATAAGAAAGTGGGGTGGTTTGAAATATGGAAAATATATTTCAATATTATAAAAATTAGCAGTTGTTTTAAAGGTGTAAGTTACATTAGAAACTATGTAAATTTATTTTTCTTAAAATTAGATTTTGTATAAGTGGTGAGAGATTTTAAGGTGAGATGGGGATTGATGGTGAGGGGCAATGACAAGTATTTTAAGTGATATCAAACCCTGAAGGGTCTCTATCATGTACCAAACATGGATTCAAGGCAATGAGTGGATTCACTTCCTTCACACATTTCAAAGGGGTTTGTAGGTTGCAGTGTGACGACATCTATAATTGGTAGTTTTCTATTGTTAAGGGTGGGTGAGGACTTCATGAGCATTGATTGTATTGTGTCATGGCTCCACATCCGATGTACCACTCCAATCAATATTGCAATATAACTGATTTGGGATGCCTAAAACATTAAGGTTTTAGAATCTATATTTATATGTGCTAATTATAAATATAATATATTATAGTAGTGTATAATATACATATAATTATAATATATATTTATAGCTATAAATGTTATTAAAATATATAAATTATTTCTAATGTATATTAATAATATATAATATTATATATATATAATTAATTAATTAATTATTATAAATATATATTAAATTTATATATAATATATGTAGATATAATACTATATAATAATATTATAATTATTTCAAGGTTTAGAGTCCACATTTGTATTACAAAAGTATAATAATACTAAATTTATTAGTGGAGGTCACAGGGCTTCCAATGGAGGGAATCAAATTCTCAAAGCAGACCAGCATATCTAATGAGGCATTTAGCAAATTCCCAAAGACAGATGCTGAGGAGCAACAGTTGGAAAAGAGTGGGGATTTTTTCGACCTGGAGCAGATTAAAGGAATCTGGAGAGACATCTTATGTTGCATCCGTGAGTATTTCATACTTGATGGAAGAAGCAAAAGAGTCCATAAATTTCATTTTGTCTTTCTAAATCATTTTAGGCACAAAGTTAGAATATCCTTTCCTTTCTATTTGCGCTTCTCGCTGCTCCAAAGTCTGTTCGCTCATAGAAAAAAGGAGTTTCGTCCTATATTGCATGAGGGATTAATCCTAATAATAGAAGGTTTCTGCAAAAACAAGGCCATTGTCTTGAATCCTTATTCAAACAAAAATAAAGACTCACAGAGTAAGAAGAATGAAACAGTGAAGGGGAAGGAAAAAGTTAAACCCAAATCCTCCACCTTTAAAAAATAGATTGTTGATGAGGAAACAGAGTGGGAAAGCACTGAAAGTTCTGAGGAGGAGAGTATGGAGGAAGAGGAAGGAACAGAAAGCGGGGAATCCAGCTCTAGTGAGGAAGGAGAAGATAAAGGTAAGAATGAGAAAAAAGGATCACTATAGAGGAAAAAATTGAAAAGAATAACCATGATCTTGAGGAAAATCAGCAAGTGCTTGGGGAAACTGAAAAAGACATGGATGTTCTATTTGAGGATCCTGCTTCGAAAATAGAGAAGGAACATCCAGTTCAGGAGGCCTATCACGCAATGGAAACTAGAGAACAAGTAAAGGATAATCTAATCCATAATGAAAGCCCTGTTGAAACTAAGGAATAGAAAAGAATGGAAAGGGAGGATTATACGAAAAAGGATGAAGACAATCCAAAAGAGAACACAGAAGATTTAAGTGATATAGGGCAGAATGACAGAAGGCACCCCTTTATGAGTTTGGCCAAATGCAAAGCAGACGTTATCCTTCAAGTTGACTCGTGGATGTATAAGGAGATAATGGGCCTTAAGAAGAAAATGGATATATTGGAACGTAATCAGGAAGCAGATCAGAATAAAATCAATAATATGGAAATGCAGATGAGGGATATTCCTATCAAACTTAAAGACTATGAGAACAATCTAAGGGAGCTTATTAAGGAAAGCATAATGAAGATGGAGGAGGTAACTGCTAGCATATGTGCAGCTGCTGTAAACATTGGAAAATGAGCAAATTAAATCCTTGGAGGGGCCTAGCAAGAGAACCAGATAGAGCTCAAGGAAGAAAGCAATGCAAGAGGTTGCTACGTCGGTGGCTATATCTATACAGCACACTGCTGTGATTGGAAAGGAAGTGGTAAAGATGATTTTGGAATTAGAAGAATAGGATCTTTGAGTTCTTACTGTCCTGGTCCTTTTAGGTGGATGTTATAACTGGTTCCATTATCTGGTTTTTTGTTTTCTTTTCACACTGGAGTTTCCAGGTCTCTGTTAAACCTGGGGTCTATCTTTTGATGATCTTGTATTGTGGTTTCAGGTCCCTGTAAAACCTATTTTTGATACTATTTATTAGTAGGTTTTAGGTTTCACCTGTGGACGTTATTGTTTTATCCTTCTTCCTTTGTTTCAGGGTTTCAGGGTCCCTTCAAAACCTACTTTTACCTTAATCTAAAACAAATTTATGTATATGAAACAAAAAATGTAGAAAAAAAATTGTGTGCAAAGATTTGTGTCCTCCTAACCTTGCATCCAAAAATTATAGCCACATCTCTTCCTTAACCAGGGCATGTGTTCAATCTATTTATAGTTTTTGTATACAACTCACAGGGTTTGCATATCATCTGTCTCAATAGTCCCATGCATGCTAGGGAGAAGCTCCAACTAGGAAAGATTACTTCCTTCTACATCTACCTACTTTGGACTCCAACCTCTCAATGCAAAATCTGGCGGTGTTAGCTATGAAGCCAATCAATGTTGTAAAACAAATAAGGGTTGGCTCTTAAAATAAATTTGCAAGATAAATTCAAATTCAATGGTAGCAACAACTTCCTCTACATTAATCATTCAAGTTGTTATTCAACTTCTATTTTTGATTGACTCAATTATTTGAGTCAACTAAACTACATCTTGTAATTATTTTTAAACTCAATGCTTCCTTTTACATTAAATTTATAGTTTTTGGACAAAAACAACTTTGTAGTTTGAGCCAATCAAGCCCTAAATTGATCAATTTTATAAATAATTAAATTTCTATGTTTGATTTTTTAAATTTTAAAAACATAACTAAAAGTTTTGGGCTCAAATCTAGCAGCATCCTGATTTGAAAGGCTCAAAATTTCCCAATATGAATATCTATTTTAATTTTCTACCACAAAATTTTGGAAAGGGCGATGTTTTTTTCTTTTTGAAATTACATTTCTTTTCTTCAAGGGTGTAAGGTGAAATATAGTCTTTTGTAATATTAATATTAGGGACACGTGGATCCTCCAATGTCATTGAGTTCTTCCTTATAAATGAGTATATAAAAATATAAAAACCATTGCTTTTTTTATTTGGGTATGTTTCTGATACATTTTATCTACTTGGAGGTCAAATGCATATATACCCTAAATGTGCATCCACATGGATGAGTATATTTATAACCATTGTTTTTGTTAGGGATTATTTGGCTACCATCATAATTACTAGTATGTTTTAGAATGGTTTGAGAGAAAGTTGATCGATTTACAGTTTCATAAATGGTATAAAGATGATGTGATCCTTGACTAATATGCACAAATTTCCACTTTGATGGCCTTTAATGACTTAACAAGTCATAAACGATTGCTTCCTTTGACATGTCTATGTTTAACAGGTCACTATGTGGTTAAGTTATCAACATTTGGTAATCACAATCACATGATTCATCTAGGTAATAATTGCATTGTACCTTGTACATGTGTCATTCTTTGAACAATAAAAAAACTTTAGGACAAAATGGAGTATCTACAGTGGTGGTCATGTATTTACAGAGAATGCATATTAAAATATTTGAAAATGAATCCTAACATGCAGATTAGCAGTAAAACACCTTGAGTATAATAAAAGGTGATTTTTCACAATTTGTTACCTATATGTGCAAATAGTTTTGTTGGTTGGAATGAAGTTATGAGTTATAATAAATAAATTTTAAGAAGGTGATGATAAGAGGGTAGTGATTGAGAGTGGTAATTAGTCATTAAATTAATGAAAAAGATGTCAATCAAAATTTTTGCTCATTGGGGATCAAACAATTCTGACATCTAATGAATATTTAGAAGGATCTCCCAATATAAATGTCTATCAAAAAATCAAGTTGATTTAAATTAATTCTATCTTTTTTAAACGTATTATGATAATACATATGAAGGGAAAACCAATAAGTATAATAACTTTGGAGCCATGTCAATAAAATATGAGAACCAGGGATATCACTTAGAAAAAAATTTAATGGCACATGTGGTGAGTTACATTGAGTGTGTTCAAGTGATGACTAAATATTTTGAAGAAGGGTGTTCAATTGTGTACCTCTAATGGATGTCGGTTGACTCTTCTAACTTTTCATGAACTATAACCCTTTTGATGATAAATTAAATTTTGAAAACCTTAATTCATTAATAATGTACATCCCTTTATATATACTATAATATTGATTTTTGAATTTGATTAAGAAAGTTTTTTTTTTCATAAGAAGTGAAACATAACATAAACTCTATTAAGTATATCCAAATTTGTCCTCAAAGAGCTTATAAAATTTTCCACGACCAATAATAAACACTTGAGGATTTTTATTTCCCTTAGTACTTTAGGCCTTGCCAAAATTGGTAAGAGGTGGTGAGGAAATAATAAAGTGGGGTGATGTGAAAGATGGACAATATATTTCGATATTAAAAAATTAGTAGTTATCTTAAAGGTGTAAGTTACGTCAAAAAAGATGTAAGTTTCTATTTTTGTAAAATTGGATTTTGTATAAGTGGTGAAAGATTTTAAGGTGAGATGGGCACTAATGGTAAGGGGAAATGATAGGTATTTTAGGTGATATCAAATCCCAAAGGGCCTATGTCGTGCATCAAACATGGATTCAAGGCAATGAATGGATTCAATGCCCTACACACATTACAAAGAGGTTTGCATCTTGCAGTATGGCGAGATCTTTAATTGGTAATTTTCTATTGTTAAGGGTGGGTGAGGATGTCATGGCATTATCTTGATTGCGGTAGGGCTCCACATCCAATGAACCACTCTAATCAGTACTATAATATAATTGACTTGGGATGCCCAAAACATTAGGGTTATAATATATATATTTATATATGCTAGTTATAAATATAATATATTATAGTGGTACATAATATATAGATAATTAAAAAATATATTTATAACTATAAGTATTATTAAAATATATAAATTATTATTCCTATATATATTAATAATATACAATAAAATATAATAGTGTACTTTATATATAATATTAATATTATATATTATTATTATTAATTATTATTAATATATTATATATAATTTCCCTGATAATAGGGTCTGTAGAGGAACTAATAGGATATTTACCACTCATTGGCACCCTTCCCAAGGTTATTTGATGAAACTTAATTTTGATAGAGTAGTTAAAGGTAACCTGAGTTAGGCTGGGGTGGGTGGAGTGTTTAGGACTCTACAAGAAAATTCATTTTGGGATATAGTGAAGCTCTGGGTAAATGTACAAATAATGTAGCTGAAGCAAAAACACTCTGGTGTGGAATTAATATCATTGTTGAAAATCACTCGAGGATCCTTGTAATTTAAGGAGACTCTTGGGTAGTGGTTGATGCTTTAAATGGAGGAAGATCTGAAAATTGGCTCCTCATAAATATCCTAGAAGATTGTTCTAACCTCAAAAACAACTTTACTCACATAAGTGGTCATCACATTTTGTGATAGGTAAACAAAGCAACTGATCACTTTGCTAATGAGGGAGTTAGCCTAAATCATCAAATAAATCATTTGAAGATCACCTATGAGCTTGTCGAAGGCTCACATGCGTGGAAATTAATAAAGTTAAATGTCAATAATAAAATCAAGGAAATAAATCATTAAGTGGAAACTCCATTCCCGTAAATTTAGATGCTAGTGGTTGAAGGGAATGATGATAAGTTATGATCCCTTTCCCATGTGTCTGATGGCATGTGTGGCCTTTCCTTTTATTTTCACTTGGAAACACATTCACTTGCATCTTGAGGGGAAAATAGCCTAGGAGAGAGATGAGATGGAGAACACTACTAACTGTGCAAGTTTGAAGTGTTCTAGGTAGGGTAAAGGAAAGAAGTTGGTAAAGAATACCATTAAGGAAATGGATTCAGCTATGGTGCATGCTCTGGATCTTCTTATACTAGTTATAGAAGAATATATATAACTTCCTATTATTTGTAGGGTTTTTGTTTTATTCTATAATAGATGGGCTATGTCCTCTTTTTTGACCTTATAATATATATTTTTGACCTTATAATATATATATATATATATATATATATATAATTAATTAATTATTATAAATATATATTAGATTTATATATAATATATGTAGATATAATAATATATAATAGTATTATAATTATTTCAAGGTTTAGAGTCCACATTTGTTTTACAAAAGTTATAATAATAGCAAATTTATGCATATGAAACAAAAAATCCATAGAAAAATAAAAATTATGGGCAGAGAATCGTGCCCTCCTAACCTTGCATCTAGCATTCACAGCCCCAACTCTTCCTTAACTAGGTCATGTGTTCAATTTATCAGTAGTTTTTGCATATAACTCACAAGATTTGCATATCATATGTCCCAGTAGTCCTGTGCATGCTGAGGAGAAGCTCTAACTAGGCAAGATTTACATCCTTATACATCTACCTACTTTGGACTCCAACCTCTCCATTTAAAATTTGGTGGTGCTAGCTATGAAGCCAATGGTCGTTGTAAAACAAAGAAGGCAACTCTTAAAATAAATTTGCAAGACAAATTTAAATTCAATCGAAGCAATGACTTCCTCTATGTTAATCCTTCAAGTTGTTATTCAACTTATTTTTCTGATTGACTTAATTATTTGAGTCAACTAAGTATATTTTATAATTATTTTAAAACTCAAAGCTTCTTTTTACATTAAATTTATAGTTTGTGGACAAAAACAACTTTGTAATTTGAACTGGTCAAGCCCTAAATTGATCAATTTTGTAAATAATTGGACTTCTACATTTGATTTTTCTATTTTTAAAAACAAAACTAAAAGTTTTAGGCTCAAATCTAGCATCATCTCAATTTGGAAGGCTTAAAATTATTAAAGTTGAATATCCATGCTCAAAATTTCCAAGTTCGAATATACATTTTATTTTTCAGCCACAAAAATTTGGAAAGGGCTCTGTTGTTTTGATTTTTGAATTTAGATTTCTTTTCTTCAAGGGTGTGAGGGGAAATGTAGTGTTTTTGTGATATTAATACTAGGGACACATGGATCTTCCAATGTCATTGAGATCTTTCTCACAGATGAGTATATATACAACCATTGTTTTTGTTATTTGGGTATATTTCTAATGCATTTTATTTACTTTGAGGTCAAATGCATACATACCCTAAATGTACATCTACATATATTAGTATATTTATAACAATCATTTTTGTTATTTGGGATTGTTTTGCTACCATCATAGTCACTAGCATGTTTTAGAGTGGTTTAAGAGAAAGTGAACCAATTTAGAGTTTCATAAATGGTATAAAGATGATGTGATCCTTGACTAACATGCACAAATCACCACTTTGATAGCCTTTAATGACTTAACAACTCATACACGATGACTTCTTTTAACATGTCAATGCTTAATAGGTCATTGTGTGGTTAAGTTGTCGAGCCATGGTAATCATGATCACATGAGTCGTCTAGGTAATACTTGCATTGTACCTTGTACACGTGTCATTCTCTGAACAATGAAAAACTATAAGACAAATTGGAGTATCTACAATGGTGGTACACGTGGTTATCATGTATTTGCAGAGAATGCATATTAAAATATTTGAAGATGAATCCTAACATGTGGCTTGGCAATGAAACACCTCAGGGATAATAAAAAGTGATTTTTGACAATTTGTTACTTATATGTGCAAATAGTTTTGTTAGTTAAAATGAAGTTATAAGTTATAATAAATAAATTTTAAGAAGGCAACAATAAGAGGGTAGTGATTGAAAATGATAATTAGTCATTAAATCAATGAAAAAGATTAACAAAATTTGTATTCATCGAGAATCAAACTATTCTAACATCTAACAATTATTTGAAAAGAGCTCCCAATATAAAACACATATCAAAAAATTAAGTTAAATTAAATTAATTCTATTTTTTATAAATGTATTATGATAATACCTGTGAATGGAAAACCAAGAATTATGATAACTTTGGAGCCATGCCAATAAAATATGAGAACCAGGGATATCACTTCGAAAAAAGTTTAATGGCACATCACTTATAAATATTTTGAGGAAGGGTGTTTAATGGATTTTGGTTGACTTTTCTAACTTTTCATGAATGGACATCTTAGAAATGGTGTCCTCTTTTTTTTTTCACAATATAATTATTTACCTTTATGATAAGGAATTATTTTGCAGTATTTTTTAATAAAGAAGTTGGGTTTTTATGATATAATTATTTACTTTTTATGATAAGGAATTATTTTATAGTGTTTTTTATTTTTACCTTTATGATAAGGAGTTATTTTACAATGTCTTTTATTTTTATTTTTATGGAGAAAAAAATATTTTGATTCATTAATAGAAAAATATATTTTAATGTAAATTTGGATTAAATTACAAAGCATTGTAATATTTAATAATACAATTAGAAATTTAATTCTTTAGTTTTAGTTATCAGTCTTCGTCCTGTTAAGATATTAAAGGATTCATTTTTTAAATAGTTATTTTTCAATCAATTAATTAAAATTTTATATATATATAATTTTTAAAATTATAATTTTTTTTTTCAATGTTTATCATATAAATATTTGTATATTCTATAAGTTATTATTTAGGAATATTTTTATATTGATATCATGAACAATTAATAATACTAACAATTTATAATATTATTAATTATTTCATAAATTATTAATCTAATAAAAATATAGTAGAGAATCATATTTAAAGGGTTTTTTAAGTATATAGTAGAGAAGCATATATATATATATATATATAATTGAAAATTTTATAATTATAAATTTTTTGATATTTTTATTCATGTTTTGGATTATATATAGTTGATTATAATTGATGAGTACGTGCACATTTAAATCTGAACATTTTTTGGTCATATAGTGATCACTAGGGAGCATCCACTCTCTCAAAGTCACTCAAGAAATGATTTTGGTCCTAACCATTTAACTTTCTATGTCAAATATTGGAAAGGATTTGTACCTTAGTAGATAGTATAATAAACCATCATCCTCATCAACTAAACTATATCCCTTTCAATTATATAATAAACTTTGAAAAAACTCAATTCATTAATAATGTGCATCTCTTTGTAGAACCTATAATATTGATTTTTAAATTTGATCAGGAAAGTTTTTTTTTCATATGAAATAAAACATAACATAAACTCTATGGGGATGATGGTTATTTATATCCATTCACCAAGGTATAAATCCCTCTAGATACTTGATATAGAGAGTTAAACGGTTAAGGCCAAGGTCGTGTCTTGAGTGATTTTGATGACATGGATGCCCCTTACTTGTGGTTGTTTAACCAAAAGAGCTCATTGATTTAGATGTATGCTTACTCAACATTGTAAAATTGTTATATATATATTTATGAAATATGGGTAGAGATACTGGCATTCTATGTAATTTGATAGATTCCATATAAAGCCTTTAGGCATACAATCAAAAAAATAATTGTCTTCGAAGAGCCTATAAAATTTTCATGATCAATAATAAACCCTTGAAGCTTTTTATTTTCCTTAGTACTTTAGGCCTTGCCAAAGTCAACAACCTAGAGGTGGTGAGGAAATAGGAAAGTGGGGTGGTGTAAAAGATGGAAAATATATTTTAATATTATAAAAATTAGCAATTGTCTTAAAGGTGTGAGTTATGTCGAAAAGGATTTAAGTTTTTATTTTTTTTAAATGAGATTTTGTATAAGTGGTGAAAGATTTTAAGGTGAGATGGACACTGATGATAAGGGGCAATGAGATGTATTTTAGGAATTATCAAACCCCAAAGGGCCTATATCATGCACCAAACATGGATTCAAGGCAATGAGTGGATTCACTCCCTTCACACATTACAAAGAGATTTGGAGCTTACAGTGTGGTGACATCTTTGATTGGTAGTTTTCTATTGTCAAAAGTGGATGAGGACATCATAAGCGTTGATTTGATTGTAATAGGGTTCCATATTCGATGTACCACTCCAATTAGTACTACAATATAACTGACTTGGGATGTCCAAAATAATAAGGTTCTAGAATATACATTTGTAATACTAATTATAAATATAATATATTATAATAGTATATAATATATAAATAATTATATTATATATTTATAACTATAAATATTATTAAAATATATAAATTATTATTACTCTGTATATTAAATATATATATAGGAAAATATAATAGTGTATACTAATATTTTATATATTATTATTATAATATATTATATATAATTAATTATTATAAATATATATTAAATTTATATATAATATGTAATATATGTAGATATAATAATATATAAATATATAGTAATATTATAATTATTTCAAGGTCTGGAGTCCACATTCATTTTACAAAAGTATAATAATAACAAATTTATGCATACAAAACAAAAAAAATTATGTATAAAAATAAAAATTATGGGTAGAACAGTATGTCATCCTCACCTTGGATCCAACATTCACAACCACATCTCTTCTTTTACCAAGCCACATGTTCAATCTATCAATAGTATTTGCATACATGTCTCAGTGTTTGCATATCATTTACCCCAGAAGTCCTATGCATGTTGAGGAGAAGCTCCAACTAGGCAAGATTTACTTCCTTTTAAATCTACTACCCTGGACTCCGACCTCTCAATGCAAAATTTGGTGGCACTAGCAATGAAGCCAATGGCCATTGTAAAACAAAGAAGGATTGGCTATTAAAATAAATTTGCAAGACAAATTCAAATTCAATGGTGACAATGACTTCCTCTACATTAGTCATTTGAGTTGTTATTCGACTTGTATTTCTGATTGACTTAATTATTTGAGTCAACTAAACTACTTCTTATAATTATTTTTAAATTCAATGTTTTCTTTTACAGTAAAGTTATAGTTTGTGGACAAAAACAACTTTGTAATTTGAGTTAGTAAAGCCCTAAATTGATTGATTTTGTAATAAATTAAACTTATACATTTGATTTTTCTAATTTTAAAAACATAATTAAGTCTCTAGCTCAAATCTAGCAACATCCCAATTTAGAAGGCTCAAAATTTCCAAATTTTAATATCCATGCTCAAAATTTCCAAATTTGAATATCCATGCTCAAAATTTCCAAATTTGAATATCCATTTTATTTTTCTACCACAAAAATTTGAAAAGGGCCATACTTTTTTCTTTTTGAATTTAGATTTCTTTTATTCAAGGGTGTGAGGTGAAATGTAGTGTTTTTGTGACATTATACCAAGAACACATGGATTCTCCAATGTCATTGAGATATTCTTCACAGATGAGTATA
This sequence comes from Torreya grandis, assembly GCA_037957365.1. Taxonomy (NCBI): domain Eukaryota; kingdom Viridiplantae; phylum Streptophyta; class Pinopsida; order Cupressales; family Taxaceae; genus Torreya; species Torreya grandis. Next base: position 2,285,884 of record JARHVA010001240.1, on the reverse strand, counting down.
TTTACAACGCTTATTTTTGTTATTTGTGTATATTTTTGATGCATTTTATTTACTTGGAGGTCAAATGGATGCATGCCCTAAATATGTATCTACATGGATGAGTATATTTATAATCATCTTTTTTGTTAATTGAGATTATTTTGCTACTATCATAGTTGCTATCATGTTTTTAGAGTGGTTTGAGAGAAAGTGAATTGATTTGTAGTTTCATAAATGGTATAAAGATGATGTGATCCTTGACTAACATGCACAAATCACCATTTTGATGGCCTTTAACGATTTAATAGCTCATACATGGTTGCTTCCTTTAACATGTCTATACTTAATATGTCATTGTATGCTAAGTTATTGAGCCTTGGTAATCATGATCACATGAATCATCTAGGTAATACTTACATTGTACCTTATACACATATCATTCTCTAAATAGTAAAGTAAATTAGGACAAAATAGAGTATCTACAATGGTGGCACACGTGGTGGTCATGTATTTGGAGAGAATGCATGTTAAAAGATTTGAAGACAAATCATAACACGTGGCTTGGCAATAAAACACCTCTAAGTATAATAAAAGGTGATTTTTGACAACTTGTTACCTATATGTACAAATAGTTTTGTTAATTGGAATGAAGTTATAAATTATAATAAATAAATTTTAAGAAGGCGATGATATAAGAGTAGTGATTAAGAGTGGTAGTTATTCATTAAATCAATAAAAAAGATGTTGATTGAAATTTGTGTTCATCAGGGATTAAACAATTCTAGTGTCTGATGAATCTTTAATAAGATCTCCGAATATAAATGTCTATCAAAAATTAAGTTAAATTAATTCTATTTTTTTAAATGTATTAGGATATACATATGAAGGGAAAGCCAAGAAGTATTTATCTTTTCATGAATGGACGTCTTAGAAATGGTATCCTTTTTTTTATAATATAATTGTTTACCTTTATGATGAGGAATTATTTGCAGTATTTTTTAATCCTTATCTTTTATACAAATAAGTTGGATTTTTATAATATAATTATCTACCCTTGTGATAAGGAATTATTTTACAGTATTTTTTAATCTTTATCTTTTTTTACAAAGAAATTGGTTTTTTATAATATAATAATTTACCTTTACGATAAGGAATTATTTTGCAGTATTTATTACACAGAAGTTGGTTTGTTTATAAAAACATGGTGACTCGAGTAGTTTTTTTTTTTTTTTTACAAATCTAGGTTAAATTACAAAGCATTGCAATATCTAATAATGCAATTAGAAATTTAATTCTTTAGCTCTAGTTATTTCCTCGGCAAATTCATTGATGATTTTTTTTTAGAATGGTGGGGTTTCATGTGTATCCTAAAGGTGGACCATGAGAAAATAGTGTTCTATTATTTTAAATATGGTCATTTGGTAGTTAATTATTCAGGAGGGGGTAGGTTTATAACATAATACTTTAATCAAATATGATTTTCAAATAATAAGTTTACGTGTTGATACATGTTATGGTCCTTAACTACTAACATGTATTGGGATATGTGTGATTGATTTGTGGTTAACATAATCTTTTACTTAATCATATGATAATATTTATTTCTTCATATTGGTAGTAGTGTTAGTATATGGAGTATTCATAGCTTATGTAGGGTATATATAGGAGATAGTGGTTAGTATTAGAAGATCATAATATGAGCTATATTTTTATTGTAAAGTTGTGGAAGTTACCAGTCAGAGTGGATTACTCATATATTTATAATATTTCTCTCTAATATCAATCATTTGTGTGGATCTGCTTTATTCTACTCTATTTTATTATTATTATTATTGTGATCCATTATTGTTATATTATCGATACTTATATCATCATTCATTATTGCAGGGTTTTTTTAATCTATATAAGTAATTTCAATACAAGGGATATCAAAGCTTTGATTTTAGGCATGGTTTTATGGTGCATTTGATCAGTGTTTGTTTGGTTGGAAAATTAAAAAAAATTGATCTAGAAGGAAATTTGGGGTTTCATTTGCACTAGGAAGATTTGTGTTTTTTTGGGAAGTTTTTCACACCCTTACACAGATTTATCTTAGGGCAATGAGCACAATGGTATAAGCCTCTATCAACCTTTTTGGTGGATTTTTTTCCCTTGTGCAATATAACACTTCTTGGATTTGTCTCGATGAAATGATCTCAATGGTATAAGCCTCTAGTAAAAAACATTTTACCCAGTCAACCCAAACACCTAAACCATGAACCCTAAAACCTAAACCTTAAACCCTAAAATTTTTGCATGTTAAGACCGTACACTAGGGGGTGAGACAAGGGTTCTGACACTTCAGGAAAAACTTCTAACAAAGAAGAGATGTAGTTAGAAATGAGAATTGGTGGATATTTTATTTTATGTATTTATTTGATAGATCACAAAGTGATCCAACTTGATTACATTATAAAAAACATATAATATGAAATGGCCAATAAAAGAGATCTAGACAAAATCAAATAATGACTATGTCAGCTAAGGCACAAATTTGATCAACTATTTACCTTGCAATAGATTCTACAACCCTAGTTTTAGTTCACTATTCCACAACCCAACCAAGGTGGATATTCTGGCAAGCCCTATCTAAATCTAAATATAATGTGACCTTAACCCTCAATTATTTTTGATTCAAGGACTTGGGACATGCTACCAAAAGTAAAAATGTGTAAGTTTGATGGGAAGGATCCATTAACCTTGGTCAATTAGATGGATAATTTTATGATGTACATCATATCTCATATGAATAGAAGGTCACAATGATGCCTTTGTATTTGGAACTTGAACAATTCATTTGGTATTGGTGGTTTTGCACTCAAAATAAGAAGAAGACGCATAGTTTCACATGGTCATTTTTACTAAGGAATTACAGATGCACTATAACAATAGTGTGACAAAGAATTATTTTAGTAGAAAAAACTATGACAAATAAGATCACCTTGCGAGTGGGGACTATCACGAATGATAACTTGAATGACCTATTTCTTAGGGAACTCAAGGATCACATCCAACATGAGGTACACATGTTTAATCCACTTAATATATTTGATTCTATTATCATGGCATGTAGGGTGGATGAAATAACATTGACCAATATAAGGCATGCCTTCACAAGCATAAAAAATCAAATCACTTTTAAAATGTCTTTCCCTTAGCCTACTAAGTTGACTCCTCAAAAAATTGAAGAGAAAAGGGTAAAGGGGTTATGCTTTAATTATGACACAAAATACATTTGAGGACATAAATGTGATGAAAATAAGTTTTCCTACATTGAAGGCACCAATGAAGAAGAGGATGAAGAAGTATAATTATAGGTAGTAAATGAGCTAAAAGAGGAGTCAATAAATACCAAACCAAATATTTCTTGTCATGCACTTCCAATAAGTAACACCCCATAAACTCTCAAGGTAGTGGGCTTCCTAAAAAAATAGAGGGTGGTAGTATTGATTGACTCAAGAAGTATTCACAACTTCATTAAAATCATAAGTTCGTTGCTCACTAATTTTTGTTTGCTTATCCAACTCTAAAATTTCAGGTCATGAATGAAGATGGTGGTACAATTAGTTATACATGGAAATTCCATAATATTAAAAACACCATGGGAGACTACCTTCCAAATTTACCTATGTTCACCATTCCCATGGGTAGAGTAGACATTATGTTACAATTGATCACTACCATGGGAATGATTGGGATATATTTTCAAGAGATGTTCATGCATTTTCATTCAAAATGAAGGAATGTTGAACTACGTGGGCTATGTAAAAAGTCCTTACTATTGGTTAGTTCTCATCAAAAGATCCTTAAAATATGGAGAGGATGGGTTTGTGCCACAACTCTTTTCCTTAGAAGCAAAACCAATAAAGGTGTCTACATCATCATATCTACATGCAATTATTGGGGGTCATTCAGTAAATTTTGGAGATATGTTGAAGGTCTACCACCCAAAGTGGATCATTATCATTCCATTCAACTGGTACTAGGTATCCAAGCACCCATCATCAAAGATTGTAGATACCCATATGTACAAAATAGTGAAATTAAAAAGTTGACATAGGAGATGCTCAATGCAGGTATAAGCTAGCATAACCAAAGTGTTTATTACTCTCTAGTGGTGATAGTGTGTATGAAGGATGACACATGGCACATGTGTCCATATTTTAGGGAACTCAACAATTACACCATTAAAGATAAGTTTCCAAATCTGGTAAGTAATGATTTGTTAGATGAGTTACACGATGTTATATATTTTCCAAAACTTGATATTTACTTTATTTATCTCAAATCAAGATAAAAGATGAGGGTATACATAAAGCAAATTTTAGAATTCATGAGGGCCACTTGAATTTATGGTGATTTTATTTTTACTCACAAATGCACCATTTACATTTTAGAGTTCTATAAATTCTAACTTTCATCCATTTATGCAAAAATTGACTTATTGTCTTTTGATGACATCTTAATATACAAAAAAACATAGGTAGAATGTTTACAGTATGTGAATAAGGTTTTGGAAACTATAGAACATTTTTGTCTTTACACCAAGCCTTCCAAGTTTGCTTTTACAGTTAAGGAGGTGGAGTACTTGGGTCTCATTGTTTCCCATTAAGACATAAAGTTAGACCATCACAATATCAATGCCATGGTCAAATAGCAAGTGCCTAGAACCCTCGAGGACCTAAAATAATTTTTAGGGATTATAGGTTACTATCATCAATTTGTACAAAAATATGGTAGCATAATAACACCACTCATAACTTTATTGAGAAGGATTCCTTTCGTTGGAGTCTATTATCCACCCATGGGATAGTCTTGCGCACATCCTAACACTAATTTTCATGTGTCGACATATCATTCAAGTTGTCCTTGCACACTCACCTGAGGCACAGAGAGAGGTAATCATCTTAGGTTAGGGTTAATTGATAGTGGTGACATAGGAAAAAATGGCTCACACATGTACTCATACACAAGGAAATACTTTGCAAGTTTATGCACTAGTAATCATTCTATCAAAGCATGATATTGTCACCTTCAATACTAACTCCCATAAATCACAACATTAGGTAAACATAATAATGACATCTCATGATAATAAAAAAGAAAGATAATTACTGACAATAATGATAATAACTTGCATGATTAATCATTAATTCTTAGTTATAGAAGCCATTATGACACTCAATATGGTAAATCAAGATTACAATGTACTCCATAGAACTTATTAGTATCGCAAGCTATCTTACTACTCCTTTCCTCACTCCAACAACATTCCTATCCCTTTCTAAAATTATGTCAATAATCTAAAAACGTTTCTACTATATGTTTTCCCGCCCACTCTCCAACAACAACAAAAACCACCTTTCTTCTTCTTAAGTGTATGCCTTTTATAGACTTCTGAAAGGATCTACATATCATCTAGTAGCTAAACTACCACCAATCATTAATTAATATGCAACACTCCACTTGAGGTTAGTTACTTCATAATTTATCATCACTTCTCATCTACTTACCAGGGTCAAACTATAGATCATAACCCCGATTGTTTGTCTAAAAATCACATTGACTTGATAGGTTTGACATTGACACACAGTCACTTCCACCATTTCCCTTACTACACTATCAGTTTTATATATATGGTATGTTATGTCAATGCATGCCATGATTGCTTGCTATGTCTATTGATCATGTGCACTTGGATTGGTTCTATAAATGTACACTAAGCTCTTCTTCTTTAAGGTATTGGTGATGCATTGGACTTAATCAAAAATAAAAAAGCTAGTCAAACTTTGGGGTCACTATCAACCCACATTAACTTGGTTGGCCATCTTCAGACAACCCGCTAATCTCTTCCCCTTCTATAGCCTTTCCTTTCACCTTTTTCTTTGAGCAATTATGGGTGTTGAGAATTTCTTCCTTAGTCTTAGTGTCATCATGTGCATTATTTTTCCTTTTAGCTTCTTCTACTCCAAGCTCATCCTGCCATCTCACCACATGCCTCTTACATGCTATCTTGTGCCTCAGCACATGACTATTCTTGTGTAACTATCTTCTTAGCCCTTACCCTTTGCATTTTACACTACTTCTTGACTAGGTCTATGTCATTTGGCTTCCAATGACTTCATCCTAGATGTAACTCCCTTGTGCACTTCTTTGATTCCACCTTTAGTCAAAACTTGGGATTCCCTCAACTTTGATCATTTATATTGACTCTTGTGCATTCTTGACACAATATGCTTATTGTGCATGTGCTTCTCTCACATGTGTTCCTTATCAGTTACTCATGCATGCATCCATACTTAGCCAAAATTTTGGCTTTTATTTCATTGAATCAAAAAATTCAGGGGAATCCTACTATATTTGTTTTTCAAAGGTGGCCCATATTGTTAGCACACCTTGTATATTCTTTGTGACACTTATTATTTATGCACCTAATCCATTTAAGATTGGAGGTTATTCTTGGAGTTATTTGGTATGCTCCTTTACATTATTTATTTTCTTGATGGATTTATTTATTATTTCCTCGAGAAATATTTCTTTATCAATAGTCTTCAGTTGTAGCTCTGAGAAGTGCCACTCGAACACCTTCTTTGTACTTATGTCTGGCCCATTTCCTCAACTTCTTAAAAAATATTTGTTTGTTCCTCCTTAGTTTTCTTTATATAGATTTGAGCTGCTAGCATCCTGATTTTGTCCTTCTTTGTGGAGACATGCATTTATTATGGTTGTTTGCCTCGATAAATTTAAAAATAGTCATTTTGTCGCTATTGTGATCTCTGAGAGTTTATTCAATGCGTCCTTACAATTTTACAATTACTTGGAAAACTCAAATTGGGTTTTCTTAATTTATTCATGCACATCCCTAACACCTTTCTTGTTAGAACATTTAATGACTAAGTGGTGTTTCATTAGCCTTTATTTCACCTTGGTGTTAATTAAATAATGAATAATATATTATTTATTAACCCAAGATAAAAACCTTGATTAAATAAATAATAATATTATAATTATTTAATTATTACCAAATTTTATTAAATGTGATTTTGGGATGGATGGCCCTGTTATTTCACAATGGTCACCTCCCTTCATGAATTTTATAAATAGGGTTTTACCCCTATTATAAATTCATTCGATCATGATATGATTTCGAGTGAACAAAGTGTTGTCAAAGCATAAAGAAGTGAGATCGAGAGGAATTGTATTGGGGTTGAATTGGTTTCTCATAATGAATAATATTTTGATGGGGTTTTTACCTCATTGGGGTTTTCCCACGGTAAATTTTGTGTCGTGTTTATGTATTCATTATATGTTTTACTTATCAATTATATTCTAGATCTCGTATATGCATAATGCATTCATTCAATGAATTTGACATGGTAACAGAGCCTGAGGGAGTATAATTGGTGGAGTAATCCATTATCAATTATCAAGACTAATTGAATTATATATAATTAAAAATATATATATTTATTTATTTTTCAAACGTGTGTATGACAAGGAGGGAGAAGAATTTTTTTGGATTGCTTTTGAGGTTTGTCTCTTATTCAAAACACTTTAGAAGAATTTCAAAACATCTCTGGACCCTTTTAAAACAACTCATTTTTTTTAAAGCATTTTAATATTCCTCAGTCATAGGGGCACCATAATCAACTCGATAAAATTCAAAACATTGATTTCCTAGTCAAAATCCATTTTTAAAATTCTTTCTTTACCAAAAAAAAGCTTGAAGATTATAACAATTTCAAGTTTTTTAGTGCCCTATGAAAGTTTCTAGGAGCACTTCATCTACAGGAGCATCCTATTCATGAATGGAAGCATACACATATAAGTAATAATTTTTTTTGAAAAATATTTAAAAATATATATATATTTTTAATTCTAATATTCAATGCAAAAGTGGGTGGGCCCCACCTTTCTTTAAAACGTAATTTTTTAATCAAAAAATTAAAATTAGTAATTTTTTATTTACTATTCATTTTCTCATGTACATATTAATTATTATTTTTTATTTTTAAAAAATAAAAATTAGATTGAAAAAGGTCTAAATATATATTAGTGCATGTATTGTTTTGAAAAGCTTCCTAGAAGAGTTGGTGGTCTATCATTTAATTAGATCTTACAACTAAGGAGGTTCCAAGTTCAAAACCCACTAAATCATTCTTTTTTGACTTGGTCAATTTTTTTTAAAATTTAGTTTAATTTAAAATTTGTTTTTGGTTCACGTGCCAACTTTTCTCATGTGCTAAACCCCTGCCCTATTGTCTAGTTCTTCAATTTTTGACATAGTGAATATTTTTTTTGAAAAACATCGTCATGTAGCCAGTCAATATTTAGATTTTAACACGTTTTAGACGCATTGGAGTGGCACATTTTTTTTTTGAAGCCTTATATTGTATTTTTATACCTTTTTAATAATAGTGTTTAAGTAGTCATTTTGAGTGTGACTCTTTTGAGACTCAAATTCGTGTAACTTTAATTCAATTTTTTGCATTGTTTAGAATCTAAATTGTGTAATTAAATATAGTTGCATGTGCAATTCATTTTATTTTGAAAAATGGTTTAAAAATTCATTTTAAAAATATTAATTTGTTAAATTATTTTTTAGTGTATTTTTGTAACACTTTATTTTGTCATAATCTTTTGCAAATTTCTTACTTTGTCTAGAATTAAATTGAATAATCATTATGTGTTTAATCTTTAAAATTTGTTTTAATTTCAAATTAAGTTAAAATTCACACTAGAATTTTTTTAAAAGTATTTGTTTACTATCATGTTGAAAGGAAAGTTATGACTTCACCTCATTTTTCCTTATATAAATCTCAAATGCTTAATGAAAATATCAATAATATATGAAAAATTTATGTTAAATCCAAGTTTATAGCTTGCAAGTTGTGGAATGTTATCATTGGGATTGAAAAATCTCTTTTTGAATGACATGTGATCCCTGAGCTTACTAATGCATTTCAACAAAAATCACAATAAGCTATGTCCATTATCTTACAGAGTGTTAAGGATAAATTCCTTCTCCACATTGGTAATCAAAAATATTCTAACGATGCTTGGAAAATCATTGAATCTATGCATGATGGCACTCATCTCTTTAATATTTTTAAGTTAATCTTTGAATTGCTAATTACACATATGAAAGGTGATGAGAAAGTTATAAATTTTCTCGCTAAAATTAAAAATATTAAAGCTCAGTTAGATGGATGTAATTATAATTTGATTTAGGATAAATTATTTTATTTTATCCTTTAATTAAATATTCATGAAAATTTTAGAAATTTTATTTTAATTTTGAATTATATATATCAAACTAAACAAGATATCCCTGACCTTACCATCTTGTCTGCTATCCTAATTCAAGAACAAAAAGTTATGACAATTTTTGATTCTAAAGAGAATACCACTCAGGTACTTATTGTATTAATTCATGTTTTTGATAAAATTAAAAATTAGAAATATAACCCTAATTCTACTAGAGGCAAATACAGGGATCAGAAATCTGGTAATAAGAATCATAAACCTAAATTTAGTGAAAATTATAATGTGTAATAAATTTGGTCATAGAAAGGAAACCTATTATAAAAATAAGAATACAAATAAAAATCAAACTTCTAAAAATAACAAATGAATCAAATCTAATCAAAATAAGTAAAAAAATCAAAATCCTACTCAAAATTTAACAATCAAGATTCAAATGTTATTGCTTTATATGTTGTTTTGTTTGCTTCACATGAAAATGAGTAGATCATAGATAGCGGTGTATTGTAACATATGACATGCTTATCTGATATTTTGTGTGATTCTAGAGATATCTTTAAAAGAATTTACTTACGAGATAATTATTTTTTAAAAGCAACTAAACAAAAAAAAATTGAAATGTTACTATAAATGGTGTTTTCTATGTACCTAAGCTTTAAAAAAATTTGTTATCTTGTTTTCAACTTAAAAATGATAATTTTATTGTAACATTACTTAAAGATAGTTGGTCCATTAGAAATCATTTTGGTTCCTTGATTGTTGAAAGTGTTCAAAAGAATAATTTCTATATCTTTTCTCCTTCTTCTGCATGTTTTCTTTCATTGCATAATAAGAATAAATCTCAATTATGTTATGAAAGATTATGACATGTTAATTTTATAATTTTACATGATATGTCTACAAATAATATTATTGTTGGACTTTCTTCTATCCCTTATCATCATGAAACATGGTAAGCAACATACTAACCTCTTTCTCAAGAATCATGATGTGAATTCTTCACATTCTTTAGAATTGATTTATATTGATGTTATAGGACCTCTTGAAGTTGTATCTCTTAATAGTTTTTTGTATTCTATTACTTTTATTGATGATTACATTAGAATTATCTGATCTTTTTTATTTAATTTTTTTTTTGATGTGTTGTCTAAATTCAAAGAATTTAAAGCTAGTATTGAAAATGCATATAATTTTTCTATTAAAAGATTAAGAACCGATAATGGTGGTGAATGTGTTAGTAAAGAGTTTGATTCTTTTTTGCATTAGTTATGGTATTCAAAGGAAACTAAAAACTCCCTATTATCTTCAGCAAAATGGTATTATTAAAAGAAAAAATCGCACCATCATAAAAATGGTTAGAACAATGTTGCAATCTACAATTGTTTTTAAAATTTTATCGTTTGAATCCATGAATACTATTGTTCATATTCTAAATAATGTCCCTACCAAAGTCTTGCATTTTTCTACCCCTTTAAATATGTGGACTAAAAATAAATCTAGTGTGGCTCATCTCAGAGTCTTTGGTAGTCTTGCTTTGATCTTTATTCTTAAAGTTAAAAGAAAGAAGCTCGATCCCACTTCTTATTATTTCATTTTTGTAGGTTATGGAGGTAAGATAAAATATTTAAGAGTGTATGATCCTTATAAATGTTAGATCATTGGGAATAAGAATATTTTTATTCTTAAAAAAAAATTTGTGAGCCCTCTATGGATCCTCCTCAGTGTTCTATTGATGAACTTGGCTCTCATGTTTCTCCTTGTGATGAAATAGATGTCCTTGAGAAAGTTGATCTAATTTTGGATAAATTAGAGTCTAAAGAACCCCCTAAATTTCAAGTTCAATCTAAAAGACTTAAATGGGTAGAATCCCTAATTCAATTTTTTAATGTTTATAACCTTAATAAATTAACTAAAAATCAACATTTCTTATCATGCATTAATGACTATGTATGAATGTGAACCTCAATCATTTGAGGAAGCCACTCAAGATGATAGATAGAATGTTGCTATGCAAGTTGAATATAATGCCTTGATTAAAAATAAGACTTAAGATCCTATCCCTCCTTTGCCTAAAAGGCATATTGTCAATTATAGGTGGAATAAGATCACATATAATTCAATTGGTAAAATTGACAATTTTAAAGCTAGATTAGTTGCTCGTAGGTTTATTCAAAAACTCAAGATTGACTATATTTAAATTTTTGATACTATAATAAAAATGAGTACTGTTAGACTTCTTATTAATCTTGTAGCTTAAGATAGTTGAATTATCTAACAAATAGATGTCAAGAATGCATTTTTAAATGGTGATTTAGAAGAAAAAATCTAAATGACTCAACCTAAAGGTTTCACTGATAATAATAGAGAACATTATGTATGCAAGTTAAATAAATCTTTGTATAGTTTAAAACAAGCTCCTCAAATTTTGTATTCTAAAATTACTTCTTTTTAAAAAGAATTAGGTTTATTTAATTGCTACTCTAATAGTAATCTCTTTGCTAAAGTTAAAAATGGTCATTTGATTCTAATTATATTATATGTTGATAGTTTGTTGATTAATGGTGATCTATCTAGTTTAATTCATAAATATAAGGATAACCTAAGTTAAATGTTTGAAATGACTAATTTAGGCATTTTACATCATTTTTTATGATTGGCTATTTTTCAAAATAAAAACTCAATTGTTGTATCACAATCTCAGTATGACATAATCTTCTTGTTAAGTTTAACATGCTTGATTGTAAATCTTCTTCTAGTTGTATTGAAGTTGGTGTTAAAATTTTATCCAAAACATGCATGTGAAAAAGTTAACCCTAATTTATATATACATCTTATTGGAAGTTTGATATATTTAACCATTACTAGGCTAGAAATTTCATATGTTGTTAGTGTTGCTTCTAGATTTATGTAGGATCTTTATTTGAATCATGATAAATTAACAAAAATAATACTTAGGTATATCGAAGGAACTGTAAACTATAGTTTATTTTTTTCATCCATTGGTCATGCTAATTTATATGGTTATCATGATGCTAACCAGTTGGTGATACTTTATATCGTAAATCTACTTCTAAATATGTGTTTAAGTTTGGTGCAGGTGCTATCGCTTGAAGCAATAAGAAGCAATCTATTGTGTCTCTCTCTTATACAAAGTAGAGTATAGAAGTGTTGTGGAAGTTGTAAATAAGCCATGTGGTTGCAAAGGCTATTGAAAAAGCTTCATTTGGATGTTTATCAGAGTACCATCCTTCATTGTGATAACCAAAGCAGTATAGCTCTGGAAAAAAAATATAGTACAACACCAAAGAATTAAACGCATTAAAGTTCATGTGTATTTCATCTAAGAGAAAGTCATTAATGATGATATTAATCTATAGTTCTATATTATAGATGAATAAATGGTAGATATCTTCACAAAACTACTTGGTATTACCAAGTTTTGTCAGTTTCATGTAATGTTAGGCTTCTTAGAGTTGACATTAAGGGGGAGTGTGTATGATAATGCCACTTCTTGATGTCCATGTGTGTATTCTCCTTCTCTATAAGTCTTCTTATTGTAAAGCATTGTAAACTTTGTGTGGAAGTTATGTGATTTGAGTAAACTTCATGTAGAAGTTTTACTTTTGTACTCCAATACATTAAATTCATACTTTGTAATGGAGGTCTTTATGTTATAAAAGGCTCAAAATATGTTTAGTGATTATTCATGAGAAATTATGAGATCTAGTCTCACAATCATGTTAGCCTAAACTTACTCTTGAGTAGTTTATGGATTATAATTTTTTTTGTTTCAAAAGGTGATGTTTGACACGATGAAGGTTTTTAAATCCATCAATTATGTGAATAGTATAATTCTTTTTTTAAGGTGTTACGACATTTATCCCCACTTAGCATTAAGGGGAGTGTTAGAACATTTAATGACTAAGTGGTGTTTCCTTAACCCTTAGCTCACCTTGGTGTTAATTAAATAATGAATAATATATTATTTATTAACTCGAGATAAAAACCTTGGTTAAATAAATTATAATATTATAATTATTAATTCTTACTAAATTTTATTAAATTGATTTCAAGATGGATGGACTTGTTATTTCACAATGGTCACTCCCCTCATGAATTTTATAAATAAGGTTTTACCCTTATTGTAAATTCATTCGATTTTGATATGATTTCAAGTGAACAAGGTTTTATAAAAGCATAGAGAAGAAGTGAGATTGAGAGGAATTGTATTGGGGTTGGATTAGGTTCTCATAATGAATAATCTTTTGGTGGGTTTTTTACCTCATTGAGGTTTTCCCACGATAACTCCTATGTCATGTGTTGATGTATTCACTATATGTTTTACTTGTTAATTATATTCCAAATATTGTATATGCATAATGCATTCCTTCAATGAATTTGACATTTCCCCTTCTTCAAGAGTTGATCAATTATTATCTCCAGCTTTTACAAATGCTTGGCCTAAGCTATATCAACTCCATCTAGTAGGTTATGTTTCTCCTTCACGACTTGTTCACATAATTTTAGAGCTTTGAACTCTAACATATTTACCTCGCACTCCAATTCTAAACACTTATCTTGTTCTTCCTCAAGTGTGCTTTCTACTTTGGCATGTTTATTCTCTTCCTATTCAAGTGCCTCTAATACTTTAGTTATTGTGCAACTTTATTACTTGTAGGTTGTGTTGTTCAACACGTTTCCACTAATAACCTCTATAGCTAACTTCACTAACATACTCCCTACTTACATGTCACTCAAGTTGATAGGATTGAAGAAAAATAAGTCTCACCGTTCACTAATGATTTCGTCCTACTATCATGGGGACTTCAAACAATGGCTCCTCTAATATGTGTCCAAAACAAAGGACATTTGCTTGTGGTTTATTTAAGTTTCATGGTTGGGACTCATTACTATCCATGTATATATAAATTTATCCCTCATGTTGCATTGGATTTTAGCAAGGATGGTATCTTCTTCTTGTTCTAACTATGGGGGGATCTCTTCCACTTGAATTATTTTACTTTTTTCTTCCCTCTTTATTTATCTAGCCTCGTTGTATTCTTCTTATTCTTAAAGTTGTTGTTGTTCCACATTGGGTTGTTTTTCTTGGGGATCTATCATGGAGTCTATGTCCTTGAGATGTCGCATGGATACATCAATTCCTTTATCCATTATTTCCTCCAAGTTTTAAATGTTGTCTTCTTCTATCATGTGCTTTTATTCTTAGCATTGTTCCTACTATGCATGATTTTATTTATCTACTTCTTATTTTTTTCATTGGTGTGGGGGAGGCTTTCACTTCTATCCTTGTTTCTTTTTTCACTTGTGGTTCTTGTTGCACTTATGGTTGTGGCCTTGGCTTAGTACATGCCATTACTTCAAGGGCCTTTTATGGGGCTTTCCTTTCTTGATCCACATTTGTTTTGACTAACACATGAATTGGTGGAGAATGATCCTTGTGTCAATGTGTTATAGTTGCGCAATTCATTGTTTCTTCTTCTTATCAAAGGTATAGCTTTCAACTTTGTTTCTTCTATTCCTCTTACATATGAAATAGCGGTGCTGAATTCCTCTTTTTTATTTTTTATTTTTTATTTTTGGAGGGGGAGGCATGTGACTTATTTAGCCTTGACAAAGGTAATAATTATATATCATACTTCCCTTATGATCCTGCACTGATACTCTTTTTCTTGGGCTTCAACATATAGAAGAGTTTGTGTACCTTGCCCTCTATGGTGATCTTTTGTATTGGGTTTATAATGCACCCAATGATATTTTCCCAATTTTTTTTACCAATTTTACTATTTTTTTTTACCAAATATTGACACTGGGGTAATAAGTGACACTATGTGATCTTGAAATTAAATGCATAAGAGGTAATAACGTAGTATAATAAAACCAATAACCAAAAACCCTAACATGCTAAAAATAAATAACTTGAAGTATAAAAATGATTGAATGAGCAATGGAAATGATGAAAAGAAAAAGAGAGATGAAAAAAGACACACCTATGCAAAATTATGGATATTTGAAAGTGAAAATAGGCTCCACAACTAATCATGTTGTAACCTTGTAAATTTGGAACTGTACTATGAAAGAATATAAAATTAATAGGTCATTGATTGTGTATGGAGAAAAATTGGTAGGTTATCAATTATGTACCTGTATTGCTACAAATTGTGTATGATAATACATTATGGATTCTACATTTTTTGGGTAGGTGTGTAATATGATGATGAATAGGGATGTATCTAAACTATGTAAAATTGATGGAAAAAATGTGTTGGAATTCTCTCCTTTGCTCATTGACCTAACCCTAAAAAATAGAAAAAAAATAGTGTGTGAAAGTTAGCTAATTCAGGCAACCTCTAGAGGAGTTGTAACTACATATCCTGCATGCTTAAAATCAAATTCAATGTAGTTATCTCATGCATATGAGTGAAATCCAAACCAAAGTGAAAGAAATGGATTCACCTCCTCTCCTAGATAATTAATTGAAACTATGTGTTCCTAATATAAAGTTATTTTGTCATAAGGTGATGATGGCACAAGATGTAGATGTAATGAAGGATCAATTTATAGGCTCCCTATAGCAAATGAATAGATTCAATGTGTGGCTCAAACTTAGGGAGGGCTCCTATTTTGATTGATACTTTGTAAATGACTAACAAATGATTTGTATATATAAGGATATTTAGGAAATTATGTGCATAGGTCAACCATAAGATATTGTGATAAGTGAAATTCAAGGAACCTAAAATTAATCAAGTAGGGATAGACCCAAAAAATCACGATGGATAAAATTGGTGGGTCACCAATTCCATCTAGGATAAAATCGATAGACCGTTGAAGTTGACTCGAGAAGTAAAAAGAATTATAATAGATATAATAATGATTAGATAATAGATGACTATGATCCTAAAGGTGACAATAGAAAAATATAACATGAAATTGAGTATATTTGTATGGATCAAGGTTAAAAAGATGCTAAAGAGGGTAGAAAGGTGTCTGAAAATAGCTAAACGTACACAAGTGAACCAAGAGTGGTAATGCATGAAAAAGATGTTATGGAAAAGGGTGTTGAATGAAAATTATACACCTACCTACTACATCATTATAGACACCTAAATCTAGTTATGAATACTTGATTATGCTAATTTTGTCCCTATTTCACTTTAATTAACTTGTACACTTAAACATGACCTATTTCACTACCTCACCCTATCCTAAGCACCTGTATGGACCTATTTATCTTCCAAATTATTATCTAACACTACACAAATGCTCTACATGCTAAAAAAACCTATAAACATTCGTATAGACTTTTTATATCCAAAAGTTTTGCATTTTTCCTTGCATGACAAGATTGACTAACTGGGTCAATAATGGCAGTCGGTCTTGACCCAATCTAGATGATCTTAAATTTAGGCCTTATAATCGTAGCCTTTTAATTTTTAACCCTTCCTTATAGATTTTATTTGCATTTTTAGGATATTTAGTGTGAGGTCTTCCCTTTTTGGATTCCTATAAAGGTACACTCAAGTCATATAATGTACCGCTTGAAAATTTTCAATACAAAGGCATACTTACACTATTACACAATGAGTAAAGCTTTAGTATTCTTCCCAATTCTAATTATAATTATTTGAAGTAGTCCTTAGTCAAGTTAAAATCCTATTTTATCAAAGCTAAATAAAACCATGATCAAGTATTCAATCCATATCTAGATGCATTCATATCATTAAAGACACATAATTGCACAAAACACTCTAAGTGAGAGAATTACATCGGCTTGATTTCTTTATTCAAAGTATTGGATACATAGGCAATGAACAATCATCATGAGGGTGATTGGGGTCAACTCAACCCATTACACTCTAATCTTCTTCTATTTGTAGATTTTCAATATTGTCAAACCCTATTAGGGTTTTAACCTTATAGGAGTTATTTGGAGGTCTTCTGCACACTTTTTAAATTAAAAACTTGGCACACAAACCTAATTAAAGCTACAACAAATGATCATGAAATCTTATACACCTTTAGTCATAACTTCTAGGCACTTTCAAATCCTATTCTTATTTTTTATTTCAATCTTTGTCAGTCAACATAGTTAGATCTAGGGCATAAATTACTAAGTTTGTCTTTTCAATTCATAGTTGGTATTCTTGCAATCATTTACACATTATTGAATTTACTATTTTACATTTATTTTTCTTTTTGTAAGTTAATTTATATCAGTCTAATTTATTTTATTCAATTTATCTTAATAGGGTTAATTTCCATATTAATTCAAATTTAGATAAAATTTATTGGTGAATCTATTTATTGTTGGAACATTAATAAACCCTAGGTTTCCAATCTCCTTTCTAAAATTTGAATTTTTTTATCTTAGGGGTTCATATCTGATCCATAATATTGACAAACCCTCTATCCATTCAAGCATTGCTTCAAAAAATTTGTCCTAGGGATTAGATAAATTCTTGAATATTCAACACTAAAATAATTTTAGTTCGACCCCAGATCTAAATTTGACACTAAAAGAACTTGATTTTAACCTCATATATACTAATTGACATTGAAATCACTTTTTTAACCTCAAGTTTGATATATAACAATGAAAATATCTTATTTGACATTGGATTTCATAAGAATTTACTAATATCCATCCTAACATTCTTTTTCATTTTGAAAAAAA
Source organism: Torreya grandis (assembly GCA_037957365.1). Lineage (NCBI taxonomy): Eukaryota > Viridiplantae > Streptophyta > Pinopsida > Cupressales > Taxaceae > Torreya > Torreya grandis. The sequence goes on along the minus strand of JARHVA010001240.1, from coordinate 2,267,907 downwards.
AGTATCTTTCCATGTTATTGTTTACAATATCCTTTATTTATGAATCTTACATTTCAATTTTGTATTACATGCTTTTCAATATATGGCTATATGGGATGAATAATTTTTTCTTGAAAAAAAAAAACTAAATCACATGCTAATATACAATTGCCATCAATTAAAAAATATTTCAAGTCAAGTATGACATGGGAATAATGGAAATCATATATTTAAGATGTTATAAAGCCTAAATTTGAACATCAAGTCTTGTTTAATTATTATTGTTTTAACATTCAATCAGAGCTTTTACCAAGATGGGAAAATCCATGTATAACTCCTTTCATTATTTTTACCATCCCTTCTCAAGATGGTGATAGCTACTTTCCCTTTAACCAGGTGGTAATATAAGTCACCCTATATTACCAAATTAAGGTCACCAACATGTCCTTACTTAATCCCCTCCATTATCATACATCCTCTTCATGGTGTTTATATGCATGTTTAATAAAAAGTACTTAGGGTTTGTTCTTGTGAATCCCTTCAACATCAAGTCACAACTATGAAAAATTCAATATAGTAACTATAAAATCAAAATAAGTATTTTAGTTCAAAGATCACATAATGGGAAAACATTAACACATTTACAAAGAATCTAGATTATGCTAATGTTAATCATGCATACACATCTTCATATAGCTATCTTGAGCCTCAAAATAAATATACATCTGCATTTACTAATTCAAAAAGTTAAAAATGATAATAAGAGTTCAAGTAAGATATTAAGAGAAATTTTTCTAAACAAGTTGATCACATTACCTTATATGTGACTTCTAAGGAGATCAAAATACTATTGTGCATATCATAGAATGCATGGGCATCATATAGATATTTTTTTGGATTTAAAGGAAAAAATAGAAAGGATAATTGATAGTGGTGATCCTATAATAAGTACATCAATAAATAAATCCAATCACATTATGATTGTATCTCCTAAGGAATAAGTGCAAGTAGAACAAGTGGAAAATCAAAACTAGTGAAAAAGGAGCAAAAATAACATGCACCAATACAAAAGGACAATTGATAGCACAAATAATTACAAATGGAAAAATTAGAGAAATAAAAGTTCCAAAAAGAAAAAATAGAGAAAACAAAGTTACAAAAAGAAAAAGATGAAAAATAATATTACAAAAAGAACAATTACAAAATGAATAATTTGAGAAGTAAAGGCTACAAAAGGAATAACTGGAAAAAGACAAATTATTAAAAGAACAAACTATGAAGGAACAATAAAGGTTCTAAAAGCTACAACAAGAAAAGTTACAAAAAGAGAAATTATTAAAAGAGACATTGCAAAACAAAGTTAAGATAAGCAAAATGGAGTTTTTAAGAGAGGGTTTCTAATAAAAGAGCTTCAAAATCAAGATATACCTATAAAAGCTGATGCTACAAGAGAGGTTTTGTTTCATAAAAAAATAGGGAATAGATAGGTGTTAATGTTAATTATGACAAACTGCTAAGTAAAATTAGAATGCTAACGATATGAAATAAATGACACAAACTAATTTTGAACTTTCTGAATATAAAAATATGATAAAAGTGGAAATACTAAGGAAGAAAAATTTAGCTAGAAATCAAATGTGCAAGATTTTAATGTAACTATGAAATTGACTGTATGACTATATAATGGCACTGTGAAATAGGGACAGGGCTTCACTTGAATCTAAGACAAGGTTGAACTATTCGAATAGGGGAAACTTTTGGTGTCCTTATAGTGTGCTAATGTCTGATAGAGTTTTAAATCTTTATGAAATTTTGGTCCTGTGTACCTTCACTTGATAGATCTATGTGTGTGATTAGATCCGTTTGATTCACTACAAAAGTTGTTGTGTGCCTTATTCTTCACTTAGAACCCTATGTAAATAGGTCACAAGGATAAAACAAAATAAAAGGGGAAAATGGGTTAGTGGTTAAATTTTGCCTAACCTCAACACCCTATATGTTTAGTGTTTCCTATATATCAATACTTCGAAGAGGGATCAAACTCCATGTAATTATCCAATGATACAATGGTATGTGTGAAAGACTAGTGTAATATTATATTCTGGTGTAGTGTTGGTGTGATTAAGTACTTAAACAATGATCTATGACTTTTGAGGTGTATTCAGACTTAGATTAAGGATATTAGGGTCTATAGACTCAGAACTAGGAAGAATATATGTTTTCCTCTCAATGTGCAGTTAGATGATCTAGTGATTTTCAATCATAAGAGCATATAGTGAATAAATGACTTAACAATGTGGGTTTATAATGATCATTTTGAAATTCCTTTAGATGGGACTTGAAAAACATGTGGGATGACCTGTTTGATGAATTTGAATTTGAGCAACTAACTATTATTTGGTGGGAGGACACGGTGGTGGAATCAAACCCTATTGGTGAGAAAGATAGTTTTAAAAGAGAGGCCTTATTTGAGGAACAAAAACAACTAAGCTAGAAGTGTGGATAAGTCTAGGGATGACCTTAAGACATTTTGAATGATGAATATGAATATTTGGTGATCGATTAGTTTCTTTGAGTAATAGGTCATCTACATAAAAGTTAAAGAATGATCGTTAGGGACCATGAAATTAGGCATGATCTAAGTGTGTATAAAGATTGGTCAAAAGTGCATTATTTTAACAATAAATTTATTTATGTGTTTAAATTTTCCCCCATTTTATTATAGTAATGAAACAAAGTTAAACTACTAGAGTAAAAGGAAATGAGTTATATTTGAACTTACCTATGAAAAACATTTTTGAATATGGGCCACACATTGAACCATGCTTCGTAAAAATTGCAATGAAACATATATAAATCAATCCTCAGGATGAAAATCTAAAATTAGAGATAATAAAATTATAGATAAAATAATAAGGGATGAATACACTTAATTGGGTATGTAAACCATTGTGTTTTTCAACACAAAACTAGTGACTATAGAGGGAAGGACCCTTAGATATTTCTTCTTTATTGAAACACTTGGATTGGATAGTACATCCCCAATCATCATCTATAAGAGAATGTGATTAATAACTCAAGGTGTACTTGACTCCATCATTGACTATTCAAGGTGGTAGAGTATCTTGGAACCCATGTATGAATTTTAATGGACCATTCTAGTGAAAAATTGGTGAATCAACCATTGTAGATGGAATAATATTCAAATCTAGTGCAAAACTAGTGAAAATTTAGTATAATTTGAGTCTAGTGTATACAACATAGATAATGACATGAATTTCCATTCTTTATGAGAAATTGGTGCAAAATTGAGCAAGGAGATGGTCTTGTGCCACTCACATGCCCCCAATATGATATTTGGGTGTATATGGATTATGTAATTGAGTAATATCATGTCATTTTATGAGAAAAATACCTATGAAAATTATGGAACACATGCCATGATTGATACCTCAAAACTGAACAAAATCTAAGTCAAACCTGAGTATTCATTTGAAATAATTTTGTATACATGTTGCAAACTATTATTTAATTGATGATGATTATGATAAATTATAGAAATCACTATTTTATAACTATTGGGACAACCACCTGCTATTTTGGACATGGCCAACTTACACCCTTATCCAAATGGAATGCTATTATCTAAAACTAATTTATAGGTAATTTCTGGGTATGGCCTGTGATGAATTGAGAAAATCTATATTTTTTATCTATGCAATGTATTGTTGCAGCTTAGTCTCTAAGTCAAGCCACTATGTATGCCACATCTTTTGAGGTGTGTTGTGAAGTCTACATAATAACTTAGCTCAAAAGAATAAATTTATTTGAATAATGTTATATAAAAGTTTTAAATTTGTAGTAATGATAAAATTTGATATCATGACATCATCATAGATAATCTAACAAAAATAGGAACATAATATGCATGTAAAACCAAGCATACATAATGTCATGTCTAGAAAGATGTTTGCAATGAGAAATATAGTAAAAAATGATCATATACTGAGTATTTGAAATTGAATAGAACAAATTTGAAAGGATGCATGATATCCTTCATAATATTAAATAGCTAATAAGATGCATGATATATATCATGACATTAAATGTTGAGCAACTGAGCAAACAAGTGTCATGGTCATGATGAATACACAAAAAACACATGGAAAAGCATACAAAGTATGTAATAAAATAGAAACTAGATACATATAAGGAACATGTTCAAATGTCACTCACACCCATAGAAACATACAATAAAGCTTAGATCCATAATCAAGGACATGCTTAAATGTCCACAATCCAAATAAGATGAGTACAACAACATGAATCAAGGAAGTAAACATGAAAAGAATGCATGAGTAAGTGAAGTTGATATATATAGGAAAATTGTAACATTAGTGTATTCAACAACTTAGGTACCTAGTAATATAACAATTTGAAAGTAGGTGAGCCAATAAATTACACGATGTAATGTACTAAAGTATGAAAAATAGGTATAGTCATAAAATGATAAAATCTATGTAGAAGGATGCCCATAGTGAACTTGTTGTGATATATATAAGGTGTAGAAGGAATCTAATTAGTTTTAATCTAAAAATTTAGAGCACATGTTCACTGGGACTAGTCCACTAGAATCAAATTAGAGTGTGGTGTGTTACTGTTTGGGTTAGAGTAGTTTTATGTGTGTATAGTTTATGGATCTAAGACAATATCTCCATCTACAATTGAATATGGGAATGATAACCTGTATATTTTTAAACTTACTAAATTAAACTTATGAATCATATTTTTTATAAAAATGGATGTATATAAATACTACAATACTATGCTCAAATGGACTGATCTAAATGAACTAGACATAACATGCATAGGCACTAGCTTTTGAAATTTCTAGAATATTCTATTTTTTTATACTTTTACATATATGCAAATTGAAAAGGAACATAGTAAATAATGATTCCCATAAGATAATAACAATCAAAAGGCCCTATATCTAGTAAAAATAATGACCTCTCATGAATAGAAAGTATCATGACAATGTGAATTAAATGATCTCAACTCATAATATAAAAACTGATCTAAATCTATAAAATAACTGCGACTGTCATGGTAATAAGATATATTATTTTATGTATGTTTTTTTTCATGATGAATGATATGACCCTTAAAAACTCATTATGGAGTATAAGAACTCTCTATTGGTGTCCTTTGTGGAACACTCTTAGTGCCTTGTAATATCAATATATGACATGCTGGAGTAGAGAGTGGCTCTTTATTATATGTGACAATTGTCTAATTAAGTAGAATTTAAATGATAAGTATCCTTGGATAATGTACCACTTGCTTTTGAATGTTCTGAGTAGGTTTAACTTTTTTAGGTTGCTCAATTGTAATTTGTTATATAGGGATAATAACCTTTGGTTGTAGGGTATTCATATGGAATACCATGAATTATGATAACCTCATTATAAAAAATGTATTTCAAACATATTTGTACTATATAAGGAACAACATGAAACTATTGAATCTAAGAATGTCCCAATGACATATCAAAGACCCTTGCACTAGGTACTACTATAAACTTGGTGGCCACATGTGTTGGCCTAACCTATAGTCTTAATGTTATCTCACTAATAGAACTCTAAATAAAACTATTGAATCTATTTATTATTATTGTTATTGGAAGTATATATTGATCTATGTATCCAAGATGAGAAAGAAATGTGATAATGCACATATTTACACTTAAACCGTTATCAACCATGATACTCTAGATAGGTTGATGATCAATATAAGCTCAAATGAACAAATAGTTCAAATCAAAATCATCATTGACAATCACATGATTTTTGAGGATGATAAGTGATATGGATGGACTTAAAACATGATATGCACTAATTATTCCATTCAAAGGTTGTTGTGCCTCTATATGAGGATGTTAAAAAGCTAGTAGAGGATGCACATCATATGTGTAATGCACTTATGATTTATCTATTGTATCTTGACCTATATGCATAGGTAAAGGATCACTAAATATATTCATTTTTATATTTTCACTTTGTACTATTGGTAAGTGTACTCACATCAATGATGTTCTCATCTATCAAGTCCCAATTTTTTTATTGCAAATGGATACATTTGTTAGTAGTATTCCCTGGTGCTCTAAGATAATAAGAAAATCATTATGATCAAATAATTTTGGAAGAAACTTATTCATATCAACCTCTTTAATGGGACAAAGTGATATGATGTTAAATTTTAATAAATTTTATAACACATTGGAATGAGTTTTTGGTAAGTTGGTAAACTATCTGTTTGGAGTAGCTGATAATATGATACACATAATAGGTTTTGACACTATATTTATTGTTGCATTTTGAACATTTTTAGTTTCACTTGGTCCCACCTTGTATGATGGATTACTCAGATTTTTTGCAAGAGTGTCATAAACTAGGTTGGTCGCTTACTTGAGCTTATTCATGGCCTAAAACTTAACCTCTCTTTCCTTACCCGTTGTGACATAAGTCCATGAATAAAAGAAAAATATTAAACGTAATATATTCATGTAGAGGTGGAAGCAAATTTTTCTTAAATATTTATTTTAATTTATTATATTCTATATGAATTTTCATTTTGGATAACATGGTCTTATATAACCATCTTTTTGGATGCATAGTCCCAATATGCTACGTGAAATGCTCTCAAATGTTGTTTGGGGTCACATTTTTTTATCATACAATGTAAGCTTGGGTGCTAAAAAACCAATTATTAAAGAATATGTATAAATATGTTGAGCCAATAGAGTATGCAATATTTTTTTTGAATCAAGTCTCTAATTAGGCTTTGAATGACTTTGATCCATTTATAACACCTTAGTTTGTAGAGCTTGAACAACTTGCATAAGAGATTGTACACCAAGAAAAGAATGTGAGCTAACCAATGGTGGTGTCTCAAATGATGGAATACGAATTGGCATATTAATCTGCACAAACCCTTAGGTTTACCCCATAGTATATGGTGGTATAAAATTTGTATTGAATGATGCAGGTAAAGGTAAGGAACCCATTGAAATTTAAGCATCAAATGTATTAACCATGCTTTCACTTTTTATATAATTTTTTTTTTTATAAAATGGTATGATAATCTTGAGTTTGTTCAAATATTTATTTTCAAAATTTCTTTATAACTTGTATTTTGTTAGGCTCTAGTTGTTCATCACCTATAGGTGGAATGGCATCTTAGTGCTCATTTTTAGAGTTAAGGTTATCTTTATTATATTGTTCATGATCAAAAGTATTATCATGCACTTCTATATATTCAACTTGTGCATTAGAATAGGAAAGTCATAATATATCCTTGTTCTTATCCATATTATGTGCCTTATCAAAATTAATATGAGTATGTTCAATTTGAGTACCACTTAGTTTAACACTTATTATAAGAGAGGTAGAAACAAATTTCTTAGATTGCATAACATATGAAACAGAAACTTGTAAGATTGCTACTAATAAATAATTTACCAAAACTAAAAATCCTAAAATAATAATTAAAAACAACAAAAATAAGGAAATTAACCCTAGTAACTTGAATGTTTAGTGTTTTGAAATATTCAATCAATATATGGGTTCACTAATATGTTTTATAAAAAAATAGGGAATAGATAGATGATAATCCTAATTATGACAAACTGTTGAGTAAAATCATAATACTACTGATATGCAATAAATCACACAAAATAATTCATAACTTTATAAATATATAAATATGCTAAAAGGGGAATGTGCCAAAGAATAACAACTTAGCTAGATATTAGGCATGTAGGACTATAAGTGCAACTGTGAAACTAATTATATGACAATGTAATGGCACTATGAATTAGGGACATGGATTCACTTAAATTTAAGACAACACCACTCTTTTAAAATAGAGGTAACTTGCACTAGTGTCCTTAGGGCATGCTAGAACCCAATAGGGTTTTAGTTCTCTATTAAAGTTTGGACATATGTTCCTTCATCTGTTGGCTCTCTGTGTGTGATAAAATCTGTGAGATTCATTGTAGAAGCCATTGTGTGCCTTCTTATTCACTTGGAACCCTAGTTTCTTATTCACTTAGAACCCTAGGTTAATAGGTCATGAGGATAAAATAGAATAAATGGTAAAAGAGGGTTAGTGGTTAAAGTTGTGCTTGATCTGAAAACCCCTTGTATTGAGCACTAGCTACATACTAATACTTTGAAGAGGGATCAATTTCCATGTAGTTCTCCCATGCTGTAATAGTGTCTGTGAAATATTGGTGTAATGTTATATGCTGGTGAAATCCTGATATGATTAATTGGTTCAATAATCACCTATGACCTTGGAGGTGTATTTAGACTTTCGTAGAGCTACTAAGACTGTTTGGCCTCAAAACTGGGAGGAATAGATGTTGACCTTGTTGAAGAATTCACATGAGTCTATAGTCAACAAATTGCTTGAAAATGTAGCTTTATAGTGATCATTTTTAAATTCCTTCTGATGGGATTTTTGAAATGTGTATGATGACCCATTTTATTAATTTAAATTTGAGCAAATAGTTGTTATTTAGCAGGAGGATGCGAATAACATAATCATAAACTACTGGTGAGTAGGATAGTCTTGAAGGTGTGGCCTTGTTTGAGGAGTAAATATAATTAAAATGTAAGTGTAGATAAGTTTAGGAATGAGCTTAGGCTATTTGAAATGAATAATATGAATATTTAGTGATCATTTGGTTACTTAGGGGAATAGGTCATCCACATAAAAGTAAAAGAATGGTGGTCAAAGACCATAGAATTGGACATGAGCTAAGTATGTATAAGATATGGTCACAAGTGCATTATTTTAGAAATAAATGTTAGTTTATATGTCTAAAGGTTTAAAAGGAATTAATAAAAAAACATTCATCATATATAGATACTTTTTTTTAGCATGCTCATAGATGACAAGAAATGTACTAATGTTGAGATTACATACTTTTGTGAAGCTAATATATGTAGCTTCATACTTCTCCAATATCTTGGGTATGACAGTCAACACTTGGGTAATATTACATGGCCTCAACTTTATATATTATCTATTGGTCAACCAATCACACTTGAATAAAAAAATGTGTTATTTTATATTTCATGACTCTACCTTGGATCAATGTAGTGCAAAACTAGGAAGATAATGGATGAGAGAAATGGGAGAAACATTGGGTAAAGATCATGGCTATGTCACATTTGAGTATGAAAGTGCAATGATTACAATTTTAAGAGATGATAAATATTTAGATCAAGAACTAAAAAAATAAAACATCTCTTTAGCCAATATTGAAGCAAATACACTTAATAGAATAACAATAGAGACATGATACCATATGTATGGAAAAAAATTAAAAATTTAAATATCATAGTATGGAGCAGTTATTTTTACATATATGGATACACAATATGACAAGAGTATCATACCACAATTTTAAGACCAAGAAGATGATTATCATCATTATAATGATTATGTAGATTATGACTGGAATGACATGAATACTATGTAGGATGAATATGGAAATATAATTGATGGTTATAACACATATGATATAGGACCTAAATAGAGGCATATCCTAGATAAAATATTTGTCTTATAATATCAATCATTATGGCTAGGCTATTTATAATATTTTGGCCTCTTGGCTCTTTTTTTCACTTTCAAGATCTAAACAATTCAAAACAGTGATCAATTCTATCATTTACCTTGTTGTTTTCATAGTCTACACTAATAAAAGTGAATTTTTCAACAAGGTCAAAATTTAATAGTAAGGGAAAAGAACATATATCACTACTATCCCACTTTGAACATTCTTATCCAACGCAAATTTTCATATAAAAAATAAAAAATAAAAAATAGAGCATAAAGAGCCTTAAAATTTTTAATTTTTAGATATTTCACTCAGTTTTAGTATGCAAATAACTATTTATTCAAGTAAAATCTTTATTTTCCTATGCTATATTGCTTATACATATTACATACTTCGATAAGTGTACATTTGATGAAATGAAGATGTGCAATCAACCCTCTATATACTCATTGTGTTCCTTACATGTATTTCAAAGTTACGCTTCATATATAATGGGGGAATATTACTCATACATGACCATGCCATTACTTCTAGTATATATTTCACATTGACACATGAACTAAATTATTCATATATCTCTCTTATTTTCTAATTTCAAAACCTTACTTATCATTAGTTTCTTTTTTATAAGTTTTAAAATGCAAAAAGTATAAAAAAAATTCAAATATTGAAAAAATACAAAAACATTCAAAATATTCTAAAAATCCAAAATCAAGACTTGAGCATGATTAGACATCTAATTTATATCATTGTGATTATTTAACCCTAACTTTTGATATGTGTGGTTATCTAGGGTTAAGGGGTATTAGATTGGCTTTTACACAAAGATGGTGAATTAACCTAATGAGCAAGTTAATTAATTAAAAATCTTAGACAAATAGTATTATGAATTTATATAACTGAGATTGTTGAAAATAATAAAGTCAAACTATTGATAGATATTACATTGAGTTTGAAACAAATGATACTTAAATGGTTTATTATGCACATGTAGGTCTGATCTAGAACATGCTAGAAGTGAACTAGAAGATAATCCTAAAACAATCATCAGATTCTAGAAATATCCTTTCTATGGCTTCAGACACTCATGTTGAATCTAGATAGTTACATCGATGTAGGTGTTTGATTTTGATGCATGTGTACTATACATAATATTGACTAGAACCTTATAGGTTTTCTATCACCATTATTATAATGTCTTAAGATCATGTATATAGATTGTCACTCTTTATCAAATAATCAAACCCTAGCTCTTCACCCTAGGAGTGACTATGGTAGAAATAGGTTAGTGGGTTCATAGTGTTGAGTTATCCTAAGGACCCCTCTATCAATTGGCATGGCCTATATAGACATTAATCTGAAGATGGCCTCAGAATTATGTAGTTATCCCCTACATGTCAGCTTATGTGCACCAAGGATGCAATTTGTGACAAATAAAAACATGTAGTGACCTAGCTTCTAACTTGGAAAATATGGCTCATGAACTACTTTTGGAATGCTTTAGATCTATTTAAATCCTACTCCTATTACGAATATAGAAATAGGGATGGATAGAGTAGGTTTGCTCACTTAAATTCTTGATTGAGTGTTTCTTAGTATATAGCCTTATGAGTTGTATGTGATTTCTTGGTGATTGCTAGGTGAGGAAAAGATGAGGTTTGATCTTGTATATAAGCCAATCCTTTTTAGAAATATCTCATGATAAATAACTTAGGCCGATGTTTGGGATACATTTCATTTATAAATTGGATGACTTTTGGGCATTGAAAACTTTGTAGAAAAAGTGGACACTTACATCAATGTAGGTGTCTATTTGGGATGCAAGTGTCTAATAATCTCAAAAACACATACAGGTCCATAATTGGCAATGAAGGATAATAATTAGGTTTAGATATTTTTGCATAGTATAAAAGGATTTATCATTAGAATAACATGGTCAGACTAAGAGATAAATAATTTGGCACAAAAAGATAATGAACATGAGCCTATTATCAGTAAGCATGTCTAGAAATGAAAGGTACAATCATGATAGGTATTTTCTAAGTGTATAAGATTGGGGTACTACATAAATAATATTTTAGTATCTACATTTACCCCCCCTCAATATAGTAATTAAATTACTAATTTAAAAGAAATAAATGCATACTTGGGTGTAAATAACACACCTTGTCTTTGCGTGAACCCAACTTGAGAGATTTTGTAGTGATTGGACTATAACCAATAGCATGTTAAAGTACATAATCAATGTACGAAATCTAAAATTAGAATAATTTTTAATGCTTGAAAGTAAAAATATGTTTGGAGTACAACAAGGCTACAAAAATCATAGAGTGTAATTGGTGGACATGTGTGTGACTAAGACTATTTTGAATTTTGTATCTTTTTTTTTATGTATTCAATACTTGAAAGCATAACATTAGTCTTTAGAATTCAAAGATTTTTGCCTTTGGATATAGCAAAACAATGGAATATGAAGTGATATCACCTTGTAAAAACTATATATATAACACTATATTGTATTATAAAATGGTTACGATGTGATAGAGATTAATAAATGGTTATGAAATAGTTTTCCTTATATGTATTTTATCTTTTTTCAATGCATAATGAATGCTCTATTTTCTAAATCTGTTAACCATGTAGTTTATACTATATGTTCTATACCTAATGAGTCTAATGTTTCTTATGTCTCTATATTTGTTCTAGTTTATAAATAGATGGGTTCAATCTAAATTATTGTTTATTGTATATGTTTTTCACTTATCACACAACTATCCATGTATTAACATGTTCTAATGGGTTCTCTACGACCCTCTTCTAACAATAGTGTGGTGAACATGTATCTCATTTTAAACATGTTGTGATGGCTATTGGGGTAGAGAGATGGTTAGATAAAAGAATCCACAACTTTATAGAAGAAGAAGAAAAAAGAATAAGAAATACTATGAAATAAGTTATTCAGGTCATATGGAGAAATATATGAAATATTTTGGTGTGTGTTACCTAGACTATTAGTTGCATGGTTATATAGATAAAGGTACTAATATTTTTAGGCTATAAGGATAGAATTTATAGTTTATATGGAAGAGAAACTACACAGCCTATGAGATTTAGGCAATAACTAGAATCATATGATAGATCAATGGATAAAGACTACCATTGATGGTTATATCACATAATTTGTTGTATAAGGATATCTAGCTTTTGAATCAGTGTATGAATTATTTGTGAGAGGAATCTAAGGAAAGTTCATTCAATGACTATCTACTTTGATCAAGATGTTGGTTGTTGAAAAGGCCATGGTTCCTACCCCTACCAACATGGATTATTCATTTTGGGTGTTATAAGGGTGTGTGCGATGTAGGATTGAATGATACAAAGCTAAATAGAGGAACTTCAACTTGAATGTAGAATATAGAGGATAAAAAGAAGCAGAGTGAGAATAAATTTTTGGGATTGGAAAGAGTTGTGACAAAAAAGAAGGTGGCATAAACATGATAATAAAAATGTAACTGAGAATAGGAGTAGGATTAAAATAGAGGATGTAGAAGAGAGGGGATCCCAGAGAGAGGCTACACAAATTAACAAAAATTGAAGAGTTTTGAGATTATATAGAGCAAGGAAAGTAAGGGCCCGAGAAAGAAGATGACAAATATGGGGAGAAGACAAATATGGGGATATAGAGGATATGGAATAGAGCAAGGAGAAAGAAGAAAGTAGACAAATAATATAGTAGTTATAAAATAGGGGTATATCACAGTTACAAGGAAGGATATTTTTTGGATCAAGGAAATAATATTCTCTAGATGAAGTTATGCACAATCACAAAAGTATCATAGGTTCAAGGTTGTAGACATAAGAAGTTAAAGACATAGATCATTAACTTTAAGAGTATGCATCTCATGAGCCCATTTAATATTCAAATAAGAGAAAAAAGTGTAGAGGTCAGGTCATGTAGAAATTAGTTTGAATCATTTACAAATAAATTTGGTAAACTTAACACATAAATTAAGAAATTGATAAACAAGAAGAGGTTATAAGAGGTTGGGTTCTCTTTCAAAACTAGTTTTAAGACACCCACAAGGACTAGTTCATATAATCCCATAGTAATAGTTACAAGTGCACCAAGCATGGCATTGAATGTAGGAATGTTTATTGATTTAACCCCATATGATGGGTCTTCTGAATCTAAATAATATTTATTAACCTATGATATGAAATGATAGGCTAAGGGAGTGACCATTGAAGATGTGAAGAGATGCAAAATTGTAGGAGCCTTAATAGGCTAAGTTTTAGAGTTCATTTATAAAAAGGATGTTAATTACATAAGTATTCAACAAGATAAGGACCAATTAATCATCTCATAATTAAATATGAAGTGTTCGAGTCTGACCATTTAGGATCTTAAGGATATTTGATAATGAAGTAAAGAATTGGTATGGGAATACGATCGTAAATTTTCATACATATTGAAAAAATCAATTTTATCATGGAAGATAAAGATAAGGTTGCTTAGTTTATGGAAGGGATATAATTAAGGATAATTTTTTCCATTGTGTAGTCTTATTTTTTGACTAAGGCTGATGCTTGAGTAGTTGCACTCTAGGTAGAATAGATTGAGGATTATGGAGATATTCTAGCAACTAGATCTAAAATTGAGACATAAATAAATGCTTTACTCAGCAAGATGGATGAAATTCATGAGATAAATAAGCCCAAATTAGGTCTATGGTGGATAGAGTGTGATAAGGAAAGACATTATAAGAATTATTATCCTAAAATCAAAACCGAATTCTATGACATATGTAAAGTATAGGACATGCAACATCAAAGTGTCATTTACTATAGTAGTAGATTCAAAAACCACAAAGCTTATACTATAATTTTTATAAGTTGACTAATCATGATGAGAAAAGTTATCATGATATGTAGCAACTAAAATAATATATCACTAAGAAATTATTCATAGTCACAATGCAATAGATACATGTTGGGAAGTAGGGAATTTGAAACCCAAATTTGGAAATGTCTAGCGCTATACAAGGTGGTCCTGGGTGGATGCATTAATCACCATAATATCAACTCTAGGGTTTGGTTGGATGGACACAATCATCTAAACAATATTAATATCAGTCCTCATGGAAAACTATGATTCTTTATCCCCAATAATCAAATTAGAATCCATCATCACCACAATGATAATATGGAATATATGATGCACAATAATAACATTTAGGGGTATTTGATGGGCAACAGTCACAAGTTTGGGATTTTAAACAAAATAGATAAGGATATAAAGGACGATACTATTATCACACTAAATTTCACCCTTGAGGAGGTTGTTCAAGCCTTCATCATTTAAGTGATAGCAAGGAGACACCTCTAGGCTATGGGTAGCCTAATCAATGAAGTGAATTTATAGATAGGGATAGATCCCTTGATGTTTCACCTTAAAAATAATAGTAAACCCATTATTTTTTGGGAAAAGGGAGATAAATGACTAAAAATGAGTAAATGGGAGGTGATGCACCAAATTTAGTATCATCCACTTGCCTATATTGCACTAAGAATATGGATTAGGATTGAAACCTATGCATTAACTTAAAATGAGTATCCAAGCATCAATATTTCAATATGAAGGTTAATATCAATACACTAACCAAGAGGGGATGATCAAAAGGTCTCATAGGAGACACTAGTGAATCAATCTCCACACTTAACCAATGCAAGACCACATAACACACTCCATATGACCTACTAAGATCACTAACAACCTAAAAGAAGGTAATGCGATAAGATAAATGAATGCAATTTATGGCAATAATACT
Source organism: Torreya grandis (assembly GCA_037957365.1). NCBI lineage: Eukaryota > Viridiplantae > Streptophyta > Pinopsida > Cupressales > Taxaceae > Torreya > Torreya grandis. The sequence goes on along the minus strand of JARHVA010001240.1, from coordinate 2,252,469 downwards.
AGCATTCATCAAATAAACATGAATCATACACTAATTACAACATTGAGAAGGTTGGAAATCAACATCTATCCACTTTTAAAGGCAAAGTACAAGTTTTTGTATGAGCAAGGCTTAGCCATACTCAAGTTGATGATCCATTACAAGCCTTATAAGGCCATACATATAGAAGAAATGACAAAGAAAAAGAGAAAGGACGTTGAGAAGATTTATGACAAGTGTCATACAATCATTAGGTAGTTACAATACTAAAGCTTGATCAAGAAAATAGTCATATAACTCTTCAATTTCATGTGTTGGCATGGTGTGATCATGATCTTCTAAAGGGTTAGTGTAGGAGAGACTCTTCAACTCCATTTTTTTTGAGAAGTGATAAGTTTAATTATTAACCATATAAATTTTATTAATTTTTCATTTGATCCATGTGACACCTTCCACATGCTTGATAACCTTTCAGACTGATGTTATAAAGTGTATCAAGCCTTCTAAGATCTTCAAAATCTATCCAACTATTACTAGGTCCATAAGGGCCTTGGAACTCTTCATGTTCTCCTCTCCAATCCTTTGTAATTGGTTGGAGAGTTAAAAATTAAATTTTACACCTCATATAAGATATTTTAAATCATCCTATAATGTCTACCTAAGGTCATAGGTGATCTCAATATGATCAATTAGGTATCATTCAGTCAAACTCCATGAAAAACAACTAAAACATGTAGTTTTAGGCTTGTTTTATACCCTTTTTGGTGAACACATGCCAATATAATGGATTATTTAGATGTTATCAGGACCTATATAGGTTATTTAGGTCATTCTAGGACCAATGAAGTGCATTGAAACCTTTTAGAAAGCAAAACTTAGACATCGGGTTCCTAAAGGGGTTTTAGGGTCTATAACTTGTTAATGATAGTTCATAAAGAACATATCTTATTTATAATGTAAAATGACACAAAGTGGAAGGGAATAAGGCATAATAACACCCCCTAAATCATTTTTTCCCATACACTCACTCATGCAACTTCAAACATGATGAATCAAGTCTTCTTGATTTTGCAAGCTTGTTTTAAGAGGTCGATATGAGGTTTTGAGCAAAATTAGTCATCAAAATGACTATTTTGATTATATATTTCTCTAAGAGGTCTAAAAAACCTCCTATTAATTTCTCCAACACTTCTTCAAGCAAATTTACTCTTCAAAAGGTCTAAAACTTGTTATATCCCATAATGAAGGTTTGAGAGCAATTCTGCAAATTTGACCCTAAAGGTCTCTTTTGATGGATTTTATCTCCTTCCATGGTATAAAATCAATGTTAAGCTAATATAAATTGTATGATTGACCTATAATAACCTTAAAAATCCATACTTATATCCAAAAATTGCATCATTTCTTGATAATTATGCAAAACTACCACTTGGTTGTGGGTGCTCTCTTGGGAGTTGACTGTATACAGATGCATGCCTATTTTTTTTCAAATAGGTATGAAAATGTAGTGAATGAGCCTCTTCAGAGTGTATATGAGGTATCTATATTTAGGGATAATAACCAATCATTATCATTAGCTTCTCTAAGATTAAATTCAAGATGCAAGCTTCTCTCTTTGTATCTCTTATATGCCTAATACCTTCTCTGATAGGTCTTAGCTCCAAAAACCCTCCCATTGCTTGATTGTGACTTGGAATGGATAATTGATGATTTATCCACCTTATATTAGGTATTTATATTCTTTTCTAATTAGTTTACATCACACCCTTTTGAGGACCTACATTAGCCAACATTAAGGGTTTATAAACAACTTTATGATTTTGACCCTAATGGTCACTTTCTTGATATATTCTCATCTTTCCACAGAACCTTGACCACTTTCTAACCTTTCTCAATCCTTAATATATCCTATGAGACTTCTTAATACTCCACTCTCACCCTAAACCTACACTTCTCTTTCAATAAATTACACACATGCCTAAAACAATTAGGTTGAACATATGAATGTACTATGTTTTGACTAATTTGACTTTGAAGGTAAATTATTGTGAGTTCTCCCTCTCTTATGGGGAATGAGTATTTAAAACAAATTATCCAAGGTCTAGTCATGTTTTAATGACCTCTCAAAACCTCATGTTTCACTCCAAACTTGCATCTTCTCTATCTTCTACCAATAGGCTTGTAAGTACATAGTCCATAACTGTGATCTAAGAATTTGACTCAAGAGAAGATGGTTAGTATGGTGTTATTTTCAAAATGAAAACAAAATGAAATAAACACACTAACTAGCATAACATCTCTAGGCATAGACACTATGGAGAGCTTAGTTAACAAAAATGAATAAAAACACAACTAAAATGCAAAAGAAACTCTCTTTTACCTTCCTTGGATGCTCCAAAATGCTTGTTGTAGTGGCTTGCTCGGCTTGTGCTCATGAAGTCTTCATAAAAGGAGGCTTGGCTATCTCCTATTCTCCTTGGCACCTTGTGGCTTTGACTTGGCTTGGCTTGGAATCAATTTGGCATGGTAACACTAATTGCAATGGCTTTTGTAATCATTTGTGCATTATAACTTTGCATTATCATGACTTAGAAATGATGTTCATGGCCTCTCTATTTATAGATTTTTTAGAATGTCTAGAATCAACCTGAACCATCCATCCTAAGATTGAGATGTGTGGTTGAGGATTAATTCAATTTTTAGAAGTAAGTTTATAATTATTCTCATCATGACATTAGAAAAATGGGCAATTGAGAGGCATGGAGGGCATCATGGAAGGCATTGATGAGGAATGGAGGGCATAAATCCTGATATTTGTGGCATTTATGGCCTAAGGATGTCTTCCTAAGAAATAAGGTCACCTGATGATGAAGATATTCAATATTCATTTCCAAAAATAAGTTATTCAACAAGTTTCCATGGAATTATTAATTATGCTCTAGCTTAGATTAATTAGCTCTAAGCATGATTAAGTACTTTGTGCACAAATTACTCAAATTGATCAAAATGCCTTGTTATTGGTCCAAAATTTGACTAGATTAGAATTAGAAGGTAATGCAAATGCGTTGGATCTATTATCCCATTTAGGATGTTATCAATAGAAAATAACAAAGGCATGAATTTTGTGTAAGAGATTTGATAGGAAAGAGTAATCCAGAGCACCTAAGTGTAAAATTGACATTTTGACTCGGAATGATCTAATCAAAGTTAGATAGATGATAAATTACATTGCCCCATTTAATGATACTCTAGCCAAAATCAACACTTGAATATTTCAGTTTCACATCATTTATCATTTTTAGTGTTTTTAGGCCAAATTGTGCATTTTAGGTGGAAATTGGTCAAAACCCTGGTTAGAGGTTATTGATGGCCAGTTTTAGGTGTCTATAATAACTAGAGCCCATCTCAAATTTATCTTGGAAATCCTTATATGTCAAAGGTTTGCATAACCTTTGGAATAAAATAATATGATATTACTAGTCTAAGCATCTTCCTAAAAGGAGAACATGTTAAGGAATCTCATAGTTTTGCCTTGAAAACTACACATTCCACTTATGATTCTCTACTAGATATATCCATGAAGTGAGTTCCTCAGCTTTCTAGATGTTTACAAAAGTTTAATAGATTACCAATAAAAACAAGAAACCAATATTCCTATTTTTTTGTTAAGGAACAAAACATAGAGGTAATGTTACTCTTTTTAGACCCAACAACCCTAAAACCTCTTATAATAAGAGCCTTAATAAAAAAAACATTTAAATGGATCCGATCACTTCTTTCATTGGTTCACCACCCTCACATAGTGATAATGGATCCCTATATGAATTTTAGGTTTTAAAGAGTCAAACCATCAAAATTAATCCTTTTTTTTATGCATCTCTTAATGGCAACCTACAAGCAACCTTATACATAGTCATTTAGTATGCATGCCTTGTTAATCTCTTTTCCATTTGAGCCTATCGATGCTTTTAGGAGATATGAGTAGGATAAAATTACTTGATAAATATGATCTCAAGTTTTTCATTCCAAACACAACCACCTCCATTATTTAAGAACATCATACTTTCAAGAACCCTATCTGCCATCTTAAAAAATAACAAACATAACCTTTTTTTTTCATTTGACTACTCACACATGTGAAATTATGGTGGAGTGTGATGTGGGATGAGTGTTTATACCTTTTAATAACTCACACAACTTTCCACTTGCATTCATAAACCTTCAAATTCACTTAGACAATAAAAATTATGCTTATGGGTTTTAGGAGGGTTTAAGGAGCTATCAATGCTCTTAATGATTGTTCACAAAGGAGGGGCCTTATATCTCTAAACCAATTACACAATTTGGAAGGCCATTAGGCTCCCCTAATTTGCCTAATATATCTATTTCCAACTCTCTCTCTCATCCCTGATCTAATGCAAAACCAGTTGGCCTTCTTGAGCTGCTAAGAAACCTGATGAAAGAGTGAGAAGGTTTTTGTCATTCCTAGACCTAAAACTCTTTCTTAGTCATGAATTAGATATTTTTGAGGTTGGAATGTGACATATACATGCTTAACCACACGGTTTCATTTTTCCTTGGTTGGAAATGCTTTGATCATACATGGAAACCTGTAAAAACTCATCAAAATGTCTTCTTCATGCAATAGAGTTTGATCATTTAGATGAGTGCACTGTTAAATACCTATGTGAGATGCTCTTGGAGTTTTCCATATCATGCATAAATAAAATATAACGTACAAAATTCCCTCCACCTACCTTTTCTTGTCAACACTTCACATTGAGCCATAATTGGAGTTGAATCAAGGAGTAAAAGAGGTTTAAACCTTGATATACGTGAGAAGAGGTTGTTTTAACACATTTTGGAGATTGTAGAAACATGATAAGGTGATACATAGTTTATAGTGAATGAAAAATGGCCTTATAGGAATTCTTTTTCATGATGTTAACCTCATACTTGATGTTCTTCATCAATGAATTCACTTCCACATTGAAACTAGTGAACCTTAATTTTCTCAAAATTACCTTAATATTTGCTAAAACATGTCATAAGACACTTAATGAAGGATATTAATGAAAAGAATAGTTATTTTGACTCACTCTCCTTGGCTAGACCTTGTAAGAGACCTTGAATTGACCAAAGACACTTGACAAGACACCCTCCCTTGACAAGGCATGACCTCGAGACCAAGACAAGATCCCTCAAAAAGGCTATCAACAAAGTTAAAGAGGCCTATAAGCAAAGTTTTTGCATTATAATGACCTATGTTAGCCATTTTGGCTAACATATACCATGGTAGATACTAGGAAGGTCAAAATAATGACAAATAAAAACCTTTTCAACTAATTTAGTGTTATTATGCAATTAATATAACCACTTCACATGAAACTACCTGAATAATCTTCAAATACAAATCTATTGAGTTTATTTAAAACTTATAGGACAACATCATACAAAAGATTGCCTAATTTTAGAAAATCAAAGGAAATAAAAACCTATGTGAAATGTAAACATGATAACTTCACACCCTAGGGAGAATGCATTCATATAAGAAGTCACAAAACAACACATAGAGTAAGGATTTCCCCTTAGTGTCATTAGATCCAAGAATTAGGAAGTTATTTAGGATAAGTATCCTAACCCTACAATGGAGAAAGGATTGATGTATTAATTCACACAAGTCCTTTAGAACATATAAAAACTTAATGTGTTAGAAGGTGATGCTATATCTATTGATGCATAAATGTATGGGCATATTGTTTACATAATGTGAAAAAAAGGAGTAGTGAATGAATTTATAGTTCTATTAAAATTTTTTATCACTCTAAGAATCATAATATTAAAAATCTTCTGTATAATCTACTTGAGTGTGCACAACAAGGATAATAACATACTGACAAGGTCGTTTGGTATGTAAAAACTAAACAGCCCTGGGATGTTGAATATCAAATGGATGTTGAACTCATAAATTATGAGGTACCTAATATTTTATTTGACCTTGGAAAAATAATAAATATGATACTGAGATATACATGGGAGGTAATTGGTTGACCATTTCTAAGCAATACTCTAGTTACTCTTAGTTTCACAGATTATGGGAGAGTAAAACTAATTGGATGAATTGAAGATGTAAAAATTAGGGTTGTTGAATTAATCTTGAAAGGATATTTCAAGGTAATTGACATAAAAATAGATGAGACCCATTATCTTGCTTTGATTGGTAAGAAATGGGCTTATGATGGTCAAATGATTATCAATATAGTGTAAAATCAATTGGAGGTGCACCATGGAGATAAGATAATTGTGATACCTTTGAAAAATTCTGAGCATAAGGCATATGTCATCCCTATAGAATTAGAGTCATCTTATGTTTATGAGGATAATAGTTGGTTAAATATAAATTTAGGTAACAAATAGAACATTTTGTGAGCTATTGAATACCAATTTTTCAATCCATAACCAAAATGTCAAATACAACCATAGCCAATTAAATAGTCTATGTATAGGCCAAAAAAGTCACCATCCATTAGTTTCAGATTAAATAATGTAGGTCACCCTCTGTGTAATCACCAACTAGGTTTGAGGTATATTTATTATATAATATAGGTGAAATAACTATGGATTACACAAAACCTACTTTGGAAGGTACCTTACCTTAGGAAGCAACATCTTCAATAAGTGGTGACTCAGATATGCACATGCTAAACTAGGTCAAGAAAGATCATGAGGTTCACCCTCTATGAATGGTGTTTACCATTGAATGTCAATTACCATAATAATTTGAAACTAAGGATCTCAATCAATTCATTTTATAATTAGAACATCATGTACCTAATATGGATTAGAGAGTCAATACACTCAATTATGTATTGAAGGTAACTGCTGCGACATGGTGGGTAGTTCATAGGAAAACTCATTTACTATGGGATGAGGTGTTAGAATTTATGTGACCATGTTTTTAGATACAAACCACTATCATATTAGATTGGATATTGTTTTAAGAAGGACAATGTCTATAATTTCGTATACACAAGTGCGTAAACATATGGTCTATGCAAGCTATCAAACCTAAGTAATGGGTGCATGTTTTTAGATACACTTTGACATCGCTTCCAACTTATTGGTATATGCATCAGGACCAAAGGATAGAAACTAAGAATTGGGAACATTTTCAACAAGACTTTACCTAAACGTTTATTTTTTAATATGAATCCTATAGTATATGGTGATCTATAGAAATTAAAAATCTTTCTATGTCATGGGCAAGCATAAGCCCTGAGTACTATGACATACTCTTCATTACAACAAGAACCATCTCATGATTTGAATACATTTATACATAATTACAAGGTCAATAAAAGGAAGGGACATTTTCTTATCCAACATTGTAATAGGATTATATATGAGTTGATAGGTTCCAATAATAAAAATGTGGATTTGGACATGAATGATTTATTCAAACTGAAATGAGAAGATGAGCCACCAAAAGATCAAATTTTAGAATAAACTGAGGATGAAAAACTATAAAATTTTAATATTCTAGAATAAGAATGGCATATAACACTACGACAATCCATTCTTTGTGGATCTAGTAGGATATATCAAGAACCACTGAAGAAATTTGTTGAGAATATTGGGATATAGTCTATGCCAAAGCTTGTGATTTTGGGAGATTATTGGACCTAGAATGAAATTTCATAAGGGTTTTAACTATCAAGGGATTGTCAATATGTTTTTCCTACTAAGTTCATAGAGGTGAAAGGTGTAGATATATCATTTGGGGATATACACATTAAACTCAAAGAGTTCATAAGACCTATAAAAAAGTGCCCACATAGATTGAATCCCAACATGAATTTAAAGTTGAAGGCTAAGTTGGATCACATGCAGGAAGTAGGTATCATTTATTTGGTCAAAAAGGTAGATTAGGTTAGTCCCATAGTTATACAACCTAAGAATTTATGTGAGATAATATGTGGGGATTACCATGCATTAAATAATGCTTGCATCAATGATCCATTTACTATACCCTTAATCGACAAGGTTTTGGAATCAGTCACAGGTCATGAAGTATACTCCATAGATGGATTCAATTGTTATCATTGAAATCTCATTATAAAACAAGACCAGGATAAAATAAAATTCACAATTGAATTTGGTTCTTTTGCATATAAGGTAATGCCATTTGGTCTAAATAATGCTCTAGATGTATTTTATAGGGCTCTGGTGACTGCTTTCAAGGACTTTATTCATGATTTTCTAGAAGTTTATTTAGATGATTAGGATATATTTTATTTGTTTAAAGACCACTTGTTCAAACTATGGATACTGTTAGAATTCTATCTATCCCTACGAATTACATTAAATTTAAAAAATGCTTATTTTCACACCATTCAATGTTCTGTTGGGCCATGTAGTCTATAATGAAGGAATTTTGGTTGATCAAGCCAAAATCACAGTCATAATGAATATGCCACCTCCAAATAGTTCTATAGAAGTGTCAAAATTTTTGGGTCATACATGGTACTATAGAAAGTTTATCAAAGGATACACAATTATCTCTATGTCCTTGGAGAAATTATTATGCAAGGATACACAATTTGAATGGAAATGGGATTGTCAATCAACATTTTTTGAGCTAAAACAAATGTTAACTACAACTTCCATATTGGTCTTTCCTAATTGGAGTAAGCCATTTCATGTACATGTAGATGCTTTAGGTATTGTGGTGGGAGTTGTGTTAGCATAACCAACAAATGGTGGATTAGACCATCCTATCTATTTTGAAAGCAAAAAAACCACCACTTGTAGAAAAAACTATACTATGATAAAATAAGAAGTGCTAGTAATGGTGTTCACATTACACAGTCGGTACATTATTTTCTAAAAATGCCCTTTGAGTTATTTACTAATCATCAATCCTTGAAATATTTGGTTAACAAACCTATGTTGGTGGAAGGATCTCTAGATGATTAATTCTATTTTAGGAATTTCACTTTAGGATCAATGTTAAACCTAAAAGCTAAAATGTGGGACCTAACCGCTTGAGCAAGATACAAAATGGAAAATAACCTAAAGAGTTTCAAGATGAATAATCTCTTAATAATATCTATGATTCTTGAAAACATGGAGGACATAGCCAATTTTCTAGAACATGGAATATTTTTTATGCACTATGTTGAGTGAGATAAAAATCAACTGATTACATGAGCCATTTGATATACCATCATCAATGGATTTTTGTATAAGATGCACAAAGATGAGGTGTTGTGCAAAGTGGCTTTAGAGCACGAATGACCTCAACTTATTGGGAATGCACATCAAGGAATTGTAGGTGGGAATTTCATAGGTGAATCCACTGTAAGGAAGATATTACAAAGTGGTCTATGGATTCCTACTCTGTTCCAACATGCACATTAGGTCATAAAACACTATGATATTTGCTAAAGGGTGGGTAAGCATTATTAGAGAAATGAAATGCATTTTAACCCAATGCTAACACAACAAACTTTTGAATAATGGGGTATTGATTTTATGGGGCCTATCAATCCATCAAACAAGTGCAATCATACAAGGTATATTATCACTACAACAAATTACTTTATAAAATTAGTTTGAAGATGCTACAACACCAAGTTACAATGCCACTGATGCAACCAAGTTTTTGTATGAAAACATCATTACAAGGTTTAGGTGTCTAATCAAATTAGTCTACGATAGGGGAACACACTTATTAAACAATACAAACAATACTCTCACAAAATAATCTATGATATTGCACCATAAAATTTCTATGTATCATCCACAGGTAAATGGACAAGCTAAAGCTTAAAATAAAGTCTTTGGCAAGATGTTAATAAAGACATTTAATGTACAATGGGATGATTGGGAGGACATAATTCCTGTGATTCTCTAGTTATATAGAATAAATTACAAGCATGTGATAGGCTTTATCCCATTTTAGTTGGTCTATAGACTTGTGGCAATGATGCCCATGGAATATATAGTTTTTAGTGTACACATTACTGTGATAATGAAGATTAGGGATCAAGATTATCAACATACACAGTTGATGGATTTAACCAAAATGGAAGAAAACAAGCAAAGAATTCAATGGATGTAGGAAGTTAACAATCTAAATTAGAAAGCATGGCATGATCAACACTTGAAATCTAAAAAATTCAATTCAGAACAAGCGGTCTTACTATATGATAGCAAATTTAGTGTATTTCTAGGAAAGTTGCACATTAGATGAAAAGGACCTCACAACAGGAAGTAGTATTAAAAGACATTTAGGGAACCATTCTACTAGGATGTGTAAATGGATGTAGGCTTAAGTCTTACCATCAATCATCTCTATCATTTATCAAAAAAATGAGAGAGGGTGATGAGAAGCACCATGTAGTTTAGGATGTTTGAATAATGTTTTTTGGTTTTAATTTTGTGTATGTTTGTACAATGCAATCTTTGTATCACATGACATCATAATAGATTAATAAATTAATGTTTTAGTGTGTGATAGGTGAATAAAGCCAACATGAAGGGAATATAACAGTCAATGGTTACACAAGAATATTCAATTAAGTCCAAGAATGAGGCATTGACACCCAAGGTATGGAAAAATGGCAATCAAGAGTCAGTAAAAACCATTAATGATTATACACTCAAAAGATTGCATCCTTCCCAAAGTGGATTGAAAGTCAAAATAGAAAGATGTATAATAAAGGAAAGTGGACAGGGGAAAAGGTGAGATGCCACATCAACAATTATCACCAGGAAAATAAAGGGATCAAGACAAAGAATTTCAAACATCTAATCACCAACAACCGATTGACATTAAATTTTTAGGATAAATCATGTGTAACCAACTCAACATATTCAAAGTAGTTTGATATATATATTTACATTGAAAAATATATATAATGAGGAGTGAAAAGAATAATGAGACATTACACACTATTAAAAATAAAAGAGCTTTACGATCTACATTTAATTCGGCCAATTATGCATAGATTTCTCACTAATACCAATACACATACAATAACAAACATGGATCATGTAAATATATTAATCCCACTCATAGATGTGCATAATGAATAAATGAGAACTGATCTAGCACCCATGCAAACTAAATACCATGATCTAGACCTTTTTGACTTCATTAACATTATAGAAGTCAATATCTTCAGCCTAGATAAATCAAAAGCAACATAAGTAGGAGGCCTGGGAATTTAACACCCTCTACAAGGATCTAATGCAAATAGCCTCATCAAGCTACCTACATTTGAATAGTTGGATGAGGTGATGCTCATATTGATCAATAGATATAATGAGGGTGCAATTCACCTTTCACATGATGTTACTATCTTCATTGACCTTGCAACCATGGTGAGGGCAACATCACTTTTTCCTTATAAAACTAAGTCTTCACCTGTTCACTCAGACATAAAGGAGAAATATACTAGGGTAGGCAGGGGGATTCCCATCAACACAATAAAATACAATGCAATGTGCATTCTTTTTTAGTGCATTACCAAACATTTTTGGTAGACCACCAAAAGTTCCAAATAGGCAACCAAATACATCGTTGACATTGTGTATCATATGATACGGATGCATGAGGATTTAAATTAACCCAAATTTTTGGCCCTAGAGCTTATCATAAACATAGATAAGGTCCTCACTATAACATGATAGGTGTTCTAATATCAATTTTTGGTCTTGCTCCTATGTTTTATGTAGTGGAAATCACTAGAGGGCCTAGTGAATCTAAATGAAGACTTTTGGCATATGAATACATTTTAAAACATTTTTTGGACCAAGACATGGCACTACTATGCTTAGTTTGTAAAATTTAATACATGATGGATTGAGATCCAAGCCCTGATCATCTTACACCCCAGAATACCCAAGGATGTTTTATAATATCTAGGGTAACATGTGTTAGTTATAAAGCTACATAATGGGATTCAAATCAAAGTTCATGAATTTACCAAAGCAATAACAATTCCATTATTCTTTTTTATCACTATGCTAGATATTGAGGCATAAGTTTTGTAGTATAAATCTTTAGCTTTTAGTTTATTACAACCTCTGTGATCTATACCTCTAGGAACACAACAACCTTTGCCTACATCGACACAAACTCAATCATAGACACCACCTCAGACAAAAGCAGTTACATCACAAGATAATAAGGGCAAGTGAAAAGCACCAACATGGTGAGATTCACCACCACCACCAAATAAGAGAACACATAATACCAAATCCTGGTTGGACAATAAGCATGTTCCAAAAATCATTGCAGAATGCAACCTTTCCTAGTTAGGCATAAAGTGATAGTAATTCCTATAGTCATTGCTCACATACATCAATAATAAGGTTTATGATCAAGAAGAGGAGAAATAATTCCTATTTTATAAGGTGGTACATTCCTTCTAGGTGTAAAATCAAGTGAGACTAGACTTGTGGGTTGATATTACCCAACCTCCTCTTTTGATCATATACTATTAGGCATGAACAAGCCAATGCTTTAAAGTAAACTATTTTTAGATGAATCCAACTATAAGATATTTTGCTATGTAGGAAATGAACTTTCCATTACAAGAAATTCCACCACCAACCCTAGTGCATAGACTAAGGCCCCATTCTACACCCAAATTTTCTCCAATAATTAAGGACCAAATGGTGTCCTTTGTAGATCCATTAAATAAATTGAAATGCATTGAGCCCATATACCTCATCAACAAACTTAGGAGATGGTCTAGGCTATGAAGATATCAAAAAAGATTCTCACTCCCCCTCCATATTCGAGGAAGAAGGTTACCATACATAGAGGCACTATTTTTGAGTCATCATATTCTAAAGATTCACATTCAATCATAGTGATTGATTCACCAAATCTTATGGAGGAGCCTGGAGAAACCATCTCATTGTAACTTGAGCAACCAACTAAGTAAATGGATGCCACAACACAAGAATGAGTTATTAAGGAGCAAGAGGAGCAAACGTAGGCAATTGAGAAGAAGGCTCAAAAGGTGGAGAAGAAGAAGGAAGAGGAAAAACATAAGGCTACTGAGGAGGAAGAACGATAGAAACAACATGCAAAAGAGGAGGAACATAGAAAAAAGGTCAAGGAAGTTGAGGCAAAAAGAAAAAGGTTGAAGAAGTGAAGGTAAAGATGAAAGATAAAGAAGAAGAAGTGAGGAAGCATAAAGAAAAAGAGAATAAAGAAGCACAAGTATCAAAATAAAAGAAATACAAAGCAAAGGTAGTCATGAAGGCTTAAGAGAAGTAAAAGGCTAAATAAGTGATATGCACCCAAGAGGAGTAAGCCAAGAGACGAGCCAAAAAATAGGATTCTAAAGCTAAGGCTATGGCAAAAGCTAAAGCTAAGGTTGAAGCCAATGCCAAAGATAATTCTGATGCAAAATCAAAATCCAAGGTAGAAACACAACATAACACAAATAGATGTTACAACAAAGCAAACAATAGTGACCACCAAGATGGTGGGAACAACCGAGACCCAAAAACCGATATCCACATCTCAAGGCTTAGAATCTACTCAGGGAGGTGCAAAAAAGGAGAAATACCAACTCAAGCCTCAAATATCTAGACAATTGCTATGGGATTTCCCTACATGATTCACACGTCACATAACCTTTTCTCTTCCCATGACATAGATTAAGAAGGCACCTATTATGATCATCACTTCCACTATGGCCCTGGCTAAAATAGTGCATGAAATATCTCTAGATGTTTCCCAGCTTTTGCTTGATAAGTAAGTTGAAGATGGAGATACATTTCAAGAATCAATTACATAGAAGGCTTAAACCTTGGAGTAATAAGTCTTACACCTTTAGGAGGACAATGTAGATCTACAACTTTGGTTCCCCAATGCATGCTAACTCATTGATGATACTTGCCCTATGTTGTTCACCCAAGTCATGGGTGACCAATGATGTCAGAAGAGAAGAATCTATCAACTCTCTTATCATAAATAATTAAGTATTAGCTTGTTGTGCATAATCTACAACCACTTCGCACTCAAGGGAAGAACATTAAAGTGGAGACAAAGGTATTTTTTGACCTCTTAGAAGGATATGAGTAATTATTGGATATGGCTATGGTCAAAGCCAAATAAAACACACAAGGCATACTTAATTAGAAGTAGAATCTCACCAATTCTTTGTTCAAAGCCAAACCAAATTTCAATAAGGTAGATAAAGCCAAAACAGTGATGAAAGTTCATTTGGCTACCTATACAACAATGGACAATGCACTCAAGTAGTTATCTGAATCATGTGATAATGTCATGTAAAAGTTGAAAATATGGTAAAATGAGATCCTACATAGCACATTTGTTGGTGTTTAAATATATAGGCATGTAGATCAGTTGGAGGAGCTATACTAGGATATCCAACTCAAATTTTCAAATACTAGGGCACTCATCATCATCATCATAGAAGATGAAGATATTAAAAATATGATAGTGTCCCAATTCCCACTATGCACATTTCTCATTATGGTGCAAGAATTTATCATTGATTGGAAAATGTTCAAACATGATTTATCACATTTAGATAGATCTATCACACAATTAATTGAAGAGCCATAGTTCATTCCTCAACAAAAACTATAATAAGTGCTCCATCAGAAGAAAGATCTCCATGATTTATTAGTGAATGATCCAATAACAATAACCACCTCCACCATCAAATTTTATAATAACAATTTATTCTTTTGCATCTCAAGTAGAACCGACATCACAACAACCACCAATTCAATCAACGTAAAGCATGCCATCACCTTCTCAGTAGGTATTGCACAAACTTCAAATTTTGTAATTTTGAATAATTTTTGCACACTCCAGTAGGATGGCCTTAAGTATTAGGTATGGGGCCAGGTTGGTTGAAAACTTGTAAAGGGAGGCCACTGGGTTAAGTTAGTCTATTGGAAACCTGTGAGGGTAGTAGACTAGTACATTGCTTAGTTTAAAATCTAAAAGGGTGTCTAAGTAGTACGTAAGGGGTGAAAACTAGTAAACATCACATTGGGTAATTACTACAACTTATATTTTTGGTTCAGTTCCTTAGTGTAGTCAAAGCTTTCAAATTAAACACATGACACATTTTCTATGACTTTATCTTAGGACAAGGCAACTTTTTAAGTCCATAAAAGTGTTGGGAGCATACCAAGGCTATAAAAATTTTAGAGTATAATTGGTAGACACATGTATAACTCCCACTATTTTGTATTTTATATCTCTTTTTGTATATATTCAGTACTTGAAAGCATGGCATTAGTCTTCAAAATGTGAATATTTTTTCCTTTGGATGTAGCGAAACGCTGGAATATGAAGTGACAATGCCTTGTAAAAACTCTATATATAACACTTTGTTGTATTATAAAATGGTTCCTCTGTGATATAGATTAATATATAGTTCTGAAATGGTTTTCCCTATATGTATTTCATCATTTTTTTGTGCACAATGAATGCTTTATTTTCTAAATCTATTAACCATGTAGCTTATACTGCATGTTCTATAACTAATGAGTCTACATTTCCTATGTCTCTATATTTGTTCTAGTTAATAAATAGATGGGTTCAATCTAAATTACTATTTGTTGTATACTTTTGTCATTTATTGTGTAATTATCCCTGTATTAGCATATTCTGATGGGTTTTTTAGGAACCTCTACTAATAAAAGAGCAAGGTTAGGAGTACACCTCTGAGTCGATGTATCTTGCCTTTTGTTAATTTGATTTGAAAGGATGCCTCATTATGAAGAATTGAATATGATATTAGGAAATTTTGAAACTATAAGTGCATATATATATATATATATATATGAGGACACATACCCCCAACATTAGTGTAAAGATGAATTGTAACACGTTCATTGAGCTTGTTTCATATCAGTCATAGAACCCAAATATGTGTGTGATCTGGTGAGTGTGAGATATTTAATAAACTCATAATATATATCTGGTGAGGGTAGATGATTTAATCAAATACAACCTAAAAGTCTGGTAAAGTTAGATGATTTAATCAAATCTAACTAATAAATGTAGTAAGATTGAGTGATTTAATCAACTCAACCTTCCAAAGGTGAACCAACTACTGTAGTAGATTATATTGATAACAATCCATAACACTCCATCTGGGGTATGATGAAAATCCATAATAATATTTTAAATTGGAAGTTTGATTTGATTTTGTAAACTTAGGTGCCCTTTTCATGGCATATGCACCTCATATATGTCTCAAGTTAAAACCTAGGTATAATAACAATACCAATGTATAGAATGCTATCAAAAATATGTATCTAAATCATATAACTATGAAATATGATGAATTTTAAATTGGTTCAGGTGTGGAGGATATGTTTTTTTGACATGCCCCCACTAAATCTGAAGAATTTGAGAACTGGTGAAAATGTGGAGAACATATTTCCATAAAAATCCCCCAATGTAATCTATAGATTCTAAGTACTGAATAAGTGTGGAGGTCATACCTTTTTGGCATGCCCCCATTGTAATATGAATCTATGAAAATGTGGAAGTCACACCTCTATGACATAGCCCCATTTTGAGGTGAGGGAAAATAGAATTTGAAAGTTACCTTACCTAAAAAAAATATAATATAATTGTATAAATTGTGTTTAGATCTTATAACACATAGAAGTAATATGTCTAGGTAGATATAACATTGAAGCATGTAATTTGTGATCATATCAAGTCCTAAGATGCATGATATAAATCATGGAAATGTTGAAAGAGTAACATTACATCAAAAATCAATCAAGCACACACGCAAGAGCACTCAAAAGAAAAGTAATAGGAAATAGTCCAAGGAGACCTTATACAAGGGGCATGTTCAAATGCCACACAATCGAAGGGACATGACTTTGTCAAATGTCCACAAAGCATATAATGACATATTCAAATGTCTACATACAAAAAATAATGACATATTCAAATGTCAAATAGGAAAGCAAAGGTATGGGTGACACATTAAATGAATCATATTCAAATACTCAATCAAAAAATACAATGCAAGACAATAACTAGCAAGGAAAATAAGCAACCAACATGAACATATCATACTAGTTCCTAAACATATGTGTTTGAAAGCAATGTTAAGTACATATCACATCAAGTATATTGTGAAATATATAAGTATGGATAGAGGCATGTGTAATCATGTAATCTCAAACATGATAATAGAAAGTGATCATAAAATATTATAACTTGGGTGTATCATGATCAAATAAGTATATTCCCATAATATACTTTGGATGTGAGTGGATGGAAGGCCTAATATTTGTATGTGCATATATCGTGTATCTAGGTATGCCTGTATCACACTCAAATGAAGCACGAAACATATGTGTATATAGGAAATAAATTATATGTTATCTACTAACATGAAGCAAACAACACATGTATAAGAAATAGTGCAACTAGGAACATATTGATTTTTTTTGGTATTTTTGAGTTACTTGAATGTTTTGTATTAATGGAATATTTGATTGTTTTATATTTTCATAATATTTTGAATATTTGGAAGGATAAACAAAGAAGACATGTGGATACTGAAGCCAATGTACTCATCAAGAAGATGCTTATGTGAAGGTTCTATATCATGTGTATCATGTTCATATAATGCATAATTAATATTGTTATGATCATACCAGTATTCTATGGTATTAGGATCATGCCAATCTTCTATGTTAGTAGTATAGGAAAGATGAAATTTCTTAAGTTGTTCTTGAGCTTATGATATATCATTTTGAGTATCCATGTATGAAAAACTAACGTCACCATATATTAAAATTTCTTTCTTAAAGTTTTTTTTTATTGAGTATGTTCATCATTGTCAAAATGTTGCATCTCATTATGGGATAGATAAGAGTCATGTATATTTGCTTGCACACTAGGAAAAATGTAAGTTGTACTTTAAATTATTGATATTTTTGTAACATATCTTGTTTTAGCTTGGCCTTTTGAATCTTTTATTTCTCCAATTCTTGCATTTTCAATTGATTTTGCTCTGAATTATCTTTTGGTACCCATATTTGTTGTTTTTGTACTTGTGGTTTTAGAGAGGTACTCATAATGTGAGTGGTTTTATTGATTAAAGTATCAAAGTGATGATTGTCATTATCATTTATATTTTGTATTTTGTTCTTCAAGGTAAAACAACAATCAATATGATGCACATGCATTCTATGGCATACACAATAGTATTTATATCTCCTTATAGGATGTAGAGGAGGTAATTGAATCATTTTGTTTCCAAGCATTTCTATTAGAATTTCACTTGGAATATTATTAGCCTTTTCAAATTTTGAATCACTTATTTTAGAGGTATTTGTTGTGGATTTTCATTTGAATATGAAGCATTTTTAGATGAAGATGTGAATATATGATTAACACTAACATGTTTTGGATTTTGTAGGTATGTAAACTGATTTTCCAATGATGTAATCTTGGAATTGAAATTATAAATTTTATTCTATAACTCCTCTATTAAATTGATCATAGTAATGTTTTGATATTTTATGGCTTCACAAGCAACCCTAGGTGCTTCATATTGAACATGGATACATACACTAGCCACCCTACCCCTTGAATGAGTGATAGCATGGATCTAATTAGATGGATAATATCTATCACCCTACTTAGGGTTAATATGAGAAAGAGGATATTTTTTTATCCATTTTAAATGATACATCAAGTTCACCAAATATTTAACCTTAAATTTAGATATGTGTGGCTATCTAGGGTTAAGGGGTATAATATTAGCGTTTACACAATATGGTGAACTAACCTAATGAGCAGTCAAAATAATAGAAAAATTTGGAGAAAATAATATTATGTATTTATAAAACTAAGATTGATAAAAATAGTAAAATAAAACTATTGATAGATATTGAAATGACTTTGAAATAAATGATTATTAGTTGGTTTACTATGCACATGTAAGTTTGATCTGAAAGGGGCTGGGAGTGGACTAGAAGATGATCCTAGAATAGTCATCAAATTTTGGAAATATATTTTCTGTGGCCTTAGATTTTTGCATCAGATCTGGATAGTTATGTTGACATAAGTGTCTGAATTTGATGTAGGTGTCCTATATAGAATAATGACTAGATCTAGATGCAACTAACTATATCCTTCTAGGTTTTCTATCTCATTTATTTTGATGTCTTCAAATCATTCACATAGGTTGTTACTATTTTTCAAATGATCAAACCCTAACTCTTCACCCTTAGAGTGACTGTGGATAAAATGGGTAGTGGGATCATGGATTTGAGTTTCCCCAAGGACCCTTCTATCCATGGGCATTGCCTACATAGCCAACACTCCAAAAAAGGCCTCAGACTTATGTAATTCTCCCCTAGGTGTCTTATAAAGAATATTGTCTAGATATGGATGCAACTAACTAGAACCTTCTAGGTTTTTTATCATCTTTTTTTTGATGTCTTCAAACAATTTACATAGGTTGTTGCTCTTTATAAAAAGATCAAACCCTAGATCTTCACCCTTGGAGTGATTATGGAAAAAATGGGTTAGTGGGCTCATAGTGTCGAGCTACCCCAAGGACCCATATGTCAATAGGCACTACCTACATAAATAATACCCCAAAGAGGGCCTAAGACTTATGTAATTCTCCCCTAAGTGTCTTTTAAATAATACTGACTAGAACTGATGCAACAAACTGAATCCTTCTAGGTTTTATGTCACATTTCTTCTGTTGTCTTTAAATAATTTGCATAGGTTGTCTCTCTTTATCAAATGATCAAACCCTAGCTCTTTATCCTTGGAATGACTGTGGAAAAATGGGTTAGTGGGTTTTTAGTTTTGAGCTACCGTAAGGATCCCTCCATCAATAAGCACTACTTACATCTCCAATACTCCAAAGAGGGCCTTAGAATTATGTAGTTCTCCCTTAATTATTGGCTTTTGTGTGCATAAAGATGCAATGTGTGATAAGTAAAGACATGCAATGTCATACCTTGTAACTTAGAAAATGTGTCTTATGAACTGAACTTGGAATGCTTTAAACCCATGGAAATCACGCTCCTATGATTGATATAGAAATAGGGATGTATAGGGAAAGTTTTATCACTTTAATGCTTGATTGATTTCTTCTTGGTACATAGCCTTGTGAGTTATATGTGATTTCTAGGTGACTTGTAGGTGAGGAATGGATGAAGGTTGATCTTGTATATGTACCAATCCCTTTTAGAAATATCTTGTGCTAAAACACTTAGGCCAAATGTTAGGATAAATTTCATTTGTAAATGAAATGACTTTTGGGCATTGGACACTTTATAGAAAAAGTGGACAGTTGCATAAACATAGGTGTCTATCTAGGACACAAGTGTCTAGGAAGCTAGAAAATAGGTAAAGGTCTAGAACTGGTAGTGAAGGATAATAATTAGGTTTAGATATTTTTTTATAGTATAGAAGGACTGATCATCAAAATAATAATTGAACTAAGAGAAGAAATTGGCATAAGGAGATAGTGAACACGATCCTTTCAACAATGGGTAGGTCTAGAATTGAAATGTACTACCATGATAAGTATTTTCCAAGTGTACAAGGTTGAGATAATACATAAATTAGATTTTAGGATCTACAATCATGTTAATTATCTCATGATTAGTAGACAACATATTATTTTTTAATCACACATGCATTTCACTGGTATTCATGACTATTTTGTAGAAAATACAAAGTTTTAAAAGGATTAAAATGTTGGACGTGCCTCTACCCAATAGCCTTGATAAACTTGGGGCATCTTATCCATAGACAACATTATGTATATGTGTTATAATTCCATGATTCCTATACTATTGAGCTTTACTATTTACAAATGTCATACTAACATATCTATCTTACATTATTTACATGAATATGTTATTTACAAGGATATAATCACATTACATATACATGGGTAAGAATAAATTTATAGATCTATGTTCCATGGATGCTATTACTTATATATATTATATTATATCATATTTGTCTATTGTGTGTGTCCCTTAGTGTTTGTGTACAAATGTGCTTGAAAATATCTATGAGATCTTATTTGGTATGTGCGACATTTGAACATGTCTATTTGATTATTGGTCCTTGGCCATGTATTGTGTAAGACATTTGAACATGTACCTTTTTTTTGACATTATTCATGTCATTTGTGTGTGGCCCTTGGCCTTGTATGTGCATCTTATACTTCAAAGCATTTGAACATGTCCCTTGCATGCAACCCTTGGCCTAATTGTATGACATTTTGCTTGTTATGTGGAGTGATTATTGAGCTTGTTAAGTTTGATGAGTGTCATGATCCATATCATGCACTGACTAACACACAAGATACT
This sequence comes from Torreya grandis, assembly GCA_037957365.1. Classification (NCBI taxonomy): domain Eukaryota; kingdom Viridiplantae; phylum Streptophyta; class Pinopsida; order Cupressales; family Taxaceae; genus Torreya; species Torreya grandis. The sequence goes on along the minus strand of JARHVA010001240.1, from coordinate 2,231,097 downwards.
AACTTCACATTATATTACTATGAAATTCATTTATACATTTATATGGGCCTTGCCTCATGTGCTACATACATAAATTCAAATGATGCAAATATTACTATGTTAACATACTTGTCACATATACTACATTATTCAATGATTACATTGTATTACACATGTTGGAGTTAAATTTTATTTTGAGATGAGTGAATTTCAAGATTAGTTCCATCACCTCAAAATGGGGGAACTTTAGTGGGATTTTCATATATGATATAAGCCCCTTAAAGAGCAAAATCATTTTTGGTACAAAATACAATTTCAAAATGGTTTAAAATTCAATCATTGACATAAAGTATGGGGGCATATGCCATGCATATGCACTTCACATTGCAATAAAAAATACAAATTCACACAATTGAGTACATGATACAGGTTCATGCACAAACTTCAAACAAAATTTACATATTGCATTTACATATAGTCACATATTATACATTTATCAATGGGGGCATGATAAAGATTTTTGCCATGATTTTCAATACTATTTGCTATTTACAGACATGGTATGATCATGGGTGTTCTACATTCTCTTTTGATTATGCATTCATGAACAAAGTTTTTAATTGAATTTACAAACCATATGCAGTGGTTATTCAAGTTAAGTGCATAATGCACAACTCAGAGTTTTAATGTCATCTAGCATTGTTTCTACGAATCCTTTTTGAATTTTAGCTCATTTCACATCTTGGGATTACAAAGACCATCTGAGTTAAATTGAAGTTTTTACACCCCTTAATGGGTTTTATTTATTTTACACTAGTGAAAATTCAATTTGGGGCTTGATCACCCTAAAATTCTCCATCAATTTAGTTAAGGAAACAATCTCTCTAATCCTTCAAGGAAGCATCATCTCCAAAAAAAATCATAAAAGAAACATTGGTTTCACACATACAGATGTATTAATCCATTGATATCTTTTCAAATTCAAACATTTTAAAATTTCAAGTTCAAACATTTTTCAAATTCAAGCTTTTTAAAATTTAGTTTTCAAAAGAACAAAGTGACTACTTCATGCATTTTATAGGGTTTTCCAAATACTACGGTGCCCTACACAATTGGAGTACTAATTCAAAGACAAAGTGTGTTTTACACACTAAGGTATATCTTTCTTTAAATCTAGAAATTTAATTTTTATACTTGGGGGGGTAGGGGGTAGGGGTAGGGGAAACTGTAGACAACTAAATCTGATCACAAATACGTGATTATGCCAGTTTTGGCCATATTTTACTTTAATTATGTACTTAATTAAGACCTATTTCACTACCTCACCCTATCCTAAGCACTTGTATGGACCTAATTATCTTATAAATTGTTATTTGACACCTGCATAAATGTTCTAAATTCTAAAAACATCTATAAGCATCTGTATGGACTTTTTATATCCCAAAGTTTTTTATTTTTTCTTGGATAATAGGATTGGTCAATTGGGTCAGTAATGGTAGTTAGTATTGAACCAAACTGGATGGTCCTGGCCTTAGATTCTCTAATGGTAACTTTTCAATTTTGAGACCTCTCTTATATATTAGATCGGCATTTTTAGAATAGATAGTTTGTTGTTTTCTCCTTTTGGATTGCTATAAAAGCACACTCAAGTCATTTATACTACCACTTGTAAATTTCAATATGAAGGCATACTTACACCACCACATATTGAGTAAAAGTTCCCAATTATTTACAATTCTAATTATAATCACTTAAAGTAATCCTCAACCAAGTCAACATCCTATTTTATCAAAGACAAAGTAAAGAATGATCAAGTATTTGAACCATATCTAGATGTATCCATATAGTCAAAGGAACACAATTGCATAAAGCATTCTAATTAGAAGAACTATGTGGGATTGATTTCCCTCTTCAAAGTATTGGATATGTAGGCAACAAATAGTCATTGTTGGGGTGATTGGGTTCAACTCAACCCATTACACTCAATATTTTTCTATTTGTAAGTTTTCAATCATTGCCAAACCTTATTAAGGTTTTAACCTTGGAGGAGTTATTATATGTATTCCACACACTTTTAAAATTCAAAACTTTACACACAACACTAATTCAAACCGCTGCAGATGATCATGACCAATGTTTTCATTTTTTTAGCCAAGTTGAGATTGACTAGTTAGGTCAGAAGTGGACATCTTTCTTGACCCAAAATGGATGGTTTTGATAATCTACACCTTTAGTCACTTTCAGATCCTACTCCTATTTTTCTTTTTCATTCATCTATCAGTCAACATAGTCAGATCTAGGGCAGAAACAACTTAGTTTGTCTTTTGAATTCATAGTTAGTATTCTTGCAATCATTTGCACATTGCCAAATTCAATATTTTACATTTATTATGCTTGTCACAAGTCAATTTCTAGAATTTTGATTTGTTCCATTCAATTAATATTAATTAGGGTTAATACACATTTTAATCCAAATTTTGATTAAAAATTCATGTGTTACATCTCATTAGGGATACATTAGGTGAATTTCCAAATGGATGGGGATGATTTCATCCTTAAATATACCCTTTATAATATTAAAAAAAGGTTATACTTATGTCTAAGCCATTTCCTCTATTGGATTGAGCCAACCTTCATTGTAACATATATGCAATTACAATCATTCATTTGAATGGGACTGTAAAATCTGAGGTCTTGGTTGTTGATTTTGTAGATTATAAATCAATAATTGTTTAATATATATTCAAACTAACTAACTAGAATTATAAAGTAGAATAATATTCAATAAATGTTTATTATTGTGAATTAATGACATGGTGTTTAAAATGGGTTTTTAATGTGATATTATAGTAGGCATTAAATATTAACATTGATAAAAGTGCATTTCTTGCCTCACAACTAGAATTTCATCTATCTTACCATCTAATTACCATCCACTATCAGTGGGTCTATGATCTTGTGCGTATAGATAAATATATGTCTCAAGATGTGGTAATCATCATTATTAACCATGAGACAATTTAATTATTTAAAATATCGTACACACTTAGTTTTTGGCTTATAGATTGGAAGCTCGTTATTATGTATTTGAATTGCTCTTTGATCTTTGCCATTGATGATGAGGAGTAGGCTGTTAGCTACCATTCTTGACAATATATGTGTCTTATATGTTCAATATTTGTAGATGTTGATTTAATTTCATATTCTTTTTGGATTGTTATTTGTTACTTTGTGCAAATGATGTTTATTTGGCCTGCTGTGGCAATTATGGTTTTGTCTATGCCATTCATAAATTTATAATTTATTGAATTATTTTATATTGATGGTTATATGCAGGATTGGAAACTAGATGCATCTAGGGATGTTATTACAATGTACAAGTATTGTTTAATTCAAAAAGACTCTCTACTAATTTAAGTATATGCATTTATTTTCTATCTTGTATGGTCTTATATTTTTGGAATTATGAGTAGCCCTTCTATTTTTCATTCCCATGTCTTATAATTCAATGAATTTGATGAGATGCTCCAAGACAAAGTTCATTATTATTTTTGGTTGGATAGATTATTATTAGCAGAAAGTTAAAACATTGTGGTTATATGTTATTGATGCATATCTCCCTCTTATGTTCATACACAGTGACTTAAATTAGCACAAACATGTTTTTAATTCATCCTCTATCTTGCTCTACTTCTAAAAAGAATTGTATCTGACCTTTGGATCTCTCCTCACTTCCAAATCTTAGTCCTTGTTGGAAACTTCTACCAACACTCTCTCACTTTGCTTGTTACAACTTGTTCTTTCTTTGATAAAAACTCTTAAGCAAACTTGTTCAAGATATGGTTCAGGGTTTCATAGTTTGTTTAGGATTATTTGATAATTGTATTACTCATTCAAGTCCTCTCTAAATTCTTACCCAATCCACACAACTTCTCAATATATCCCTTTCATCACTGATTGCTTCTTTATAGTGACATGGTAACTTGTAGCCTTTTTTTTGACATTTTTCAATTTTACAGTCAAATGAAGTTTGTTATTGAGAATATAGGATTGTTTTTTGATACCCTCTATTGAATTCTATCCCCGTATGAAGTTTTTTTTCTGAATTCTACTTAGAAGTCACCTTTTCAATCCTTTTCAAGGCTCTGTCTAGGCCTAATTAGGTCTTTACTACCCTCTGACACACACAGTCATCTTTTTTGGTACACAATACTGTATGGGTATAAAACCCTCTAAATATCTTAGTAAACATTATTCCCTAGCTAATCACCAAGTTTTGTAATTTTCACTAGTGGAATCACTTACAAAGTAGTTTTAATTCCTAAACCCTAGTTCAGGGTTTGATCGAGACTATATCAACCCAAGAGATAAAATCTTGTGGATTCAATTGTTCCATGAGGGTTTAAACTTATGTGAGGGTTTATTAAAGTCTATACCAATCATATCCACCTTATAAACTTATTATTTTCTCCTTGGACACTCTAGTTACCCACATTTTACTAAATACTGAGTTTGACTATGTTTGTGTGTTCACTGTCACCTACAGGGTTTGAAGTGAATTCTCATAAAGAAGTATTGAAAATTTAATGAAATATATCAAGAACCTTATAATAATTGAAATATGTAATTACCAATACATATATGTATATTATTCCATAGAAACTTTCTTATCTACAATGCATTCTCAGTCTTCTTACCCACATAATATAAGCAAAATAGGGTCTGCAACATTAGTTCTTAAACTGAGCAAATTTCTATTGACTTTCCTAGAATTAACACCCAATCTTCTTCAAATCCATTAGAGTTCATTTGATATTTTCAATGAAATCAACATTCTAGAATATCTTTCCTTGCATATGATGTTTACACAACCTTTTTAGTCACAGAACATAGAATACATGGTATAACATAGGGTTTGTAGAGTTTATTTCAAAACTAAGCAACTTCCTATTAATTTTATTTGGGGTTAACATCCATTCCACCTTGAATCCATCCCCATAATTTAATACAACATACACATTTAAATGTTTTTATATGACCAATAACTACCCAACGGTTCTTGGATTCCCTCTCAAGAATGTCGAGAGACTCAAAACTGTCTTTACTCCTAACACACCTATATGAAGGACTTATTGTATGACTCAAATATATGATTCATGTATGTATAAAGGTGATATTACCCCTTTGAGACCTACTAAAAAATACTACACCTTATGAATATTCCTAAAACATAATTAAGGACTCCAAAACTTGACAAGAAATTCAAAAATTCAAATTAAGGAAATTGGCGGGAAAATGCCAATGTCAAGTTCTAGCCACTCTAAATAGACTTTGACACTTGGAGAAGATTCTCAAGTGTGAATTATTACTCCTAAAGCCACTTAAAAATCCTAAACATGCTACATGACCACTAACATCTTGATCAATCCAAAATTGTATAAACAAACACAAGACAAAAAGATGCTCCTACATCAGTTGTAAATTGATTTCTTTCTTTTTAATAATTATATTGAAAGCCATGTCTTCCAATATGATACTATGTTTGACCGTGTTGTAAAGCTATTGATACATTTTGAGATCATGGAGTGTAAAGGCTAATGGGGATCCATGGGAAGAGTTGCAAAAATGGAAGAAAATGGTTTTAGATCTACCCTAGTGAAGAAAGAAGTTGGGCCTACAATTTTCAAAGTTATTTATTAGTACTTACTTTGAAAAATCACCCAAATATTTTGAAGATAACTTGGACACCACTAAATTGGCTCTAATGGCCATTGAGAATTATGTCATAATAGGTCTATTTTTTGTATCTAGGGTTAAAAATCACAAAAAGGATATGATCCATATATTATTATTGATAGATGGAGCACCTTATTTAGTTGGTGCATTCCCATTTTTGATGATGTGGCTAGTAGGTCCCGCAAATATGGACGAAGTGGTGACCATTCTTTTTTGTTAAATGGCAAGAGGTAAATAATCATAAATTACATGGGCATGTCAATAGAATTTGGAAAAAAATGACAGTTCACCTTCAATAATGAGGCCTTATTCGAATCCTAGAACTTCAACAACCTGGCCCTAATTGAATCCTCTTAGAAGGGCTTGCCTGATCATCATTTTGTTCTATTGGGAGAATTATATGGCATGAAATAGGGGATTAGATGTAAGAGGGGTGTGACAAGTGTTTTTAAAATAATAAATTACAAAGAAACATAATTTTGAATTATGAACTATTCACGGGTTCTTTTGGGACTTTAATGTTGCTAGTGAATGATGTTAATAAAGGATGGTGGATAGAGGAGGCACTACGCATTTGACAATCAACATCCATGTTGGTAGTCAACTCTGAATGTATTGACTAGATACGCTCAACATCGATAGAGTGGATTTAAGGTGCTTTATGCTAAGGGAACATAAATGTGGATGGGAACAAGAATATGAATGAAGAGATAGGATGTGCCTTCACATATTTTTACATGTTTTATTGGTTGTATGTTAATTTTAAGTTTTTGGGTTTGCTAGAGTTGCTCTTAAATTGCCTTTTTCTTACTTTACATTGTACACTTTTAGTTCCATAGAACTATTTTGATCTTTTTTGGACATTAATATTTACACTGAAAGCATTTCTTCTATTGGATTGAGCCAATTTGCCATACATTACACATTTGATCTTAGTCATTTGATGAAATGGGATTACAAAATCTTTAATCATGGTCATGTAAATTGATGGTTAGGATTAATTTTTTTATTGACAACCCTGTAATCTTGAATCCAATCCATTCAATTAATTTGGAGTGTGCTTACCTTGGATGCAACTGAATTTATTAAAGTTTTTTTTAGCCCTTAAAAGCATGTTGTGTTAACATGCACACCTTCCTATGTCTGGCACCTTGTCGTTGTGTGTTGTCAACAACCGGTGGAGTATCTGACACCTATTTAAAAATAAAGTGAGAAATGAGCAAATCAAATGACTCAATTTTGAAGGAATCAATTTTAGGCACTTCTATAGGAGCAAAATATAGTGACTAATAATATAGAAAATTATGAAGTGCATATAAAAAGTGCAATTGCAGCAAAATATATAGAGCATACAATTTATATAGAGTATCCCAATCTTTGATTCTAGAGATGTTGGGAAAGGGCACACACAAAGAAATTGCATTGATCTTCCTCTTCAGAACATTAGACATACTATCTTTACCATCCTGTCCCTGTTGGAACTATGTTCAATATAAAGGTTGTTAGAAGAAAGGGCTTACTATTCTACATTCTACATAAGCTACTATAGAGCATTTCCAACAAATGCATTTTAGAAGAAGATATGGGTATCCATTAGACCATAATAAAGTCAATTTTTTTAAACAATCCATATGATCCAAATAAAAGAAATGGACTCCTACATTCCCTACCAAGTTGCCATAAAAAACTTTGTGAAAAGAAAATCATGGCCTACAGTTTGTAGGGAAAAAAGAGAGAAGTCCTTGGCATCATTGTCAAACTTGCATAGAATCACCCATTAATTGGTTAATATTTTCTTAAAGTGTCGTTTATTTCTATTTTCACTGTCATTCATATGGATTATTACAAACATTTTTAACATTTTAAAGCTTTTGTAGTTATATTTCCTATTTCTTTTTTTTTTTCTTATTTGGTGCAATTATATTTCCCAATTATTTTCTTTTTCTTATTTGGGCTTGTTTGTATGGGGATTGGGCCCCCTGTTGTGTTCTAATTTCGGTTTTGGAACTCCAATCTCTATAAAAGCTCTTTTTTGGTTCGTAAGGCCCTGTCAAAACTCTCACTTTTAAAACTATTATAAAATCAATTATAATATACTTAAAATAAATTTAACACTATTAATTTTTTTCGAAAAAATTTCGATATTACAAAAAAAACAAGGATAAGAATGAAACTAAAATTAAAAGACCCTCGATGAGACAAAAATGCCACCAAATTTCTACATTACAAGTCAAAAAATGTTATCCAAAATTTTGCCATGCACCAACAGAATGCAATTACTAATTAACATTTATTTGACCCCACACCTCATGGGAGCCCACCAAATTATGTTGTGGACGGTACAAAATATTAAAAATCTCTATAAGTCTGTTTCTCGGCCAAATATATCCAAGGGAGAATGTTGTAGTGATTACGAAAAATTCTATACAGCCGACATTCTTATAAGTCTAATCATTGAAAAATTGGGGTAGATTTTTTCAAAGAAACTTTTCCATAGAAAATAGAAAATTTAAATGGAATTGAGATATCCAAAACTTTAAAATATGATCAAATATTTTCAAAATTAAGACAAAATTATGATGACATAAAACATTTTAATTAAGGCAAAATTATGATGACATGAAACATTATGGCAATCAAGGGGAAAATGTGGAGGGTCGGATGGACATTTTAATTAGAAAATCACATCATAATTAACGCAAAATTATGATGACATGAAACATTATGGCAATCAAGGGGAAAATGTGGAGGGTCGGATGGACATTTTAATTAGAAAATCACATCATGGCATAGTGAGTGAGTGTGGAAGGTGGTCATAAAATGGTAAACATTTCAATGAACGAGAATAAAATAATATATGTGCGAGACTACCTTGATTTATAAGGTATTCGATAGTTAAAAAAAAAAAAATCAGAAAAATGTTAGAAAGTGAGAAGTCTAAAATAATTAATTAAATTTATTGTTCTTCTGTGTTATTAATAAACATACATGATACTTATGTGTTAAGTAGCTCCACTCATTTTATAATTAATACAAAAAATACAAAAATCTCATAAATATCAACAATATGCCTTTGTGCATTTGTTATTATCATTGTGAAAGGAACTTCTGTTTTATTTTTTTTATTTTTGAACAATTTTCACTCATAGTGTCTCATGTATATTTAAGTTATTGTCATGATTACATTAATTGTTCCATTTATTGCTATGTGCTCTTATGAATGCTTCGTTGGTTATTGCGCATCTTTGATTTGATATTTTATTGAGTGGTCATTATTGATCCTATGTTGAACCTGTTACTTTCCGATAAGTTTTTATTCTCAATTTAACTTTACTCTTGAAATATGATATTTCCACCTTTTTTTGTATGAATAACATTACATTTTATACTTATTATATTAATATAGATACTCTCTTCAATCAAAAAAAAAAAAAAACACTTTGAATATATGTAATACAGTGATATTAATATTAATATGGGATACTTATAACTTAATATTTATTATTTTATTAAGTATTAAAACATTTATAAGCAATTTTAATTAGATTTTGTTTCTATTTTTAAAGAAAAATTTCTTGAATAAATTTATGTAAAATTCTATACCATGTTATATATACATGATATTCTTACTATCATACGTCAACATTAGTTTGGTTAGAATAAAATATCAAAAAGAGATGCCCTTTTTATAATATCTAAGAATTGCACTAATTGTTAAATTAGCTTTCACATTTTCTTTGAGCTAGGTATATTTATATATTGAATAAGATGATATCTTTTTGCTTGAAGGCATAATTATAATGACAAAACAAAAATAGCGAGAAACACATATTAGAAAGTAATTTATGTTGGATTAGGATTAACAAGTTACATAATAAATAACATGTATTTTTTAACTATATTTTTTTTATTTATTATGTTTTGAATCTGATGTTATATTGACTCAATACAATTAAACATGTATAATTTTTTTATAAGAAAATTCAAATTTTAAATTTATTTTTTATTCATCTGAATATCCTTAACATAGAGAATGGAGGTTGAGGATTATAAATTGTAGATAGAGTGTAAAGTGTTTTAGAATATAATTTTGATTGAAATGATTTCAAACTATTTTGATTTTATTTATTTATACAATTCAAGATTCAATGTATTTTGATTTTCTTTATCTTTGCAATTTAAGAAATGTTCTATTTTGCAATGATTTTATGTAATACTCTTTGTGTCAAACCTATGTATCTAGTCATCTTGATCCATTCATCATATGTGGTGACCCTTTAGATGTATATTAAATTTGACATGTGATATTATTATTATTATTATTATTATTATGTTTTGATATAATTTATGATCTCAATGGATATATAAGGGATTATATAAGATTATCGCTATGTATTTTAGTAAACAGTTCAACAAGCTTCAATTGGATGCGTGATTATTTTGTATAATTGCCTTGAGTGGATATATGTTTTATTTGGATTTTGATGTTGCATAACATGATGATTCATTTCGACTTATAATTGATTATATTAGACTAACCAAAAATTATGATTCGGTGTTGTGACATTCTTATATTAATAATTATAATATATATATGTGCATATCATTTAGATATCGATTATTTTCTTGGATGTATTTAATGTTGTATTGAGTGTACAGATTACAAGAGATCAAAGGCAGGATTACGAGGGACTCAAGCATGCCTTGACGGATCATATGCACCATTGAGATCACCCCAACCTTTAACCTTATACCAATCATTTTATTTTAAATTATTAATCAAATTAACTTTATGCCTCTTATTTATACTTTTATTATCTTTCATCAGGATGTTTTAGCTTAAACCCCCTTCCTAATTAAATTAACCTAAACCAATGCTAACCTCTATGAGGTTAGTTAACCTTATTCAGGAATTAGGTTGACTCAAAAAACCTAACCCATGTGTCTAAACCCGAAATTTGTCTTACACCCACTTTTTACATTGAGTTTTAGACAAGTAAAGTTTGTCTCACTAGTCTCTTTTAGGCCCATACCCATATCCATTAGGTAAGAGGGTTTTCCAAGGACTTTTGACCACCTTTTGGTCATAAAAGGGATTTTATTTATGACTTATATTTTCATCCCCACAAGCAAGCTTGTACTTAGTACAAGTGAGTTGTATTTTATATGTTTTGTGCAAGGAACACCTATGTAGGTGTGTAAGTGCATTATGAGATTGTAAGAGTTTTTCTTGAAAGTTGGTCACATCTTTGGGATGAAGATGGACAAGTGTCTTTTACCTATTGGATCTTGATTTTGTGGCTTTATCTATCTTAAGAGCTTTGTTTTAGTCTTTGAGGGGGATTTTTAGATGGAGGAGAGTTGGGAGCTTGGTGGGAAAAAAAAAACTTGAGAAGATTATCAAGTAGAGCTTAGGTTGAGGTAGGTCTTTTACTTGTGTTTTTCTTATGTTTGAATGTTCTCTCTCCCTTCTCTTGTTTCCTTGAATAAATATTCCTTATGAAAAATGTATTAGAGTTTTGGATAGATTGGATGCCCTTGATTTAAGATTTTATTCTTAAATTTTTCCTTTTGAATTATTGCCACGTTCTTCCTTTCTTGTTGTTCCTTCTTATTGTTGTGCAAATGTTAGTAGTGGGCTTAGGAGCATCCTTATACTAGGAGGTATAAGGAGGAAGATTGATGCTTGATAAGCACTTTTGCATTTGGCATGGAAGCCCTTATGCACATTGACGAACTTATATGACAAAGAAAGTAAAAGTCTCTTCTCTTTCCCTAATGAAATCTTGGTGTCTTCCATGTGACTTATGTTCTCTTGCTTTGTTTCCCTTGATTTCTTATTGTGTATTTTGGCACTCTTTTTGTGTTCTTTTAAATCCTTTATACCTATGCATATGGAGTTGATGGCATACCTCTTTCTCTTGGACTTGGGAGAGGCTATGCATGGACCTTACTCGATAAATTTTTTATGTAATGATGCCTATAGGTTGGATGGTCAAGTAATTTCCTTTAGTCTATTTTGGAGCTTTTAGGAATGGATTGGAAATATTAAACTTTTGTGTAGAATTTTACTTGGAGATTGGAACTTAATATATTAACACCTTGCTTACTTCGTTGGATTCTTTATATTTGTAAATATTCATTACATTTCTGTAAGAGCTCTCCTATTATGGCTCTTGTAGAGTGAGATTTTTGATATTTTATGTATATGCTAGTGACCTCATGTTCCTTGATGGACTTCCATAATTTTTATAGGAGGAGACAATGTTTATGCCTATGTAGATTTGTAACCCATCTCTTTTACATCTTGGTGTATGTGTTTCTTTTAAATCCATTGCATTATTTTTACTTAAAATATTCATGTGATTAGTGGAATGATAATGAAGTCATGCCTTATATTATTCAAAATAATATATGGATAATCTTGAGAATGATAGGGAGAATGGAAGCCATATTCAAGCATTCATATGTATTATATCTTTTAACAAATGAGTTAAAATAGAATGAGTAGATTAATAAGTAGATAAACTTCCTCTATCTCTCCCTCATATATATATTTTGATAGAGGTGTGTTTCATTGTATTATTATACTTAAATGAAAATATTTCATATACATCTCTCTCTCTTTCTCATAGTTATATGTGAAAATTATATTAGATTATTTGAAAAATAAATATAAATATTATTAAGTTCAAAAATACATACATTTATAGTTATGTTAAATATAGAATATCATTTACAAAATAGATTTAATTAATATTCATTTTAAGTGTACATGTATATGATTTTGGGTTTGCCAATCATGTTGTTGGATTTAAATATTCACTGCTTATAATAAGAAAATAAACAATTCATTATTGTAACTGTTTAGTTTATACTTGTATGCCACTAATGAAAATAAGAAACTTGCTCATTTTATTCATATAAGACTCTAAGTAAAGATTTATTTATGGAAGAAAAAAAAAATATGTATATATATTCTGATCAAAATTATTATACCAAAAAAATATATTTATATATATATATATATATATATATATATATATATATATATATATATATATATATATATATATATATATATCCCAAAATATGATAATAATATCATATATATTATTGTTTGAAACAATGAAATTATATATATATATATATATATATATATATATATATATATATATATATATATATATATATATATATATATAAATATAAATAATGATGATGATGATGATGATGATGATGATATAAAATAAAAATAAAAAAATCCATATTAAAAAAGTAAAAAAATAAAAAATAAAATAAATTAATAATAATATGAATTGGGAGGGGGAGGGTGAACCGGTCAACTAGTCAAAACCCCCACGCTTCTCATCCAATATAAAATGGGGGAAGGGGCTCACCCAGTTGACCGTCCCATCCCCAATAGTTTAAATGGCCATTGGCCCTAGCCGACACCAAGGCCAGGTCAGCTGACCTATAAATTTAAAAATAAATAAATAAATAAATAAATAATTAATATGTTTAGAAAATTTAAAAATCTCTCTCTATCTCTCTCTCTCTCTCTCTATATATATATATATATAAATTGTGAATAATCAAATATATAAAAATAATCTAAATTTATTACATTAAAAAAAAAAAAAAAAATTTAAAGAAAGTAAGAAAATACATTTACATTGAGTTTACACATGCAAGCAATATGATCTTCATATTGAAATGCTTTATTTTGAGCTAGAACCTGTAAATCGGTGAGAAGAAAAACAAAGTAAAAATGAGCAAATTTGAGAAATAACTTTTATTTGGGCCATAAGGAAATTCAGGACTTTCTAAAGAATACCTCATTTATTCCTCCACTTGCAAGTTGAAAAAAGTATTTGATTTTGAAATTCAAATTTAAAATTAATTAAATTTATTCTTGGTGGGTTTCATGGAATTAATGAATTAGTTTTAATTTATCTTTATAAATTAATTATTTTTCTATGAACTTGTAAAAGTTAATAATTAAGTATTTAAAGAAAGGTTGAAATGTATTTTATTTAATTGTTTCACAGTTAACTCTCCTACACTAATAATTAAATAAAATTGTTTTATTTAATTCTTAGTGGTAAATAATATTTAATTAATCCGTAAATGAAATTTGATAATTTTATTACCCATGGGCAATTTAAATGGAACAAATATGTTTTGATTTTTATGTTAAATTTTGAATTGATTATTAATCAACTAATTTATTAAATTTATTTTTAGATTTATTTACTTGAAATTATTTATCTTATTTGGATGAATAAATTTTTATAAGGCATCTTTTAATTATTTGATTGAAAATGATAATTATTAAAGACTATTTAAAGTTTTATTAAAACATACTCATATATACTATAATGTGGTTTTTATTAATATTATTAAAGTGATTTAAATAATATTGAAGTAATTAAAAATAATGATTATTAATTGCTTAGCGTATCATTCATGAAATTGGGTTTTCAATGTTCAATTAATTATCTTTTTGGTTAGTGAAACCTTAGTAGTAAAATGAAACCAGTTTGACGTAGTGACATTTGAATTAGTTTAGTTATGCGAATAATATAGTCTTAGTAGTTTTAATTTAAAAAATATATATTAGTGTTTTTATAAGTTTTATCTAGGTAAAATTTTGGGCGTTACACTTTATTGGTATATAATGATTCTTTATCTCATTGTTTATTGCATTTCATGATCTGAGAAAAGATTTTAACATTTTAAATTGACATTTTAATGTTTAAAAAATAAACAAAATATGATGCATTTCAAGGTCTAAGGAAATAATCTTTTTATGTACACAAGCATGGAGAAAGTAAAATACCCAAATGGTTTTATTGAGTACTCTGAGAACAAATAATGTGATTCAAGTGACAACTAAAAGTGAGGGACACTATAATGGTCAAATAATTTAGAGAACTTTTAATTAAATGCATATGGACTCTGAACATGAATTCCTATTATACACGTGACTTTTCTCTCTAATTAGTCAAACACACAAAATTACTTAACTATTTCAAAAAACCATAAAAAATTCTATGTAATTAGTATCTAATTGCAAGTCCGAAATGGATGAAACTATGTGTGTGTGTGTGTGAGAGAGAGAGACCAACCAAATATAGACCCATATATGCAAAGACACAAAAACATCCAATACATTGGGGATGTGCATATAAAGGCAACACATATACCTACCATATACACCCAGGTAACTAGTAAAAATGCATATATTTAGAGATGTAAATACACTCAACATAGTGGGCTTGTACATATAGAGGCAACTAAAAATAGAAATAATGCAACACTTCCTTATATATTTGATTTAAACATGTATGACTACATATATATGGGGCACACACATGGTTTATTTACAATAAACATAATGACTATATCTAGCTTATGTTTTTTAAAAAGAAAAATACAATCTAAAAAAAATTAAAGTTCCCTTGTGCAAATTCTATATATATCACGTTTATATTATATTTTAAATAAAAAACATATGGACAAAAATTTGTGTCAATTACCAATAAAGAGTTATAGATTACACCCATTTGCAGACCATCTCAGGTATATCAGAATAGAGGAGTAGAACATTACCAATGATCTAGTCTATGTTGAAGTATTTTGAAGTTTTCTCCCCAAATAAACCTTCGAATTGTCATGAAATAACCAAAGAATATGCAACTAAATGCAATGAACATGCGACAAGATGACATGTTGACCTATTGAATGTGAAGCAAGATAAATATTAAACATATATACATGGCAACATGAATTAAACAAAAAGTCATGCAAAACATAATATTTTTTGATACATATCTTATGCACACGAAGCATTAATTAGGGCATATTATTTCCTTCCATATATTTCATCCTTATATAAGGATGCACACTTCCTATTCAGCTTCCATGATGATATTTTACTATGGTTATAAACATGTGATTTATAATTTTTTTAGACATTTGTAATGCTTTGGTTAGATATATTTTCTAACACATGATGCAATTACATTTTTTTGAGATGAGTGATTGTATCACAAGTTTTTCAATCCATCAACTCAAAATTGAGCCATATATCTAGATATTTAAATAATTAAGCAAAAGTATTGATCAAATGTTTTTCATTATTGAATAAAGGTTTTTGAATATTTGAGATAATTGAGTGAAATGAGAGCACAAAAAATAGTCCATTTGTCTACTTCCTTGATAATAAAGGGGATTGGGCTATCACAAATCCCCAAGAAGTGTTAGCTACATCTAGGATTTTTTTAATGCTTCAAAATGTACCATAGGTGCTCTTCAGTGTTGATGAATACTACTCATTTTAGGATTTGAAAATCCAAGGCATGAGTTGTAGTTTGTGACAATTCAATGATGTCTATGGTGGAATAGAAGTAGAGTATGAGAACTGTCCACAATATTTGTTTGATTTAGTAGTTGGGAGCCACCAGGGTTTAAATCTTTAGATATTGAATAGTTTTTGATGACTTATAACATAAAATAAATGAGTATTAAAAATGATATTTAAGCTAGAGTGAATCTTGATAAAAATAAGAAAAGATAAAGGTAAAGTAAGAAAGAAATGTGATTGCAGGTTTTCATCTCAAATATTATGACAAAATTTCAATTACTTTGAGCACATTTGAACTAGTTTATGTTATAAATAGCATAAGCTCAAATTATATCACAAATTAGGTAAAATTCAAATGAAAAATATGAATCATAAGTAAGAACCAAATTTACTTTAAAGATTTGCTATTATGATCTGAATAACCTAAGTACATCCAAATACCGAGTAAATAAATTGAAGTATACTTGAGATCTTTACAGTCAATTTAGCATTTAGCACAAATTAACAACCCTATGACAAAGAATGTAACTTTAAAAAAGAAGAATCATTCAAATTTAAGATGACTGTCTATAATTGAGAGGTAACATAGACATTCAAAAAAATTATATAGATAATCTTTTTAGAATTCCTTAGTTATATTAAATACTCCTGGTATACAATTGCTCAAAAACTCTCCCTTACAAATGGTAACCATCTACCAATTTATGGGAAACATAGGTGATTAACAAGTTAACTTTCAAAACATCCACATGTAGATAAGGATAGTTGTCCTTGATATAAAGATACAATGTGGAAGGTCACATGTCAACTTGACAAGAAAAAGTATATGCTAAAAGACTAACATATACTTTACAAAAAGAATATTATTTTAGGAATTTCTTTGGTGGGTCCTTCAATTAGACCTATTTGAGGAAGTATTTCACCTTGGTGTATTTCTCCTTGATTAATTCGAAATCCACTATAGGCTTCATTATATAATCCTCTTCTTGATCTAGTAACATGCCAAATTCATTATCAACATGAGATACAAGTTCCTCGATACATTGGGCTTCTACAATTTGCTTCCCTATAGAAATAATGATATCCAAGATCTTCTAGTTATCTTTAGCTGAATGACCTTTATTATCTCTGATGCCCTCAATGTAAACACCAACTTTTTGCTTAAATTCTTCATCACTAAGTAGGCCTATAGTAGTGGTTTGAGATGGGTTATCTAATAGATTCCCCAGAAGTTTCTCAATCTCGATTACCAAGCCTATGTCTCCCTTGATGAAGTCATCGACACCATTGCTCTAGGTGGTCAAATCCTCTTGTTTATCCATCAAAACTACCATGAGGATGTCCAGATGTCTAAGTTTGATAATCTTGAAGTCCAAGGCCTGATTTGTCTTATGTACCTTGATAAGCTCCTCCAACTAAGCTTGAGAATTTTGCCATTGAGTGATTAAGGCTTGTGCCATCTCAATTTTATGGTTTAAAGTACTCAATCTAATCTTGATGCTTTCATATTCTCAAATGCATCCATCAAATATTTATTCAACACTTGAAATACATCCTTAGGAATTGAAAGGAGGACATGAGCTTCTAAATCTTGTTTTTCTTTCTCCAAGTTGAGAATCATCTTTTTCATTCCCTAAACTCCAGCCAAGGTCATTGTTGACTGGGCCAGTACCTTACTAGCTACATCTTTTTGAAATATAGGATTCTCTCCTGCTACCTACCCTAGACTAAGAGTTAAGCCTACAAGTGGTTCCACCTTCTGAAAGGTGAACTCCTCAATACCAACAATAACCTTCTTTGTCACTAATCTCTCAAGAGTTGATGTATCTATATTGAAATGGACTTGAGGTTCAGACTCCTTTACCTGTGGTTGTTTAAGAATCTCTACATTTGAACTCCCAGAGGCTCCTAAGGTGTCAATCCCTTATGTTGCAAAGGATCTGGATCCTTCTCTCTACTTGTTTGTTCATAATATTCTGAAGCCAAGGCTTGGCATTATCCTGAACATCTATGTCAACTCGAGTCAAAGCTAGTGAAGGACAAAGAGATGGGACTTTTTGCAACTTCCCATAAATAAACCAATCAGGAATAGCTAGTCCATAAATAGGATTCTCATCATTGAAGAGGTTAATTTCACTTGTAGGGTGAGTGAAATTTAAACTAGGCCTCTTTCTTGGGGCTAGAGGAACTAACGCTAATTCTATCCATCTCTTTCCTCCATCTAATGAAACTAATTCTTTGTTTTCTTCCTTAGATGGACCCTCTTCCTTATTAGAACCATAGGTAGTTGTGATGTTAATAAGGGCACTTTCCATTGTTTCTTTCATTTTCAAAGCAATCATGCTAATAACCTCTACTAGGGAAGAAGGCCTTGGTGGTGATGCTTGAATTTGGGGACCTTCACCAAGTCTATGCTCTATGATGGATTCTTGAATCACATCTTTACCTTTTCCTTTTACATCCTAAGGTTGCCCAACCTAGGGTGACTTTGTCAATTTTCTCTACTGAGGCTCAGAAGATTGTCCTCCAACAGGTGGATCTTGATGTGTAGTCCTAGATGGTCCTGGCAACAAGTGATAATTCAAGGGATGTAGTGACCATAGTTCTCTTGAGGGATTATTTTTCTTGACTAGACTATGTTCTAATTTGATGTTGTAGTTTTTAATCCTGGATAAGACTTATTCAAAGTTCCTTGCCTTTGTGTAAATACCATCTCTCACACCTGGTTGATGGTTGTACTTAGTCTTTGGGACCTTTTTATCTCAAATATGGTTAGCTACTCTATCATTGGGGTCCCACATCTTAAGGTCATCTAGTTGAAAATCAAAAGAGTTCATGTGTACCACCATGATCTCTAGTTGTTTCCAATCCTTGATTATAATTCTACCCATGTCCAGTAGAAAGGGATGAACTTGAGCCTTCTTATTCTTCTTGCATATCCAATCCATTCCCTGGATGATTTGATAAGCAATTTATTACTCTGTAAGCTTACTGGGAACATATATAGGCAATTTTTATGGTTGGACCATGATTCCTTCTATCCTTATTATAGTGCAATCTGGATAGAACCACACATTCCCCATGGTCTCCACTTGTCTTTTGAGTAGAGGATGAAACCTGAGCATTGGGATACCAATGTTTACCTCAAAAATGACTGGGAAGATACCATCACATATGAATTGCATGTGATTCTTCTATTTGAATATATGTAATTTGAAGTAATGATGGGAAATGGTAGTTCTACCATCAGGGGATCAATTTCGGATGCTAGGCAAATTAATAGAGGCTAGGAGTGAATCTGAGAGGTAAGACATCATAAAAAATTGATTAGAGGTCTTTCTCTTGATGGATTTAACTTGTTTGGCCAAGAAAAAACTTATTAGGTCTCCAATGGGAGGGGTTAAGTTTCATTCCAAAATGTAATGGATATAAGATATCCAGACCTTACTCAAATAAGTAATAGAAAAGGCACCAAAGGCTCTATTCAATAAGGTCATAGCTACCCTCCCTGAATTGGGTAATAAGAATCTCACCATTAGGGGTCTTGAAAATATGGGAAGCTTGGATTAACCAAGGTGAGAGGTCTAAATCGAAGCTTTGGGAATTTATCCAATCTCTCAAGGATGGGAGATTGACATGAGGCAAAGGGAGCTTATAGTAAGCCTCAAAGGCCATGGGATCTATACATGTAACTTTATTAGTACTTCCTTCATGAATAATCCATTCCCCATTTATTTTGTAGTCAATAAAAATAGGAACAAGAAGGTTGATGCAATGCATTACCTCTAGTTTAGCAATGGCGTGGTGAAGGCCTGCCAACTGAATTGATACTAGGTCTTTGTATCTTTGGTGCACCATAGCATTCTTCTTTTCCTCCTAGGAAATTGGTTGCAACTCCTCTATAAAGAAGAATAATTTATACCAATTCATGATTCTATGTACATTCAAGGTTGTCAAATCTAACTCTGTGTCTCTAAAGACCCTTCACCATTTAAAGTTAGATAAAGTTCCGCTTCAATTTTCATCTCTTGCCTACCCGTCACCATTGATAACACTAAATTATAGTTGATGAAAACAAATAGCTCACTAAGGCACTTGCTCTGAATTCAAGTTTTACTTACTTTGATTGTTATGTGATCAATTTAACTGACTCAAGTCCTTTATAGAGGGTTTAGGGTTTTTAGCTTTAATGGCAAAACTATCCAACTCTTGATTTCATACGTGCCTCAAATTTGATGGGACCTCATTCTCATGTCTTCTACATTATCGAGCATAGGATATCTTTCATTTTGATCTTCCATACCAATATGGAGCTTATGTGGTAGGGTTCCATGCCTTTCATAGCAAATTTCATAAATGTTAGTTGAAGGCTAGCCATTAGCTTTCAAAAGTCCTCTTTATTTTGCTTTGAAAAACTGAATCTAGGTCCTTACATTTCATTGGTCTCTTGATATTTAAGCTCACTAATTATGCCATGTGTCAATCTCATGAGGCATTTGAAAAGTCCTTAACTTCATCACACCATTGGATCAAATCTAGTGAGCAAGCGATCACCATTGGATCTTGGCTAAGGTTAACCGTATGCCTTTTAAGAGGACTTCGAGCTTGATGCACCATTGGATTAAATCCAATGAAAAAGTGATCATCATTGGATCCTGAAAGATGCTTAAATTTTAATTAGTTTCATGATTATATGAATCTTAGGCTTAAAAATTGCATTTAGAATTTTATGTCTAAAAAAACACAAAATGACTTAGGCTACGATCTTTATATACTAGGTTTGTCTTCGTAAAAAGCTAAGAATTTATTAAAATGTTTTTAGAAATGTCCCCTTTGTTTAGGATTTAAAAAATATCTAAGTTAAATTTGATAGGTTCAATCATGTCAAATACGTCCTTGTAGACATCAAATGATGGGGGTGAACCTATCAAATTTAAGATAATGGAATTTATTGATCTAATAACTGAATGCCACATGTAAATCCCTCAAGACTTCCCAATGCTTCAAAGATTGTCTACGTTAAATTTGAGAGGTTCGATCATGTGAAATACATCCTTGTATTTGTCAAATGATGGGAATGAACCTGTCAAATTTAATATAATGAAATTTATTGATCTAATAACTAAATGCCATGTATAAAGCCCTCAGGAGTTCCCAAGGATTTGAGGATTGTCTATGTTAAATTTGATGGGTTTGGTCACATTAAATATGTCATCATAGATGTCAAATGATGGGGGTAAACCTATCAAATTTAAGACAATGAAATTTATTGATCCAATAACTGAATGCCATGTGTAAAGCCCTCGAGAGTTCTTGAAGCTTTGGCTTTAATTTACACCATTAAATTAAAACCTCTGATCAAGTGATCACCATTGGATCCTTACTAGGGCCCAAATCATTGACTGTATGCCTTTATAAAATAATTCAAGCTTGACACACCATTGGATCAAATCCAATGAATAAGCATAAAGCATTAGATTTGCAAAAGTGCACAA
Organism: Torreya grandis; assembly: GCA_037957365.1. Lineage (NCBI taxonomy): Eukaryota > Viridiplantae > Streptophyta > Pinopsida > Cupressales > Taxaceae > Torreya > Torreya grandis. Next base: position 2,209,518 of record JARHVA010001240.1, on the reverse strand, counting down.
ACTTTAAGTTAAAGCCTGATCATGTATAAAAATTTTTACTATATTTTCTCATGAATGTTTAAATTCAAAATCTTGGGGCTTACTACTTGGAACCCTGAATTCTTTCATGGAATATATAATTAATCCCCTTGAAGATGATTATTAACAACATTAATCCCTAACATATGATCATAATCAAATATACCAAAACTCTTGTCTTTTTTTAGGACTGACCTGCATTTAAAATTCAAGATCAAACCATCTTTCACACTTATTCTAGAATATAGAGGTTCTGAAATAATCACAGGGGTCCCCTTTTCAATAAAGAAATATGGGGGGTGTTGGTCTCAACAAATGGTGACTCACAGGGGAAACATAGCAATTTGTTAGAACACAGGGCTCTGGTTTAAACTTGTACATGAATTTTATATCCCATTTGGACATATACTCTCTCCTAAATCAACTTTAGATTGAAATAAGTTCCTTATGTATAAAATTTAAACTTAGATATTAAAACATAAACATGTAGTGTCTGCTTTGATTCCACTTACTGTTTGTCATGAATATTAAGAAACAACATCTAGGTTCATATCCTTTTGGTCAATTATAGTTAACTTTGATCACTTTAGATATTCTTCAAGAATAACAACTCTTAATTTAGGGAAGGCTTGGGCATTGCTCTACTACCAACCAGACATCTATAACCCTGACAAAGATACCTTTGGTTCTACTCAAGGTCTTACTTCACTACCAGCCAGGCATCCGTAGTCCCAGTGGAGATTACCTGAGTCACCTTTGCTTCTATTTCCATAGATTTTTCAATGAGTTTTTTTAATACATTTTCTACGTCCTTTTTCAAAGGTTGGAAACCAATATAGCCTAGTTTTAAGGATTTGGTCAAATGCCCTAGCATTAGGATACTCTCCTTTAATTGAAACTTTAGTCCATGACAAGGATGTGTTTTAAGTGTAAGCATGAATATGAGTTAATAAACTAAATTCACATTGTATACATATGATTCTTCTTAAAACCAAGTTTTGATATAGGATAAGGTTTAAATCTTTGTAGGACATTAAATTCCTATACCAATTTGTACCAGTACCTTTGGTTGCTTCATAATGCTTTATTACCACCTCATGTTCACTTTTATAAGATTTATACTGACACTTTTGAGCAATTCCAAACTAAAAAATAAAACCACAAGACTTTACCACAACCAAGGAACACCACCAAGCAATAAAAGATAAAATGCAAACAAACAAATATATACAAGCGCAACAAGGAAGAAAAAATAAAGCAAGAAAGGAAACTAACTAGCCTACCTATTATAACTTTAACAATCTTACACATTCACTCCATGAAGACCCTCGATGGGGCAACAAAAAAGTAATGCTTGAGGTATTTCCCATTGGTGGGTAAAGTAAATTCTTATCCTTAGAGATCTTTCAACCTCAAAGTGTTGTTGCCCAAAATTTTTGCAATTTGGTACGGGCCAATCCATAAAGGGGTGAACTTACCATGTTTACCTTTAGGTTCTGGTGCTTTTCCCAAATAAGGACCAAGTTTCCTTGTCTAAATACCTTTACTTTAGATCTCTTATCAAACCATATTTTCATGGTTAATTGGTGTTTTTTGAAGTCTATAAATGCCTTTTCTCTAGCATCTTCTATTTGAATGATGTCTAATAGCCTAAAATTAGCAAGTTCTTGGCAGTCTTCCATGTATTATTACATGAATGTGAACTTAGGCAACTTCAATGTGATGAGAAAGATAAGCGTCTGACCATATACCAAAAAAAATGGTGAAGCCTTGAGACCTTCTTTGATCTTGATTCGATCTGTTGATAATGCAAATTTAAGAAGTTTATGCCATGTTCTATGTCTATCTTTAACAGATTTATTGATAGCTTTCATCAAATTTTTGTTTATGGATTCAAAACACCATTTCCTTGAGGGTATTGATTAGAATAAAATCTGAGTGCAATGCCTTGCTCATAAGTCCATTCCATCATTTCAATAGAAATGAATGTAGATCCATTATCATAAACCAAAGAAACTGGGGTTTCAAATCTAGTAAAAATATTTTCCTCTAAGAAATTGATCACCTCTTTTGGTCTACATTTCTTAGTGGCTACTACCTTAGTCCACCTAGTGCAATAGTCCATAGTAGTTAGGAAATACTTATGAAATTCAAAATAATTAGGGTTGATTACTCCCATAAAGTCTAATCGCCATTGTGAAAAAGGTTTATCCACCATCACAAGTTGTAAGGGCTTGGCTACCTTTGGCTCCTTTGTACTAAAATTCTAGCATGAATGACACTCCCTCACATGATTATAAGCATCTTTGAAGAGGGTGACCAGTAATATCCAGCCCTGAGAATCTTGTGAGCTATGATTCTTCCTAAAGGGTGTCCACTTCCTAGCTTCTCATGGAAGGTAGTCATAATCCAAGCTGCTTCTTCCATGGACACACATCTCAAATAAATTCCCTCAAAGTTCCTCCTATACAAGATTCCATTCTTGATGAGGTAATGAGATGATTTGATCCTCAAGTCTCTTTTTTGTTCTCTTATAAGTCTTGGGGGGCAAACACCATTGACAAGTAAATGGATAATAGAGTCATACCACTCATTGGATTAGAAGTTTCATTGATCTACTTGCATGACATGGAATTTTGGGTCAATACTAGTGATCATCTAAACTAAACCTTGACATTTCACTAATTTGTCTATTTTCATATCTATATTATATTCTTGTAGAATTTTCATCCACTTGCCTCTTCTTTCTCCAAGCTCATTCTGACTCAACATAAGTTTTGTAGTTGGACTAGGTAGTATGGCATTTACATTATTTCTAAGGAGGTAATGTCTGAATTTTTTTACTACCTTTACCAATGCATAAGCTTTCTTATCAATCATAGAATAATTCACTTCTGCATTTTTGAATTTGGTGTTCATGAAAGCTATGGGATGATCATTCCCATCAAATTTTTGAGTTAACACTACAACCATAGTATGCTCAAAACCAAACGAATATAGATAGAAATCTTTCAAGAAATCAGGACTTATGAGGACTGGAGTTTCAGTGATTAACTTCTTAATGTTAGTGAAGGCTTTCTTAGATTCTTCATTCCAAGAAATTATAGCATCTTTTTTAAGCATATCATTCAAAGGTTTGATAATCTCAGTGAAGCCTAAAATAAACTTCCTCACAAAATCAATCTTGCCAAAGAATGACTTAAGTTCTTTTCAACTATTAGGTAACCCAATTTTAAAGATGGCCTCTACTCTATCAGGATCTACATAAATCTCATCTTTGGTAATGATATGTCCCAACAATTTTCCTTCAGTGACACAAAATATACTTTTCTTGGGGTTAAGAGAACCACCATACTTTATGCATCTATCAAATACTTGTCTCAAATGTAAGAAATGTTCCTCTCTATTTCTAGAAAATACTGTAAGATCATTCATATATATGATGATACACTTGCCCACTAAACCTTGGAAAGCATGGTCCATGGCCCTTTGAAAAATTCCCCCTGCATGATTAATCTAAAAGACATTCTCTTGTAAGCATATGCTCCCCATCTAGTAGTAATAGATATTTTCATCCTATCTTCTGGAGCAACAAGCACCTGGTTATATCCATAAAATCCATCTAAAAAGGACATCATGGAAGATCCTGAAATAGTTTGGATAACCTAGTCTAGAGAAGGTAAAGGATAATTATCCTTTTCAGATTCTCTATTCATATTCTTAAAATCTATGCACAATCTTATTTCTCCATTCTTTTTTCTGACTGTGACTAGGTTTGCCACCCAAGTGGAATGTCTAATAGGAAACACTATCCTTTCATCCAATATCTTCTTGAATTATTTAAAAATAATGGGTTCTAAAATAGGGTTGACTGGCCTTTGCTTCTGTCTAAAAGGTTTGCAACCTTCTTGAAAAGGTATAGTATGAGTAATGACCCTCGGGTCAAATATTTTAAAATCTTCATAAGACCAAGCAATTACATCCTTGTATTTTGTAAGAAACTCTCTAACTTTTTTATTTTCCATTTCAGTGCAAGCCTTCCCTATATTCACCATTTGGGGCTGATCATGTGGACCAAGGTTCATCACATGATAATCTCTACCATTTACCTTGGGTTATTTAGTTACTTTAGAAATCTTGTCAAGATCAAATAGTCTTTCCATTGAAATCTTCCCTTTAGGTATCTTATTGTCACTTAATTGGATGATTTTACCATTAAGTTCCTTCTCAGGAAAAGTTTCATCAACCTCATCAATAATGTGAGCTTCAAAATCTCTAGAATTAGTTAAGAAATCTATGATTTGTTGATCATCATTAAAAACTTGGAAATGATTTACATTGTCATAATTTGAAGGACATGGTACTAGCTCAATACTGATGCTTTGAGAATCATGATTAGACACGAGGTTAGCTGCAACAGAGGCAAGCTCATTAGCAACTTTGTTTTCTTCTCTTGGAACAACTAAGATGTTAAAGGCATCAAAATATTCGATCAAGTCCCACACCTTAAACTTATATCTTTTTAAGTAAGACAATTTGCATTGGTATTTACTCCTCACTTGGTTAACCATAAGTTCAGAGTCTCCGTAGATAAGGAGTTACTTAATCTTGTGCTTAATGGCAAATTACAATCTAAGTATGAGAACCTCATACTCAGCAAAATTATTGGTGCAAGGAAATTATAACTTATAAGTTGTATGGTATTACTTTTCTGAAGGATCCATCAATACAATACCATCTCCTGATCTTGATTTACATTTAACACCATCAATATTTAACTTCCAAAAACCAAAAATTAGGGGATAACTTTTGGAAACTAGTTCTTTTATAATTTCTAAAGTGAAAACTCCCAAATCAAAATCCAAAAAATTTACCCTTTCATTAACAACATTATATTCTATTATCATGTGTTTCATTCAAGGTTCCCTTTCCACTCTTATTTGATTTGGCACACCTTTCAAAGGAAGCCACATGTGTGATAAATTAGTAGACATATATCTATTTAAGGCCTTAGTCCATTATCTACTCAAAATCAATCCATAAGCACTAGGCATTTATACCACTTGGATATCAATGAATTGTGGAACCTTGGGTTTATTAGCCACCTGTATATGCACATTCAATAATTCTCCTATAAACTTAACTCTGGATTTATCCAATTGAGTGACTACCCTGTCAGACTTGATTGGAGTTAACCTGAGTTGTTCACATATCCTAGTAGGCATAATGTTGGTTGAGGATCCAGAATCAAAAAAGATAATTATGAACATTCTTCCCAAATATTTAGATTGTAAGTAAAAAATGTGGAGACTCTGATTTGATTACTTGCATATTTACATTTGCACCATCATTCTTAGGGGGCTTCCAAATTTTCTTGGAAAAAGATTCCAAGCGCAAGTCTCTTTGTTTTGTGATATAAGTTAGCTCATGTAGAGTGATATTAGCTTTAATCCTTTTCATATCCTCCACAATATTTTAGCCTATTTTGCTTGGAGGATCAACAATTAGCTTAGAAGAACTTCCTCTAGGGGGTTCAGGATTATTCTTTGATGTAGTGTCTAGAGGGGTTCTATAATTGTTAGTAGGGGTAGAGGTAGTCAATGGCTATTTTTTATCCCTATTTCTTATAGGATATGTCTTCAAAAATTGTTGGAATGATTGAATATTCTCAAGAATATTCTCAGGTTCATTATCCTCTTGAAAAGGGAATTGGAAACTTTCCACCATATGCACTTGGTTAGATGGTTTAGATTTAAAATACATTGTAGCAACATCTTTGTTTGGAACCACTTCAAATGTGTCAAGTTCTTCTTGAAAAGCTTCAAAGGCTTTATAAAACTCAATGCAATCAATCTCACCATGCTTGGAAGTAGAATGCACCCTACAATAATCTGGTAAGGCAATATCAGTGAGGTTTATATCCATATTTCTTTTGCTAGAGGAAGGATCATTAACTTTGTTATTGTAGAAACTGTCATTCTGAAACCTATTCCCAAGCCTGCTAAACTTTTGGAAAGTGAAGTTTCTTCCAAAATTATCATTAGTGTTACTAACTTGTTTTTGAAATTGTAGAAAATTAGTGCTAAGCTTCTGTACCATTTTCAATATAGACTCATTCTCATTTTTTGGAACCTTATAATTTTGAACGTAGTTATTGTTAATGCAATAACAGACACTAAAGACTTTTGGTCATGGTCATGAAATCTAGTGTTAACTTGATGACTCAAGAAACTTAAATTTTGATTAAGGGCAACATGACTAGTAAGCAATACATTCAAAGCATGTAATTGGATTAATGCTAGAGAATTTTTGTTATTATTTGGGAAAAGGTTTAATGCAGGCATTTGAGGATTAACATTTGGGATAGAATAAACCATCTATCCTTGGGGTTACATTTTGTCGTTAATAACCACTACTTCAGAATAGGCTTGAGACAATGTGATGATAAGTGGAAGGCCTCTCTTCAAAAACATAGAAGTCATGGGCTCAACAACATGTTTATAAACCTCCAAAGCTAAAGCTTCGTAAGGTTTATATGGATCCATGGTTTAACTAAACATATTTGGGAACCTAGCATTAAATGACCTAATAGGTTCACTTGTATCTCTCTTAATAGTTTTAAATTGATGATAGATGACACAAGGGATTATGATCTTTCCAAATTAATCAATAAAAATAGTGTCAAAGTTATTCCATGAGATAATACAATTGTTAGGTAGATTAAGGAACCATTACTATGCATCTTTGAATGTAAATGGGAACAACCTACATGCTACATCTTCATGAATAAAATTTAATACTCTTAATGTATCTTTAAGAGATTTAACATGTTCTTTGGTAGTTTTAATACTAGTTGGACTAAATATTGGAAAATATTTTTAGTATTACGTGGTAAATCATGAATTGCACCTAGTATATTGATAGAGGAACTTCTAAGCCACACTATGTTTGGATGAAGATTGAGCACAGGAATCCCTTGAAAAGGTGGTGATGGTAGAGATTTAGAATACCTATGCTTACTTCTATCTTTACTAGTCCTTCTATGGATTTCTAGTTCAAGCAAGGGCTCTCTAGTCTTTGAATGTGATTTGGTCCTAATCCTTGGTAATTCTAACTTGAAGATTAAGGAACCTGTTTTGAAATACGGTGTAACACATTAATTTCCAAAGAATGAAAAACAATATGTACACTAAGCTTAATTTACAAAAAAAAAATTTATAAATGGATAAAAGACATCAATCTTTAACTAAAAAAGTTCAAAGATGTATTGAATTATGCAAAGATAACCAATCTTTACAACTTATGACTCAAATAAACCTCTTATTGTCAAATAATTGTCAATTTTGAACAAAATAAGCCATCCTAACTCCAAATAATAATAAATTATTAGAATAAAAATCTATATTTTCATAAAGATCACCAATCTTTACACAATTTATGCTAAAAAAACATAATCATGTAAAATGTAGAGTAATTTTGACCAAATCCACCCAAAAAATATTAAGTATCTTTAAAGAGGCCCTCCTTCTAGCACCAACAGAGCTTCTCCTATTGATACTTCAAAACATACCACATGTACTCTTTAGTGTTGATGAACACTACTCATTTTAGGAATTGAAAATCTAAGGCATGAGTTGTAGTTTGTGACAATTCAATGATGTATGTGGTGGAATAGAAGCAGAGTATGAGAACTGTCCACAATATTTGTTTGATTTAATGGTTGGGAGCCACCAAGGTTTAAATCATTAGATATTCAATAATTTTTGATGACTTAGTAACTAAACTAAATGAGTATTAACAATGATCTTTAAGCTAGAGTGAATCTTAATAAAAATAAGAAACGATAAGGGTAAAGTAAGAAAGAAATGTGATTACAGGTTTTCATCTCAAATATTATGACAAAATTCCAATTACTTTGAGCACATTTGAACCAATTTATGTTATAAAATAGCATAAGCTCAAATTATATCATAAATTAAGTAAAATTCAAAGGAAAAATATGAATCATAAGTAATAACCAAATTTACTTTAAATATTTGCTATTATGATCTGAATAACCTGAGTACATCCAAATACAAAGTAAATAGAATGAAGTATACTTGAGATCTTTACATTCAATTTAGCATTTAGCAAAAATTAACAACCCTATGACAAAGAATATAACTTAAACCAAGAATAATAATTCAAATTAAAGATGACTATCTACAATTGAGAGGTAGCATGGACATTCAACAAAAATATACAGACAATCTTTTCAGAATTACTTAGTTGTATTAAATGCTCATGGTATATATTTGTTCAAAAACTCTCCCTTACAAATGGTAACCATTTTCCTATTTATAATAAACATAGGTAGTTAACCAGTTAACTTTTAAAACATTCACATGTGGATAAGGACAACTGTCCTTGATATAAAGATACAATGTGGAAGGTCACATGTCAAATTGACAAGAAAGAGTATATGCTTACAGACTAGCATATACTTTACAAAAATAATATTCTTTTAGGAATTTCATTGGTGGGTCCTTCAATTATCCCTACCTGAGGAAGTATTTCACCTTGGTGTATTACTCCTTGATTAGTTTAAAATCCATTGTAGGCTTCATTAAACAATCCTCTTCTTGATCTACTAACTTGTTAAATTCATTATCAGCTTGAGATACAAGTTATTTGATACATTGTGCTTCTACAATTTGCTTCCCTATAGAAATAATGATATCTAATATCTTCTGGTTATCCTTAGATGAATGACATTTGTTGTCTCTGAATCCATGGATGTGAACACCAACCTTTTTCTTGAATTCTTCATCACTAATCAGGCCTATAGTAGTGGTTTGAGAAGGGTTATCTAATAGATTCCCCAGAAGTTTCTCAATATGGGTTACCAAGCCTGTGTCTCCCTTGATGAAGTCATTGACATCATTTCTCTAGGTGGTCAAATCCTCTTGTTTATCCATCAAAACTACCATGAGGATGTCCAGATGTCTAAGTTTGATAATCTTGAAGTCCAAGGCCTACTTTGTCTTATGTAACTTGATGAACTCCTCCAGATGAGCTTGAGAATTCTGCCATTAAGTGATTAAGGCTTGTGCCATCTTAGTTTTATGGTTTAAAGCACTCAATCTAAGCTTGATGTTTTTCAAATTCTCAAATGCATCCATCAAAGATTTATTCAACACTTGTAATACATCCTCAGGAATTGAAAGGAGGACATGAGATTCTAAATCTTGTTTTTCTTTCTTTAAGATGAGAATCTTCTATTTCATTCCTTGAACTCTATCCAAGGTCATTGTTGATTGGGCTAGTACCATTCTATCTATATCTTCTTAAAATATAGGATGCTCCCTTGTTTCCTACCTTGGAATAAAAGTGAAGCCTACAAATGGTTTTTACCTTCTAAAAGGTGAACTCATCAGTACCAACAGTAACCTTCTTGGTCACTACTCTCTCAAGAATTGATGTATCTATATTGAAATGGACTTGAGGGTCAGAATCCTTTACCTATGGTTTTTCAAGAATATCTACATTTGAACTCCTAGAGGCTCCTGGGGTGTCAATCCCTTGGATTTCCTTGTTACGAAGTATATGGATCCTTCTCTCTACTTGTCTATTCAGAATGTCCTAAATCTAAGGCTTGACATTATCCTAAACATCCATGTCAACTCAAGTCAAAGCCAGTGAAGGATAAAGAGATGGGACTTTCTGCAACTTCCCATAAATAAACCAATTAGGAATAGCTGGTCCATAAATAGGATTCTCATCACTGAAGAGGTTAATTTCACTAGTAGGGTGAGTGAAAATTAACCTAGGCCTCTTTCTTGGGGCCAAAAGAATTAAGGCTAATTCTGCTTGTCTCTTTTCTCCATCCAATGGAACTAATTCTTTGCTTGCTTCCTTAGATGGATCTTGTTCCTTATCAGAACCATAGGTAGTTATGATGTTAATAAGGTCACTTTCCACTATTTCTTTGATTTCCAAAGCAATCATACTAATAACCTCTACGAGGGAAGAAGGCCTTAGTGGGGATGCCTTAATTTGGGGACCTTCACCAGGTTTATGCTCTATGTTGGATTCTTGAATCACATCTTTACCTTTTCATTTTACATTCTTAGGTTACCCAACCTAGGGTGACTTTATCAATTCTTTCTACTGAGGCTCAGAAGATTGTCCTCCAATAGGTGGTTCTTGATGGTCAATCCCAGATGGTCTTGGCAACAAGTGATAATGCAAGGGATGTAGTTTCCATATTTCTCTTGAGGGTTTATTGTCCCTGACTAGTCTATGTTCTAATTTGATGTTGTAGATTTTAACCCTAGATAATACTTCCTCAAAGTTCCTTTCCTTTGTGTAAATACCATCTCCCTCAACTGGTTGATATTTGTACTTAGTATTTGGGACATTTTAATCTCAAATATGGTTAGCCACTCTATCATTGGGGTCCCACATCTTAAGGTCATCTAGTTAAAAATTAAAAGATTTCCTATGCACCACCATGATCTCCAACTATTTCCAATCCTTGATTACAATTCTACCAATGTCCAATGGGAAGGGATGAACCTGAGCCTTCTTATTCTTCTTACATATCCAATCCATTCCTTGGATGATTTGATAAGCAATTTCTTGCTCTACAAGCTTATTAGGAACATATATAGGCAATATGTATGGTTGGACTATGATTACTTCTATCCTTATTATAGTGTAATCTGGATAGAACCACACATCGCCCATGGTCTCCACTTGTCTTTTGACTAGAGGATGAAACTTAGGCATAGGGATACCAGTGATTTCCTAAAAAATGATTGGGAAGATACCATCACATATGAATTTCATGTGATTCCTATATTTGAATATATGTAATTTGGAGTGATGATGGGAAATGATAGTTCTACCATTAGGAGACCAATTTTAGATTCTAGGGAAATTAATAGAGGCTAGGAGTGAATCCAATAGGTAAGATATCATAAAAAAATACTTGGAAGTATTTCCCTTGATGGTTGTAAATTTTTTGGTGAAGAAAAAAATTATTAGGTCTCCAATGAGAGGGGTTAAGTTCTGATCCAACATGCAATGGACATAAGATACCTAGACCTTACTCAAATAAGTATTAGAAGAGGAACCAAAGGTTCTTTTCAATAAGGTCATAACAAACCTAACACCCTCCCTGAATTGGGCAATAGGAATCTCACCATTAGGGGTCCTAAAAACATGGGAACCTTGGATTAACCAAGGTGAGAGGACTGAATCCAAGATTTTGGATTGTCCATTCTCTCAAGAATGGGAGGTCAACATGAGGCAAAGGGATCTTATAGTAAGCCTCAAAGGCCATGGGAGCTATACATGTAACTTTCTTGGTACTATAATGAATAATCCATTCCCCATCTATTCTGCAGTCAATGAAAATAGGAATAAGAAGGTCGATGCAATGCATTACCTCTAGTTTAGCATCCACATGGTGAAGGCATACCAACTGAATTGATACTAGGTCTTTTTATCTTTGGTGCACCATATCATTCCTCTTTTCTCTTTATTTTGCTTTGAAAAATTGAATCTAGGTCTTTCCATTTCATTGGTCTCTTGATCTTTAAGCTCACTAATTATGCCATGTTTCAAGCTCATGAGGCTTTTGAAAATTCCTCAACTTCATCACACTGTTGGATCAAATCTAGTGAGCAAGAAATCACCATTAGATCTTGGCTAGGGCCAGATCATTAACCTTATGCCTTTTAAAAGGACTTCAGGCTTGATGTACCATTGGATTAAATCTAGTGAATAAGTGATTGGTATTGGATCCTGCAAGATGCTTAACTTTTAATTAGTTCCATGATTATTTGAATCTTAGGCTTAAAAATGTCATTTAGAATTTTATGTTAAAATACACAAAATGACTTAGGCTAAAATCTTTATATACTAGGTTTGTCTTTGTAAAAAGCTAGGAATTTCTTAAAAGGTTTTTAGAAATACCTCCTTTGTTTAGGCTTTAAAAATTGTCTAAGTTAAATTTGATGGGTTTAGTCACATCAAATATGTCCTCACTGATGTAAAATGATGGGAGTGAACTTGTCAAATTTAGACAATGGAATTTATTGATCTAATAACTGAATGCCATGTGTAAAGCCCTTGGGAGTTCCCAAGGCTTCAGGGATTGTCTAGGTTAAATTTGATGGGTTTAGTCATGTAAAATATGTCCTCATAGACGTCAAATGATGAAAGTGAACCTATCAAATTTAAGGCATGGAATTTATTGATCTAATAATTGAATGCCACATATAAATCCCTCAGGAGTTCCCAAGGCTTTCGAGATTGTCTAGGTTAAATTTTTACAGGTTTGGTCACGTCAAATATATCCTCATAGATGTCAAATGATAGGGGTAAACCTATCAAATTTAAGATAATGGAATTTATTGATCCAATAATTGAATGCCACGTGTAAAGCCCTCGGGAGTTCCTAAAGCTTTGGCTTTAATTTTCACCATTAGATTAAAACCTCTGATCAAGTGATCACCATTGGATCCTTATTAGGGCCCAAATCATTGACTGTATGCCTTTATAAAATACTTCAAGCTTGACACACCATTAGATCAAATCTAGTGAAAAATCATAAAGCGTTATATCTGCAAAAGTGCACAAACTTTAAGTTAAAGCATGATCATGTATTAAATTTCCTGCTAGATTTTCTTGAAAATGTTTAAATTCAAACTCTTAGGGTTTACTTCTTGGGAACCCTGACTTCTTCCATGGAACCTAAAATTAATCACCTTAAAGATGATTATTAACAAAATTAATCCCTAACTTATGATCATAATCAGATATACCAAAACTCATGTCTTTTTTTAAGATTGACCTACATTTAAAATTCTAGATCAATAAATCTTTCACACTTATTCCAGAATACAAAGGTTATGGAAACAATCACAGGGGTCCCCTTTTCAAAAAAGAAAGATGGGGGGAGGGTGTTGTTCTCAACATATTTGTTTAAAAGTTCTAATTGGAATAGATTTTTGATTTACCGTCCTATGCAAATTCAATGACATCTTTGTTTTTGTGAGTCATTTTACCTTGGTCGGATTTCACGTGCCTTTTATTTCAAATCTTAAATTTTTTCCATGATAATCCCTTGTGTGTGTCATGTCCTAATGAGTCTTATATATGTAAAAATCATTCATAGTCATTTACTAATTCAGAATCAAAATATGAACCTTGCATAAGTTAGATTCTTCAATTGATCAAATATTTTGTTACATTTGAGAAACACCTTCACATTGGGCCACCTTTAGCCATTAATTACTTCAATATATTGTGGCATCATCCAGTTTTACCAAATTAAGGTTTATGAGAATAATCATGTAGTTGCATCATCACATCTACCTAGAAGAAAAGTTCCAAGCCATTACTTGATATCTAATTTACACTGCACTAGAACTACATAGAGTTTGATTCCAACATGTAGGATATGTAGCTACAACTTCATTGAAGTTTTCTAAATCAACTATTTATTTAAATTCTCTAAATTGAAAATATTTATTAATGTGGGATACTCACAACTTAATACTTATGATTTTATTAGGTATTAGAGTTTTCATAATAAATTTTGTTTTTCATTTTTGAATAATTTTGACCTAAATATCCAATGTGTAGGATATGTAACTGCAACTCCATTAAAGTTTTCTAACTCAACTAATTATTTACCTTTTTTTTTCAAATATTATCAATGTGAGATACTCACAACTTAATACTTATGATTTTATTAAGTATTAAAGCTTTCATAATAAATTTTGTTTTTCATTTTTGAATAATTTTGACCTAAATATATTCAAGTGACCAAGTTCTAGTAGTAGTAGTAGTAGTAGTTATTATTATTATTATTATTATTATTATTATTATTATTATTATTATTATTATTATTATTATTATGTACCATGTTATATAAATATGTATGTTGTTCTCACCGTCATACCTCAATGTTGGTTTTGTTGGAATAAAAAATCATAAAGAGATGCCATCTCTATGATATCTAATAATTGGATTAATTGTAAGTCTCAAATATAATTTTATTTGGGATAGATATTTTTATATATTTAATAAGATGACATTTTTATTGCTTGAAGACACAAACATAGTAACAAAAGATAAATAGTTGGAAACACAAACAATTAAGTCCTTTTTGTTGGATTAGGATTGACAAGTTACATGAAAATAACATGTATTTTTTTATTTATTTTTTAAAATTTTAAAATTATGTTTTGAATTTGATATTATATTGAATATCTATAATTAGGCAAACATACTCAATTTTTTAATATTTTTTTAAGTTATAAATTTAGGTTGTGATCTTACCAATGTAATTAATGTCGAGAATGAAGATTGAGGATCATGAATTGTAAACAAAGTATAAAGTGTTTCAGGATCTAATTTTGTTTGGAATGATTTCAATGAATTTTTATTGTCTTTATTTATGAAATTCAATAAATGTTCTATTTTTCAATGGATTTATCTGTATATAATATCTTATCTATCTTGTTGTTTAACTTAATAGACAAAATCCATTGCATTTCAAGATCTAAGAAAATATTTTAACATTTTTAATTGACATTTAAATGTTTAGAAAATAGATTTTTTTTGATGCATTTGAAGGTTTGAGGAAATTTTCTTTTGTTACACACAATCATGGATAAATTAGAATACATAAATGGTTTTATTGAGTACTTTGAGCACATCGTGAGAAGTAAAATTAGGTCACAATTACAATGGCTAGATAGTTTATGTAGAACATGAAATTAAATGTATATGGACTCTGAACACTAATTCTTGTTATGCATGTGAGTTTTATCTCCAATTAATCAGACACACAAAATTACTAAATTATTTAAATAAAAAAATATTATTTTTTATGTGTAATTAGTATCTAAATGCATGTCCCAAATGGATGAAATTATGTATAAAAAATATATCTATATTTAAGTAACTAGTACAAACCCATATATGCAAAGACACCAAAACACCCAATGCATAAAGAGAAAACACATATACCCACCATGCACACCATATACACACTGCATATACACACATGTAACTAGTAAACACCCATATGTGTAGAGACATAAAAACATCCAACATAATGAGTATGTGCATACAAAGGTAACTAAAAAATAGAAAAAATGTAAAACTTTTTTTTGTGGCTTTGCTTCAAACATATTTGAATACATATTGATGGGGTATGCATATGTTTTTTTTATTATATACACAATGACTATATTATGCTTAATACCTTTTTAAATAAAAAATATAAACTAAAAAAATGTAAAACTTCTTTTATGGGTATTTTGAAAATAAAAATGCATGTTTATTTTGCAACACCTACATGGATTTGTTTATAAATAATTAATATACATAGTTAATATATCATGTTTATATTATAATTCAAATAAAAAAATATAAGGATAAAAGATAGTGTTACTTACTAACAAAGAGCTGGAGGTTGCACCAATTTCATAGACCTATCAATGGAGGAATAACAAATTA
This sequence comes from Torreya grandis, assembly GCA_037957365.1. Classification (NCBI taxonomy): domain Eukaryota; kingdom Viridiplantae; phylum Streptophyta; class Pinopsida; order Cupressales; family Taxaceae; genus Torreya; species Torreya grandis. The sequence continues at coordinate 2,193,981 of JARHVA010001240.1, read as the reverse complement.
ACAATGATCTCATCTATGTTGAAGTATTCGAAGTTTTCTTCAAAAACTAAACCTATAAAACATTATGAATTAAGTAAATACAACACTATTGAATGCAATGAATAGGGGCAAAATGATGTGTTCAACTTATTAAATGTATTAAACACATATGCATGCCAATATGAATTGAACACACAATCATCCACTAAATAATATTTTTTGATACATATCTTATTCATAGGAAGCATTCATTGGAGCAAATTATTTTACCCTATCTATTTCATCCTCATATAAGCATGCACACTTTCCTATTTAGTTTTACATGATGATATTTTATGATTGTTAAATACATGTGATATATACAAATTTTCAAATATTTTCAACCCTTGGGCTATATATTTTATGGAACATGAATGCATTTAATGTTTTTTGAGATGAGTGATTGTAACACATTTTTTTCAATTCATCACCTCAAAAGTGGGGAAAATATCCAAATTTTTAAATAATTGAGAAAAATATTGAGAAATAATTTTTAAAAATTTGAGTGAATTGAGAGCACCATAAATGGTCAATTTGTCTAATTCCTTATTTAAAAAGTGGACTGAGTTGTCAAAACTCCATGAGAAGTGTTAAATATGTCTAGATTTTTTATAAAAGTTATAATCATGATAGAATTTTGATTTGCAGTCTTATGTAGATTCAATGACCTCTATGTTTTGGTGGGTCCTTCATTGGCTAGATTTCTTGTGCCCTTGATTTTGCATATTAATTTTTTCCATGATCAACCATTGCATGTATCATGTCCTAAGGATACACACACACACACACACACACAAATCATTCCTAATCATTTAACAAGTAAGAATCAGACAATGAGCCTTCCATAAGTTAGAGTTTTTAATTGATCAAAATCCTTTGATACACTTGAAAAGGTGCCTTCATATTGGCCACCTTTAGCCATTTATTACTTCAAGCTATTGTGAAATCCTTCACTTGTACTAAAAGAGGGTGTAGGTGATTTTTCATGTAGTTACATCATCACACCTACTTGGAAGAGGAGGTTCAAGCCAATGTTTGAGATACAAATTACATTATGCCTACTTATGTTCTTTTATCATTCTTTGTCATTTTACTAGCTCATTACTTATCCAGTCATTTTATTTATTCTTATTTACTATTTTTGGCTATTCGAGTAAGTCTAATTTATCATTTTATAATTATATATTCTATACATTCCTTGTGCATCTTGGTGTTATTATTTATTTAGTGCCATCATATTCTAGTGTCATAATTTAATAAAACACCAAGTTTAATAAGTAATCATTTATTCAATGATTTTTTGATCATGTTTTCATAACTTATATGTACCATGTTATATGTATACATGTTATTATTTCCATCATATCTTAGCATTGGTCTTGTTAAAATAAAATATTATAAAGAGATGCCCTCTCTATGATATCTAAGAATTGGAATAATTATAAGTCACATTTCATTTTTTTGGGTTAGGTATATTTTTGTATTGAACAAGATAATATTTTTATTATTGAAGTCATAATTAGAGTGATAAAATAGAAATAGATGGAAACATAGACCACAAATTCCTTTCTAATAGATTAGGATTGATAGGGTAAATAAAAAATAACATGTGTTTTTTAATATTTTTTAAATTATATTTTGAATTTGATTTTATACTAATTGGTTAAAATTAATGTGTATGATTTATTTTATAGGAAATTCCATAGTGCTATCTTTATTTATTATTCCTACCAATGTATTTAACATCAAGAATGGAGGATGAGGATCATGAGTTTTCAATAAGGTGTAGTGTGTTTCATAATCTAATTCTAGTTGAAATGATTTTAATATATTTTTTATTGTCTCTATCTATGCAATCTAAGAAATGTTCTATTCCATAATGGCTTTATCTAGATATAGTATTTGATTTATCTTGTTGTCTAGCTTAATAGACAAAATCTATTGCATTTCAAGATTTGAGGAAAGATATTAGCATTTGTAATAGACATTTCAATGTTTATCAACTAGACGAAATTTGATGCATTTCAAGGTTCAAGTTTTTTTGGGGGAACATAAACATGGATTAGAATACCTAAATGGCTGAACTGAGTACTCTAAGCACATGGAATGTGTTTTAGGTGAGGACTAAAAGTGGAGGACAATTATAATGGTCATATAGTTTAGAAAACATGAAATTAAATGCATATGGCCTTTTAACAACATTGTTTACTATGCATGAGAGTTTGATTTTTAATTAGTTAGACAAATAAAAGTACTAAACTATTTCATAAAAAGCCTTAAAAACTATGTAAATATTATCTAATTACAAATCCAAAATTGATGAAACTATGCCTAACAAACTTATATGTCTAGGTAACCAGTACAAACCTATATATGTAGAGACACGAAAACACCCAACATAATGGGTATGTGCATACTAATCCAATACATATATCCACCATATGTACACCATATACATAATGGACATACACACAGGTAACCAATACAAACCTATATGTGTAGAGATACAAAAACCCTTGACATAGTGGGTATGTGCATATGAAGTCAACTACAAAATATAAATAATACAAAATTTTATTTCTGGATTTGCTTCAAACATATATGAATATGTATTGTTAGGGCATGCACATAGTTTTTTTTACTATATATATATATATGTATATAATATATCCATCTTATATTTTTTTAAGAAAAAAATAAACTAAAAAATATATAAAACTTCTCTTGTGGGTATTCTACAAACAAAAATGTAAAACTTCTCTTGTGGATATTTATATCATAATGCATTCCATTTCCACTCAAATTTGTCATAATCACTAGACCCATTTTACATATTCTGAATCAAAACCTATGTATCCTTGTGACTCTCCCATTTTGATCTAACCTATTCCAACCAATGTACTTGCCAAATGGTCATTAGACATAACAATGCTTTTGTGGATTCATTTTTCATAGTTAGTGCATTTGATACAACATTATCTTTTCCTTTATTATAGATAATTTCAAATTCATATCCCAACATCTTAGTTACCCATTTTTTTGTTCTTACAAAGATAATCATTTTTATAAGAAATATTTTAGACTATCATGATAATTATTTACCTTAAAGTGTTTACCCATTAGATAAGGTCTTCATTGTTTGATTACATGTAGAATAGCCAACATATCCTTCTGATAGATTAGTTGTATATTATTTTCACCCTTGAGTTGAAAAATCTCAAATGCGATGGGTCTTCCTTCTTATATGATTAATTCCCCCATGCCATACCCTGATGCATCACATTCAACAATAAAAGTTTGGGAAAAATTAGGGGTAGCCAAAACTGGAGTGGTGTACATGGCCTCCTTTAGCTCCTAAAAGGCCATGATTCCTGATTCATTCCAATGTAATGAGTCCTTATTCAATAAATTATGAGTGATGTTGCTATGCTATCATAATTTATCACAAATTTGTGATAGTAACCTATGAGTCCCAAAAAACCTTAGAGATTCTTGAGGGTTTTTGGCACTTGCCACTCCATAGATTTGATTTTCTTAGGGTCTAATTTGATTCCTTCATGTGAAAAAATATGAAACAAATACTCCACCTCTTGGATTACAAAATCACATTTTGAAGGTTTTACATAAAGTTAATGTTGTTCTATCACTAATAGAACTTGTTTCACATGCTACAAATGTTCTTCTAAAGATGTACTATAGATTAGGATGTTATTAAAAAACACCAACACAAATTTCCTTAAAAAGGCCTAAAAATAATGTTCATCAAACTTGGAAATGTAGATGGTGCATCTATGAGACCAAAATGCATGACCAAAAACTCATAATAACCTTCATGAGTTTTAGAGCTATTTTAGGGATATCCTCATCTCTAATTTGAATTTGATGGTACCTATAATAAAGATCTAGTTTTGTAAAATAAACACCACCATGTAACTCATATAACAAATCATCAATTACCAAAATAGGGAACTTATCTTTGAAGTAATTTTATGACATGATCATGTTCTCTTCTAGGTGGAAGTCCTTTTGGCAAGGCACTAAAAATAACTAGATGGTCATCAATAATCATCTCTACATAAAGATGTATAGACACCTTTGTTGGATGAAATTATATGGAACATGATTTTTCTATAAATCCTTCAGTCTCTTTTCTGAGAATATTTATCATTTGATGTGAACTAACCAATTGTGGATATTTTTCCCATAATCCATGTAGTCCAAATATCCTAGCTTCAAAATGAAAGCACATGAATATTTCATGGAATTTCATCTCAATTGTGCCCAAGGTTGTGAGCCATTAGAATATGAGAAAAATATCTACCCCTCCCATGGGAATAACAAACATAGGAGTATCTAGCTTGTAGTCACCCACAACAAGCTTAATACTATGGCATTTTTTAGAATAATTGACTATACCACCATCCACAATCATGACCTAAAATTCTGGAGCTGGATAAATGAAATAATTTAAATGATTAGCCAACTTACTATTGTTGAAGTTATGTGTAATCGTTGAGTCAATCAAAACAATTAACTTATGTTTCTCAAGGAAACCCATAACTTTAAAGGTTTGAGGAATGCTAATACCTGAAAGTGCATGATAACAAATAGTTGGTTTGGGTTCTTTAGATTCTATATCTAACACCTCTTCATTTTCACTTGATGCTTCATCATCATAATCTTAGTCATTGAACCCTTAAATGTATAACAATTTCTTCACAAAAAATTTATGTCCTTTGCTCAATTTACTATTACAATTGATACATAAACCTTTCATTCATTTCTCTTAAATTTGTTGATGTGTCAATCTATTAGGCTAAGGGTATGATGGTAATAAGTTTATTCAATCTTTTATGTTAGTGAATGACTGCCTCTTGATAGATTTTTTTCCTCTAACCTAAGTGCCTTGATAATATATTCATAAAAATTATCTATATTAAACATGCGTGCCTCATGTTCAATGTGGTCCTTGAGATCTCTAAGAAACAAGTCATTTAGGTGCTCCTCAAGAATGTTATCCACTTGAAAAGAGAGGTTTTGGAATTAATGAATATAATCCTTGACTGATCCTATTTATATTAGATTTAATAGTTGACTAAATTGGTTGTCACTCACACTAGTACTATAGTGTATTTGTATCTCCTCCATAAAAGCATACCAAGTGAGATTGAGAGCCTTCTTCTTCTTTGAGACACAATCATTGATACCAATTGAATTGTTCTAGTTCTAGATATAAGGATTCCATGACCACCATTTAGACATATGGAATCTATTTTATATCAAAAAAATCTCCATTTGGTTGATCGAGGTGATTGGATCCTTCCCATCAATATTTCACATTTCCACTTTTGGCATCATGTTCCTTGGATGTGAGGTACTTAAATTTGGATTGGGCTAGCTGAAATATCCATTGTAGTTATGTTTTACAATGGTGATAGGTGGTTATATTATTTGAATATTTATCAAATTTATCACCATATCTTCCAAGGTATCTGGTATGATCTTCATTTCAAAATGTAGGCCTTACACATAAGATTGTATGTCATGCATATTGTATTCAAACTAGCTTACTTTATGATCTATTGCTAAAAATTACTAGAACATCTAATTAAATCTCCATTATGACTCCATATATTCTTTATGAGTTGTTTTGCCCAAAGTTTCAACACCCTTTTCTTGGCCCCTAGTTTACAGACCTGCCATAACAAGGCTTGACAATGGTGTTCCTGATTGTCAGATTTGGCCCAAATTTGAACAAGATTTTTTCACTAATGTTAGCCTCAAAATAAAAATTACAAATAAAAAACCCTCACTATATTTTTTTAAGCTTTCCAAAAATGTAAATAAATCTAACTAAATCAGTAATAACTATCACAAAATAGATCTCCAAACCCTAATGTTTTTAATGAGATGTCCTTCAATGACCCTCAAACCATATTAAAAACATTGAATATAAATTCACAACTGATTTAGAGATATAAGTGATTCTCTAATATTAGTTTTCACACAATCAATGGCTCAAATCAATGCTCTGATACCGTTTTTAAGGAAATTACTTCACTAATAAAGTATAATAACAATAATAGATATAATATTTTTGAAATAAAGTATAATATATGATCAAATTATGAGCCACTTCAAGGGGGAAACCTCCACAACCTTACAATAAGAACATAATTCACAATATGATGACCTAGCGCTAATCCCTACCTCTTATTTATAGTTTTCTTAGGCTATGGTTATTCTATAGGCCAACCTATCTAACCAAATAAGTTCCTAGAAAAATGAAATATAATAAGGAAGGGGTTATGTAATCTACAAGTAGGATACACATATCCAAACACATGCTATAGGCTAAGGGCATAGTAAAACCCATATGTGTAGAGATAAAACATTCAACATAATGGGTATGTGCATACAAAGGTACCTAAAAAATAGAAAGAATACAAAACTTTTGTTGTGGGTTTGCTTCAAATATATTTGAATATGTATTGATGGGGCATGCATATGGTTTGTTTACTATATACACAATGATTATATTTTGCTTAATACTTTTTTAAAGAAAAAATATAAACTAAAAAAACATAAAACTTCCATTATGGGTATTTTGAAAACAAAAATGCATGTCTATTTTAGGGCATCCACATGGATTTATCACAAATAATTAATATAAAAACTTAATAAATCATGTTTATATTATATTTCAAATAAAAAATGGATAAAAGGTAGTGTCAATTACTAACAAAGAGTTACAAGTTGGATCAATTTCATAGACCATCTCAATACTATCAAAATCGAGGAATAACACACTACCAATTATCTTGTATACATAAAAGTATTTTTTAGTTTTATTTTAAAAGTAAACCTGTAAAATGTCATGAATTAAGTAAAGACAACACAATTGAATGTAATGAATAGGGGGAAAGATGATGTGTTTGGCATATTAAATGTGAAAGAGGAAAAATATTAAACACATATACATGCTAGTATGAATTAAACATAAAATCATGCAATATATATATTTTTGCTACACATATTATGTAGAGAAAGCATTCATTGGGAGGTATTATTCCCCCATCTATTTCATCCTCATATAAACATGCACACTTTCCTATTGAGCTTTACATGATATTTTATGATGGTTACATACATGTGATTTATATGATTTTTAAAACATTTTCAACACTTTGGTTATATATCTTTTCTCATACACATTGTTTTTGAGATGAGTGATTATAGAAATTATTTCTCAATCCATCACCTTAAAAGGAGGGGACATATCTTGATATTTAAATAACTGAGAAAAATATTGGGAAAAAGATTAAGTAATAATTTTTCAAAATTTGAGCAAATTGAGAGCACCATAAATTGTCCATTTATCTACGTCCTTATTCATAAAGTGGATTGGGTTTTTAAAAATCCATGAGAAGTGTTAATTATGTCTATAATTTATCTAAAATTTCTAATCATAATAGAATTTTTATTTACATTTTTATGTAGATTCAACTACCTCTATGTTTTTTGGGTCCTTCTTCATTGGTTATATTTCCTACGTGCTTGATTTTTCATCTTAATTTTTTTCATGATCAACCATTACATGTGTCATGTACTAATACATTATATTGAAGACTCTAACTTATGGAAGGCTCATTGTTTGATTTTTACTTGGTAAATGACTAGGAATTATATATATATATATATATATATATATAATTCCTAGTCATTTACCAAGTAATAATCAAACAATGAGCCTTCCATAAGTTAGAGTCTTCAATTGATCAAAAGCCTTTGCTACACTTGAAAATGTGCCTTCATATTGGACCACCTATGGCCATTCATTACTTCAAGCTATTGTGACATCATACGATTGTACTAGAAGAGGGTGTAGGAGAATGTTCATGTAGTTACATCATTACATATACTTGAAAGAGGAGGTTCAAGCCAATGTTTGAGATACAAATTACACTTTGCCTATGTGTGTTTTTTCTTATCATTCTTTATCATTAAATACTCATTCATTACTTGTCCAATCATTTTATTTATGATTCTTTACTATTTTCATCTATTAAGATAGGTCGGATTTATTATTTTAGAATTTTATATTCTAAATCTCCCTTGTGCATCTTGGTTTTATTATTTATTTAGTGTCATTATACTCTAATGTCACAATTTAATAAAACAACAAGTTTAATAAGTAATAATTTATTCAATAAAATTTTCCTCATTTTTCTCATAACTTATTTGTATTATGTTATATGTATACACGTTGTTCTCACCATCATATCTTAACATTGGTTTTGTTAGAATAAAATATTATAAAGAGATGCCCTCTGTATGATATCTAAGAATTGGATTGATTGCAAGTCATTTTTTCTGACTAGGTATCTTTGCATATCGAACAAGATAATTTTTTTTATTGCTTGAAGTCATAAGTAGAGAGACAAAATAGAAATAGATAGAAACATAGACCATAAAGTCCTTTTTTTAAGATTATGATTGACATAGTAAATAAAAAATAACACGTGTTTTCTAATATTTTTTAATTGTATTTTGAATTTGAATTTATATTGATTAGTTATAATTCAATGTGTATAATTTATTTTATAAGAAATTTTCTAATTTTAATTTTATTTATTATTCATGCCAATGTACTTAATATCGAGAATAGAGGTTGAAGATCATGAATTTCTAATAAAATGTAAAGTGTTTCAAGATTTAATTCTAATTGAAATGATTTTAATTTATTTTTACTCTATTTATACAATCTTAGAAATATTCTATTTTACAATAACTTTATCCAAATTTAATATTTGATTTATCTTGTTTTCTAATTTAATAGACAAAATCTATTACATTTCAAAGATTTGAAGAAAGATATTAACATTTTTAATATACATTTCAATTTTTATCATATAGACAAAATCTAATGCATTTCAGGTTCCAAGATTTGTTTTTCAAATAAACGTGGAGAAATTAGAATACTTAAATGATTGTACCGAGTACTCTAAGCAAATGGAATGTGTTTTAGGTGAGGACTAAAAGTGGAAGACAATTGTAATGTGTTTAAGAAACATGAAATTAAATGCATATGACCTTTGAATAATAATGTTTGTTATGCATGTGAGTTTGATCTCTAATTAAGTAGACAAATAAAATTACTAAACTCTTTCAGAAAAAACCTTAATAATTATGTAAATATTATTTAATTGTAAATCCAAAATGGATGGTATGTATATAATATTTTTATGTCTAAATAATCAGTACAAACCTATATATGTAGAGACAAAAAACACTTAACATAATGGGTATGTTACACATAATTAACACATATATCCACTATATACATAATGAATTTACATATAGGTGACCAATACAAACTTATATGTATAGAAATACAATTTTTTTTTTGATATAATGGGTATGTGCATACAAAAACAACTACAAAATAAAAAAATTGTAAAACTTTCTTTCTAGATTTTATTCAAACATATTTGAATATGTATTATTATATATTATTAGAGTATGTACATAATTTGTTTTTAAATATATATAGTGAATATATCTATTTTATATTTTCTTAATGAAAAAAACAATTTAAAAAAACATAATTTAATAAAATTGCATAATTATTTTGAGGCACTTACATAACTTTGTTCACAAACAATACATATATAAATAAAATATATCACATTTATATAATATTTTAAAGAATAAATATAAAGACAAAAAGTAGTGTCCATTATTAACAAATAATTTTAGGTTACACCCATTCATATATTATCTTAGTATTATTAGAGTGGAAGAGAAGTACATTACCAATGACCTCATCTAGGTTGAAGTAGAGTTTTCTCTACAAAATAGACTTGCAAAAATTTATGAATTAACCAAATTCAACATTATTGAATTCAACTAACAGGAAGCAAAATGATGTTCCTGACCTATTGAATTTGAAGTAGATAAACATTAAATACATATGCATGCCAACATTAATTAAATATAAAATCATGCGAATGTTAATATTTTTTGACATTTTGATAATTATTTTAATAAATAAAATTAATAAAAAATAATCTTTTATTTAAGTAAAAAAATATATTTTTCCTCTAAAGAGTATAACCCACACCTAAATATTATATAAAACACATGATATAATTTGATTGAACTATGCAAAAGTAAATATTTGTTTGGATGAAAGCTATATTCCTTGCTTAAAAAGTGGAGAAAAATGACGTAAAACATGTGCATAGATTATCTTTAGAAAAAAAAAAAAAAGACCAAAATGTGAAGATATGTTAATTAAAAATTATTGTATTTAGGTGTCATTACTAAGCATAGTTCTATAGATCTCATTTGCTATCACATCTCAATATTCATCTGATTCATCCATTTTATTCCATCTTTTTATTTCATAATTTTATTTTAGATTTAGTTTTCAATTTCAATTTTATAGATTTAAAACAATTCATTGTTCTATATAATGGTCACGAGTTATTAAAACAATTTTTTTTTAAATATATTTTTTTATAATTTTATTAATATATTATAATTACTATTAGATAATAATATACATATTCATATTTGTATTATTGGTGTCATATTCATAAATCATATTTAACATCTCCATAAAATATATCCCAAATTCTCAAAGCTAAAATTGGCATATCCATTAAGTAAAAATTTCACAAGCGAATGTTAATGTACATAAATTAATACATGACATATTCAAAAGAACACGTTACAATCCTTAAAATGGGGAGCATGTAACCATTACCAATCAAATTTGAAAGATTGGGCTTAGTTTCATGTTGAAGAATATATATTCATCCAACCCATTCATGGTGAAAAATTATATTTTATTTGACAAGAATAAACTAAGTACATATATCTTTTTTCTAATTTTTATAGATTTAACACACTTATATATTTTTACCAATTTTTATAGACTTAAATTTTTTAAAAAATTGAATACTTCAAAATTTACAAGAGTTAAATGTATGAACGTATAAACATGTTTATATTATTAAATTGTAATATATAATAAATTATTTTTTAATATTTTATGGAATAAAATGAAAATGTTTAGATGGACTTAAAAAATTCTTAACAAATGATTATAAAAATATCTATTTTTTCTTTGATATTTTATTCTTTAAATATAAGTGTCTTAACTTTTTAAAAGTAATGAAAATCAATCATTAAATTTAATTTTTATATGAAAAAAAATATGTGTCCTAACTTTTTAAAAGCAATGATAATCAATAAAAATATGTGTCCTAATTTTTATATGGAAAGAATGATCAAATAAAACATATTTGAATAAATAATTTTTTTAAAGTAGATTTTTAAATAAAATAAATAAAATAATTTTTTATTATTTATTAGATATAATATACACACATTTAAAAGTACATTTCTCACCATCAAAAAAAAATTTAAATTATTATTATCTAAACATATTTAAAAAATAATAATTAAATAATTAAAACATTAAAAATTAAAAAATAATATTAAACTCTTTGAATGTCTACAAATTTCACTCATAAAAACTATTAATATTTGACTTTTAAACATCATCAATGGATGTTTTTTAACACGTGAATAAGAAGCAAAGGAAAATTTGCCAACCGATAAAAAGAAAAAGGAATAATCCATAACTTAATAATGAAATTTTTTAGTAAAGCATAACTTAAAGTTGTTAAATGTGGAAAATGTGAAAGAAAGTCCACTAAAGAAAGTGGGATAATAAGTGATGTGTTGAGGTTATGGAAAAACATATTAATATAGATTTGGATCTAATAATGAAAAATTGTTTGATATGATATTTGAGGGTTTGATTGTGATAGCACTCAAGGTATAAGTAAGAGTTTGAGAGTAATATTTATCGGTGTTAGATTAATTATTATGAAATTTTCAATTTTGAGAGATTTAGTAGTCGTTTAAATAATTTTTCAATTATTTAAAATGGTTTATGGATAATGATTTTGATTGAGGTTGGTTTTTTCAAATAAATAAGGAAAAGATGGGGCTACTTTAATATATTCAATTAAAGTCGAACATATTAACCTAGGTTAAATAATATGGTTAATATGTTAGACTGATTTAATAGGATGTGATCAGGGGGTTACATGTTAAAAGGGGTTATGACTGTAACACAGGAGGTAGTCTAGGGTACCCAAAGTGTTTTAAGGCTAAGGGTCATCAAAAAATTATATTAGTTTGATCACGACTCACCGACCTATAATATCCCATATGAAGGGAAGACAACGTGCCAAAAATTCCATGTAAACAAGTCAATAACCATTTTTTGATATATAAAAAGGGTAGCAATCATATATTAGAATACGTTATCCCATAACATGTGTGTGAAATTGAAATACAATGCAAGCTATCAACATTAGAAGAAATTTGTTATTACTATATCTATTTATTTATATTATTAGTAATTGCACTAAAAAGGTGCAATGAAAATGTCGATAGAGGAAAAAACATTGTAGAAAGAGGGAAGGAGATCGATAATAAGAAAAAAAATGAGAAGTTAAAGGAATTGGAAAATCAGAACATTACGTGAAGGTATGCACAAAGAAATGAAGACAAACAACTAATAGAGATACAATTATAATAAAAAGTGAAGTAGCTAGGCAAGAGGGAATTGTGACATGGAACACAACCTTTGCTCTTCTCTTTTTCTAATCTAAACATACATATTATCTTACATTGTCACATATCATTGAAAAGAGAAAGGAGGAGAGGTGCAATGGTCTTGTAATGAATAGACTCTTGAAGATAGAGAAACGAAGACAAACCAATAATAGAAGTATGTGTTTATAAAAAGAGTGAAGTAGCTAGGCAAAAGGGAATGGTGGCATGAAACACAACCTTTGCTCTTCTCTTTTTTTGATTTTAACATATGAACTATCTTGCGTTGGCACATATCATTGAAAATAGAAAAGAGGAGAGATGTGAAGGTCTTGTAATGATCAGACTCTAGAAGACAAAAAAATGAAAATAAAAAATAATATAAGTACAATTATAATAAAGAGTGAAGTAGTTAGGTGAGAGGGAATTCTGAAATATAACACAACCTTTGCTCTTCTCTTTTTCTGATCTTAACATATACACTATCTTGCATTGTTGCATATATTTGAAAAGAGAAATAAGGAGAGATGTGAAGGTCTTGTAATGATAATAATTTGAGATTGCAATAAAATTCAATCCTTGATACTCAATGTTACCAATGTCAATTGTTGATTTTTACAATGTTAGGCTTTGTGACAACGTTTATGTATGGTTAGATCCCAAGCCTTTTTTAATGGAAGTCATTTTCTATTGCCATAAGTAATATGTGGGATTGGAATATGTTTAGGATTGTTCATATCCCATGCTGGACATGTATATATTTTATAATTGGGCAATGACAACATTGGCAAATTGGGCAGATTAGTGCCAATTTTATAAACAATAACATCAACTTGCTCAACACTACCATTGACCAAGCTGGCCTCCACTCATAAATTGGTAGTACACATGATTTTTTATTCCTTGCAAAAAATAATGTTAGCCTCTAATTGATCATCATCAATATCTCCCAAAGTTTTTTTTCTAGTATGCTCTACATTACCATGTGCATTTGGTATACAACATTTATTTATTATGTATTATAGCCAAACTATTCATTGAATGCAAATGTCTTAAAGAATAAAATATAGCTCTTTCTTTTGGAAATAGATATGCATTTGTTTGAGACATGTGCAGATCCCAATCTTCAATAGTTGGTTCAACATTTTAGTATATTTAATAAGAGGTTTTGAAGATCCACTTCACATGCATTAGAACCTTACTGGTGGAAAATTGTATACGATGTGATAACAATGTTAAATTTATGCCAATGAGTAGAACCATATGATGTTCTTACATACATTGGTATGTCTTTCACTAGAGGTAGTTGACCCAAGTCACAAATGAAGATGATATATCTCGGCCAAATAGTATGTACTTGTGTTAGGGGAAAGCCTCACATAAACACTGGTAAATACATGTCAACAATTTTGGGCCTATAAAACTCATTTCATCAAAGAGAATGCAGTGGATATGTTTCAAATATTCTCGGGAAAATTAAAGTAATTTCCCTTCAAGTGGTTTCATTTCCTTTATAGTTATGCAAAGGCTTGCATGTATCGTTCAAGCATTACTATTAAATGCATCAATGCTAGTTGGAGCGATCAATAATAAGGGAGAGTTGTTCTGAGTTACTTTTAAACTCAATAGGTGCTTGATTTTGTTGATAAGGTATGATTTCCCTATATTGGAAGTTAGATTATAATTTTCAATTGAAGCATTATATCCTATTGATTGTAGTGGTGTAAAAGAACATTAATTGCAAAATTTTGTTTTTGTAGACAAAGTAACATAAATGGAGAAGATGGAGGAATAGACTTAAGAGATTTGGTGTGTTTCTTTATTGATCTCTATAAAAGAGGTAGCTATTTTTTGTAATGATGAGGGAAAATTATTATTTTCCCAATTATGATGCATGTCAAAATCATAATGATTAAGCATATCAAGCTCATTTATTTTTATATTATTGTTGGGGTTAAGTTGTGATAAGACTTGCATTTCATCAAGTTATTTGGATCCATGATCAAGTATGAAATAATTTGAAGGGTCGTATTTTGAATTTATTTCATTCTTAGAAGGTGTACGGTCAACATGCCATGGATGGCATGAATTTTGCATACATTACCAACTTGAAATATTTTCTTGGGTGGAGCCACCAATGTCTACAATGATGTTCTAAAATGGTTTATATAAGAGGATATCTATCCAAAAAATGATGCATAGGAAGTCAAATATTTCAATGGGATCATAAAGTACCAAGGGTAGACATGAACAATGGCTAGTATTTATCTTTTTTTCTATTTATGATTACAATAGTTTTTTTGTTTATGTATTGGCAAGTGTAGGCACAAATGACAAGGTATAAACAATGTAAAACTTTCCTTCTAGGTTTGCTTCAAAAATGTATGAATGCATTGTTAGGACATGTGCATGGTTTGTTTATGATAAATACAATGAAAATTGAAAAAATGTAAAACTTATCTTGTGGTTATTTGTAAACAAAAATGCTTATTTTTTTTGGGGCACCTTCATGGCTTTGCTTATTTTACACACGCACGCACGCGTGCGCGCCCACACACACACACACACACACACACACCACTAAAAAAGTAGTGTCCATTACTAAAAAAGTGATGCAAGTTGCATCCATTCATATATCATCTCTGTACTATAATAGTAGAAAAAAAGTAAATTATCAATGATCTCAATAATATTAAAATATTCTAATTTTTTTCTGCACATAAACTTGCAAATTGTCATGAATAGATCATAGTCAACACCATTGAATGCAATGAAAAGGGGGAAAGCTGGCGTCCTTGACCTGCAGAATGCGAAATAGGAAAATATTAAATGCATATACATGCCGACACTAATTAAACACAAAATCATGTAATTGATAATATTTTTTGACATTTTAAAAATTATTTCGATAAATGAAATTGATGAAAAATAATCTTTTTTAAATATATATAAATATATCCTTCATCTAAATAATTTATATATGTTATGTTTTTATTGGCCAATACAAAAGTCCCTATTTTTCACTAATTAAAAATATAAAAAATATTTCAATGAATAAAATTCAAAAAAAAATATTTAAAAAAATCTTTAAAAAATTATTAAAAAAAAACAAAAAATAAAACACATAACTCATTGTGATTGGGGAATGGAAAAGTAACTATTTGTTTGGTTGAAAGCTATCTTTCACTTTTAACATAAAACATGTGCATAGATTATGCGTAGAAAACACAACCAAAATGTGGGGATAAGTTAATTAAAAATTGTGGCATTATTTTTGAATTATATTTTTCTTGCAATCTTATTAAAATATTATAGTTATTATTAAACAAAAATATAAATATTCATATTTATATTATTGGTTTTATATTTGTAAATCATATTTAGCATGTTTGTAAAATATATTCGCTATTCTCAAAACTAGAGTTGGCATGTCTACTAGGTATAAAGTTTGGTGAAGTACATTAATCATAGATATCATATACATGTAAAAAAAGTGAAATGTGCCACTATTTGTCATAACATAAAATCTAATAAGATGGTGTAAGTGTTCTCGATGTGTGAATTACATAAATTAATACATGACACATACAAGAGAACATGTGACAACCCCTAAAATAGGGAGCATGTGCTCATTACCAATCAAATTTGAAGGGTATATACTCATCTAACCCTTTCATGATGAAATATTATAATAAATAATTAGACTTCAATTGACAAGAGTAAACTAAGTACACACTTATATCCCTTTTTCCAAAATTTAAAGACTAAAAATTATAAAGACAATTGAACACTTACAAGAGTTAAATTTAATGGACATTTAAAAATATTTATCTTTTTTAATTTTAAAATACAATGAATTATTTTTTGCATATTTTATAAAATGAAATGGGAAAGTTTGAGTAGATCATATATATATTTTTTAAGATTACATAAATATTTATGAATTATTATAGAAATATATATTTATTCTTTGATATTTCATTCTTTAAAGATGAGTATTGTAACTTTTAAAAAGTAATGAAAGTCAACCATTAAATTTAACTCTTATATGAATGAAGTGATCAAACAAAGTATATTTGGACAAATAGTTTTTTTTTAAAATAAGATTTTACGTGAAATAAATGAGATTGTTTTTCATTATTTATTAGAATGTAATGTACCACATTATTTAGAAGCACATTTCTCACTATTGAAAAGAGTTCAGATTATGATTGTGTAATTATATCCTTCAAAAA
Organism: Torreya grandis; assembly: GCA_037957365.1. Taxonomy (NCBI): domain Eukaryota; kingdom Viridiplantae; phylum Streptophyta; class Pinopsida; order Cupressales; family Taxaceae; genus Torreya; species Torreya grandis. The sequence continues at coordinate 2,177,092 of JARHVA010001240.1, read as the reverse complement.
ATCAAATATTTTGGTGATTATAATTAAAAAATGGAAATATTAAAAATTAAAAGATAATATTGAACTCTTTGAATGATTACAAATCTTATTTTTAAAAACTATATGTATGTGTGTGTGTGTGTGTGGAAAACATCTCAAAGAGATGTTACATTCGGGTGAGACCTAAGGAGGTAGGGGTATCTCTTCAATCAAAATATTCGATATTCTCAAAAGCATATCTAATTTTAAGAAGATAAAACTCTTAATATTTGACCTATAAACATCGTCAATAAATGTTTGTTATGATTTCACCATTTGATATTTGATAGGCATATATTTTTATCAAACAGATTAGGGTAATTGGGGTATAATGTTGATAGAACATGCAAATAAAAATAAAAGGAAAATTTTCCAATCGATAAAATAAAAAAGGAGTAATCCACAAAATTAAAATAAAAGTAAAACATAAATAAGTTGTTAACTGTGGAAAATGTGAAAGAAAGTGTAGTAAAGAAAGTTTGATAATAAGAGGGTGATCTCATAGAGGGTGCAATTGCAACTATTTTACAGTTGTAGGTGGTCCCATGCAAGTGTAAATCTATTAAATTACATAAAAAATATATATTTTTTGAAAAATAGGAGCAGTGGCTGCATAGGAGAAAGTTTTTTAGATATGGGTAGCAACTGGGGGCAAGAAGTCGCAGCACCAGTAGAGAATTTTTAGGCATTTTACAACCAATAAAAAATGTTCTATAAATATATTTTTTAATTTAGTTTTACATTCAAACCTCCTAGATTTCCTCTACAAGTGTAAATTTTGTAGTTTTTGAAATCCATAAGACTGTTTCACTACATATCTACTCCTAAATAATAACTGCAACACCTATAATTATTTTTACAATTGTAGTACCATGAGACCAGGGTCTAAGTGGTGTGTTATGGAAAATCATATTAATATATAAATATAGACATGTGACTGAAATAAGATAATCTCACAAAAATAAAAGTCCATGTTTAATCATAAGTTTATCACATTGGCCTCCTATGGTTAGGTGAGAAAAGATCAGGGTGAAGTGGATCAAGGTTATTGCTTAGAGATATAAGTAAATATTCTTAGGAGAAAGGAAGATGTAGATCCTTAGTTGTGTTTTTAGAAGATCTATCATGTAGATTAGAACCTGATAAAATAAATAGTTTGATAAGACATTTGATTTTTGTTAAAATTATTGGTAAATATTTTTTAGAATTCAGATATATTAACCATAATGCTTTTGCCTCGAGCTATGAACCAATTAGTGACACAAACAGAAGGCTCATATCCCCTTTACAACCATAATAATGTCCACAAACATCCTTACAAACATCATCACGGCCACCACGCTCCCCAAAGACATCACTACGACCATAACATGCCTTACAAACATCTCCATCGACCACAACCGATCTAACATGCCACTAAGATTTAAACTCGGGTAGCGCTGGACACAACCAAGCCACTTTAACCAATTCACTCGCATCTTATTGGTGACATTTGAGGGTTTGATTGTAAAAGTGATAAGAATATAAGAAAAGTTTTAAAGTAATATTTTCTAGTACTAGATTGATCATTATGAAATTTCCAAATTTTGGAGGTTTAATAGTCTTTTACTTAAATACTCTTCCAATTACCTAAAATGGTGTATATGGACAATGGTTTCAATTAAGGTTGTATTCTTCAAATAGGGTAAGGGAAGGATGGGGCCAAGTTAACCTATTTGATGTTAATCCCTTAACCTATGACACACTCTTAATTTGTATTTGCATTCATTAATTAATTATTACTTTTGGCCGACTTATCAATATGTAAGGGTGGGATGAATGGGTTTGACTCTCCCCATTCATTCTATATATAGGGATGAGTGTGGCTCACTCAAATTAGGTTATATGTGAGTTATATCTTATTTTAAGGATTTTGAGGTTTCCCCATCGAAGTGGCTTATTATTTATTATATTATATTTTATTTATATTATGATTTATCACTTTAATTGTGAAGAAAATTCATTGCAAGTGGTACTAGAGCATCGATTTGGGCATAAAATTTTATTTTTACTATATCTCTCAATCCAGTGTGATTATTTTAGTAATTTTTTTACTGGAGTTGGACCATGATATAAGTCATCCACAGTCAAAATTTTGAGATTTTAAGATTATTTTTACAGGAGTTATTACCTTTTTACTATTTATTATAAAATTGATCTACAACCCACAATCTAAGGAATTTTATAATGTTCTTATATTTTTAGAAAATAAGAAATTTAGGGTAGTTTCATTTTTGAGGCTGAAATTATTTCTAAATCACTTGATCAAAATTGGGTCAACAGTAAAAATCAAGTTCGACATTGTCAAGCCTATTTATGATAGGACCACAAACTAGGGATAGTGTTGGGTTGTGGAGCTAAAAGCTTCACCAAATGAGCAAATGCAAGGTTGTTATAATTACATAGTCGCTGTCATCGATCAAGATCGACCGACATTAGTCAAGAGTCGACCAGAGGCTACCGACGTCAGTTATGGATCAGCTGACATCGGTCATATGCAGGCAGACAGGGACCGACGTCGGTCACCTGTGCATTCCAGAAGTCTATTTTCGTGGATGAACAGATTGTTTGCATGATAAGTTTAACTGTTAGTGTTGAGTCCACGTTTCTATTTTTGGTAGGACTGATTTGAACCTTTGATTAAGAGGTGTATCTAATGGTGGAGAATGCATAGCTCATGATCCCTAATTCTATATAATAGGGATAGATCTTCATAGCTTGTGTATGAGAAAAAGGGTGAATCAATTCAAGTAGCTGAATTGTGTTTGTAATTGTGAGAGAGAACTCTTGAGAGAAAGAGATCTGTACATCTGAGAGGTGTGGAAGAAAGAGAGATTTTTTCAATTGTATTTCCTTCTAGAAGAGTTTAATACAAGTTTTCATTATTTCTTGTATCTCTTATTCTTTGCTGATTTTGATTTCTAGTTACTTATTATTCTAGTTTTAATTCTGTGTTTAGTTGCTTACACAAAAGTAATCAATTGTGCTCTAGATCCTAACAAGTGGTATCAGAGCTTGGTTCACTAACAGCTGGTATAAAGTGAGTTAGTGTTTGTTGATTATAGGTTCACTCACAGGGGTTTCTGATTGAGTGGGAGTAAAGCAATGACAGAAGAAAGTAAACTAAGAATGGAGAAGTTTAACGGCAAAAATTATCAATTATGGAGGATGTAGATAGAAGATTATCTGTATCAAAAAGATCTGTACCTACCATTGGGTGGGGTTGAAATCAAGCCCACAGATATGCAAGATGAAGAATGGAATGTTCTTGATAGAAAAGCTCTTGGATCTATAAGGTTGAGCCTGGCATCTTCTGTGATTTCCAACTTATCATAGGCAAAGACAACAGTAGAGTTAATGGATACTTTGGCAAATTTATATGAAAAGCCCTCAGCTTCGAATAAGGTATATCTTATTAAGCAATTATTTAATTTGTAAATGCAGGAAGGTGGATATGTATCTAGTCATCTTAATGATTTCCATGCAATAGTAAATTAGTTAAATTTAGTCAAAATAGTTTTTGATGATGAAATTAAGGCTCTCTTAATTTTATGCTTTTTACCTGAAAGTTGGCATAGTTTGGTAATGGCAGTTAGTAATACTGCATCTACTACAAATATCTTGAAAGTTGATGATGTTGTTAGTGTAATCTTGAATGAAGAAACTCGCAGGAAAAGCACAGGGGAATCATCAGGTAATGCTTTAAGTGTTGAAAGTAGGGGAAGGCAAAGAGAGAAGGGCAAGCAAGAGAGATCAAGGTCAAAGTCAAAGATGAGAAGTAGATCTAAATCCAGAAATAGAAGAAATATAATCTGCTGGAATTGTGGAAAGAAAGGGCATGCAAAGAAAGACTGCTGATTGAAAGTTAAAGAAGAAAATCAGCATGAAGGTAAAGAAGAAGCAAAAGTTGCAGGTATTGTTGCACAAGATGCTCTTATATTTTCTTTGAATAATAAAATAGAATCTTGGGTTTTAGATTCTGGTGCCTCTTTCCATGCAACCCCAAATAGAGAATTTTTCAATGATTATGTCCATGGAGATTTTGGAATAGTCTATTTAGGGTATGATGAGCCTTGAAAAATTGTTGGCAAAGGAAAAGTGCAGCTGAAATTGCAGAATGGCAACACATGGGTGTTGAAGGATGTCGTGCATGTACCCATCTTGAAGAAGAATCTGATTTCTCTAGGAAAGTTGGGGGATGAGGGTTGCACAGTAACTCTCACAGCTAAATCTTGGAAGGTTTCCAAGGGTGCACTTGTATTAACTAGAGGTAAGAGAGTAGGTACTCTCTATTTATGTAATTGTATTACTGATTATTCTCCTTCTATTTTATCTACTTTAGATGTAGATGCAAAGTTGTGGCACTGTAGGCTTGGCCACATGAGTGAGAAGGGAATGACTGTTCTTAAGTCAAAAGGCAAGCTTTTAGATTTGAAAAACATAGATCTAGATTTCTATGAGCATTGTATTTTTGGGAAATAGAAGAGAGTGAGGTTTCTCAAGACTGGGTCAACAAAGAAGAAGCACAAGTTGGAGCTTGTTCACATAGACGTGTGGAGACCAGCTCAGGTAGCTTCTATTGGAGGATCACAGTATTATGTTACTTTCATTGATGATGCTACAAGAAAGGTATGGGTTTATTGCATAAAGAAGAAATCTGATGTTTTTGACACATTTAAGAAATGGAAAGCTTTGGTTGAGAATGAAATAGGTTTGAGATTGAAGTGCCTTAGATCTGACAATGGTGGTGAGTACTGCAACAATAAATTCAAAATTTACTGTTCTATGAGTGGAATACATAGGGAAAGGATGGTTCCAAAGACACCTCAACAAAATGGAGTTGCTGAAAGGATGAATAGAACAATAATGGAGCGTGCACGAAGTATGAGGTTGCATGCTGATTTGCCCTTACAGTTTTGGGCAGAAGCTATGGATATTGTGGTTTACCTAATTAACAGAGGACCTTCTACTGCACTGGATGGTAGAATTACAGAAGAGGCTTGGATAGGTAAAAAGGTAGATCTTTCATTTCTCAAAGTTTTTGGTTCCAAAGCTTTTGTGCACGTTGATAAAGAAAATAGAAAGAAGCTGGATGCTAAATCTATGTGGTGCACTTTTATTGGTTATGGCTTTGGAGATTTCAGATTTTGATTGTGGAATCTAGGAACTAACAAAATAATTAGAAGCCATGATGTTGTTTTCAATGAGAAGGTGATGTACAATGATCAGTTTAAGAAGCTAAATAATACTGAGTAGGGCAATGTTGATTTGGATGAGGTGATGATCTAAAATGAGCTCGTGAGTAAGAATTTTTACACATAGGAAAACACAAACACCAACGTCGTTCAAGAAGGAACAGACGTTGGTCATATAGGAACCAACATCGGTCAGATAGTAACCGACATCGGTTAGGAAGGAACTCACTCGGTCAGGTGGAACTGATGTCGATCAGGTACAGACCAAGAGATGACTGGGATCGGTCACTAACAAAGAATTTGGGTGAAAAACAAGCAGTGAATGAGTCTCAAATGCCCATGAGGAGGTCAGAAAGGGTAACTAAACCTCCAATTCATTATTCCCCTTCATTATTCTACTTGTTGCTCACTGATGGTGGAGAACCAGAAAGTTTTGTTGAGGTAATGCAGGTAGAATCTCAAAAACAGTGGGAGCTTGGCATGAATGAGGAAATTGATTCCTTGAAAGAGAACCAAATGTGAGATTTGGTTGAGTTTCTAGCCGGAAAGAAAATACTAAAAAACAAATGGGTTTACTAGTTAAAGGAAGGTGAGAATGGACAAATGAGACATAAGGCCAAGTTGGTAGTAAAGGGATTTGCACAAAAACTAGGTATTGATTTTGGTAAAATTTTTTCTCCTGTAGTAAAAATGACTTCTATTCAGATAGTATTGTCTTTAGTTGCTATTGAGGATTTACATCTTGAGCAACTTGATGTTAAGACAACGTTTCTTCATGGAGATTTGATGAAAAAATATATATGGAGCAGTCGAAAGGTTTTGAGGTCAAAGGTAAGGAGAAGCTTGTGTGCAGGTTGAAGAAAAGCTTATATGGTGTTAAGCAAGCTCCAAGACAATGGTATTTGAGGTTTGACAGGTTTATGATAGAGCATGGCTTTAGTAGATGTCAATCTGACCATTGTGTTTATTTTAAAAGATTGGATAATGGTAGATATATTATCCTATTACTGTATGTAGATGATATACTTATTGCAGGTTCACACATGCAGGATATTAATGAGCTTAAGGTAAAATTAGCTCACACATTTGCCATGAAGGATTTAGGAGCAGCAAATAAAATTCTTGGCATGAGTATTAATAGAGACAGGAAAAATCACAGTTTGATTTTGTCTCAAGAGGATTATGTGAACAAGGTGTTGGAGAGGTTTAATATACAGGATGCAAAACTGGTAAGCACATATATGGCTGGACACTTCAAGTTGAGCAAAGAACAGTGTCCTAAATCACATGATGAGGTGGAGTACATGAGTAGAGTTCCATATGCTTCCACAGTTGGGAGCTTGATGTATGCAATGGTATGTACTAGACCTGATATTGCCCAAGCAGTGGGAGTTGTCAGCAAGTTCATGGCTAATCCAGGGAAAGAACACTGGAAAGTAGTTCAGTGGATTCTCAGATATCTGAGAGGGACCAGCAGTAGGCATTTATGCTATGGAGGGTCAAACACTTCTCTACATGGGTATGTAGATGCGGATATGGTAGGTGACTTGGATGGCAGGAGAAGCACCACAAGTTATGTGTTCATTGTTGGTGGTACAGCAGTTAGCTGGATTTCAAAGTTGTAGAAGGTTGTTGCCTTGTCTACTACAGAGGCATAATACATTACAGTCACAAAGGCTAGCAAGGAGATGATATGGATGACTTGGTTCATGGAAGAGTTGGGAAAGGAGCAAGAGAGTTGCAGATTGTACAGTGATAGTCAAAGTGCAATTCATTTGGCAAAGAATTCAGCGTTTCATTCAAGAACCAAACATATACAACTTAGGTACCAATTCATTAGACAGGTATTGGAGGATGGTGAGTTGAACCTGGAAAAGATCCATACAGATAAGAACCCTGTTGATATGTTAACAAAGCTGATAACAAAGGAGAAGTTGAATCTTCATTCAAATTTTGTTGGTCTTCAAGATTGATCTTGAAGATGGAGAAACAAGCTAGAGGATGTTGATGTACAGGTATAGGTGCAGCTGTTTATCTCCAAGTGGGATATTGTTGAGTTGTGGAGCTAAAAGCTTCACCAAATAAGCAAATGCAAGGTTGCTATAATTACACAGTGACCGTCATCGGTCAGGATCAATTGACATCGATTAGGAGTCGACCAGAGGCTACCGATGTTGATTATGGATTGGCTGACGTCGGTCATATGTAGGCAGACAGGGACCGATGTCGGTCACCTGTGTGTTCCAAAAGTCTATTTTTGTGGATGAACAGATTGTTTGCATGATAAGTTTAACTGTTAGTGTTGAGTCCGCATTTCTATTTTTGGCAGGATTGATTTGAACCTTTGATAAGAGGTGTATCTAACGGTGGAGAATGCATAGCTCATGATCCCTAATTCTCTATAATAGGGATAGATCTTCATAGCTTGTGTATGAGAAAAAGGGTGAATCAATTCAAGTAGCTGAATTGTGTTTGTAATTGTGAGAGAGAACTCTTGAGGGAAAGAGATCTGTACATCTGAGAGGTGTGGAAGAAAGAGAGATTTCTTCAATTGTATTTCCTTCTGGAAGAGTTTAATACAAGTTTTCATTATTTCTTGTATCTCTTATTCTTTGCTGATTCTAATTTCTAGTTACTTATTATTCTAGTTTTAATTCTGTGTTTAGTTGCTTACACAAAAGCAATCAATTGTGCTCTAGATCCTAATAGATAGGGGAAAGGGTGATGAAAATCCAAGGACAAATCTTGGAAAAGAAGATTTAGAGTTAAAAGGTGGATCTTTGGTTACAATATTTTATCCAACTAATCATAAAGTGAGTTAGTTGGAGTATGATATGCAAGGAGTACAAATTAGTATGCAAGGTTGAAATCAGAGATGATGAATAAAGTAGATCAAATCAATAAATGCTTAGATGATATCATAAAAAAACTTAGTATAAATATGGATGTTTTTCAACATCCTCAAAACCAACCACAAATCATTAATACTCATGCCAATCAAGGTGGATCTTTGGGTCTAGATATTTCACAATCTAACTTAGGTGGATCTTCAAGCTACTCCTAAACAAGTCCAAATCCATCACATGTAAGAAACATGAGTACAAAATTAAAAATGAAAATTTTTGATGGGAAGGATACCCTTACTTGGATCTATCAAATAGATATTTTTTGATGTATACCAGATCTCATGTGGATAAAAGGTAGTTATGACATCCTTGTATTTAGATCCAAATCCGTTTATTTAGTATCAATGGCTTTACATTGAAAAGAAAAAGAAGGGTCTTACTATTCCTTGGTTAGTTATAATGAATGATATACAAATACACTACCATCGTAATGTAATAGAAAAATTCTTTAACCAATTAACAAACCTATGAAAATCAAGTTTAGTCACAGACTATATTCAACAATTTTAGAACTTATCTTTGACGTTGGATGATATCTCTGATGACAACATGAATGATCTCTTCTTAGGTGGTCTCAAAGATACAATCCAGCTAGATGTTTGAATGTTTAATACAAGTACTCTATCTGAATCCATGGTATTTTCTCTTAGGGTAGAGGAAATATATATGGTCAACCAAATGGATTTCACTACTACCAAAGAATGTTTGGGTCCTGCACAAACCTTCCCTCAACTTACAATATCGATTCCTCACCAAATTATAGAGAAGCATGCAAAATGATTATATTTAAATTATGATATAAAATGGAGCAAAGGTTATAAGTGTGATGAGAATAAATTATTGTACATTTTAGGGATCAATGATGATGAAGCTGATGCAACCAAATACAATAAAGAGGAAGATGCGCCTGACTTGGATTCCAGTAACATTTCTACAATGCCATCTAGATTTTTTGACGTTAAGGACAATGTTATTTTGAAATGAGTGGGCATGTTAAGCCCTTAACCTATGACACACTCTTCATTTGTATTTGCATTGATTAGTTAATTATTACTTTAGGCTGACTTATCAATATGCAAGGGTTAGATGAATGGGTATGACTCTCCCCATTCATTCTATATATAGGCATGAGTGTGTGTCACTCAAAGAAGGTTATATGTGAGTTATATCTTATTGCAAGGATTTGGAGGTTACCCCTTTGAAGTGGATTATCATATATTTTTTTATATATTAGTTATATTGTTATTTATTACTTTAATTGTGAAGAAAGTTCATTACATTTGACTAGGGTCAAACATATTAACCTAGGCTAAATAATGTGGCTAATATGTCATATTGATTTAATAGGGTGTATAGAGAAAGGGGTTGTGACTACAACTTAAGAGGTGGTCTAGGGTACCCAAAGTTCTCTAAGGCTAAGGATCATCAAGAAATGATATTATTTTGACCATGACCCATCCCAACCTATGTTATGACATGTCATAGGAAGCCAACGTGCTAAACATTCCATGCAAAAAAGCCAATAAACATTTTTGATATATAGAAAGGGTAAAAATTAATATTACAATAATATAACCCCTATTATTTATGTGAAATTGAGATGCAATTTAAGCTATCAAAATTGTAATAAAGTTTTTATTAATATAATTGTGTGTTTATATTACTAGTAATTACACTGGAAAGTTGAAATTAAGACACCAATAACAACATAAACATTATAGGAAAAAGAAAAGAGATCAATAAAAAAGAAAATAAACTAGAAGCTAAAGGAATTCAAAAATCAGAGCACTACATGAAGGTATGCCCAAATAAATGAAGGTAAAAAAATATTAGAAGTAAAATTATAATAAAGAGTGAAATAGATAGGTGAGAGGGAATTGTGACATGAAACACAATCTTTGATTTTTTTTCCTGATATGAACACACATATTGTTTTGCATTCTCACATATTATTGAAAAGAGAAAATGAGGAAGGATGTGAAGGTCTTGTAATGATCTAACTCTTGATATCATAATAAAGTTCAATCCTTGACACTCAGTGTTGCCAATGTCAATTGTTGGTTTTTACAATGTTAGGCCTTGCTACTTATGTATTGTCAAAGTACAAACCATTTTTAATGGAAGTTGTTTCTAATTTCCACATGTAATAAACAAGATTATAATATGTTTAGAATTTTTTACATCCCATGTTAGGTCTATATATTTTTGAATAAGACAAAAAAAAAAACATTAGTCTATCATGTAAATTAGTGCCAATTTTATAAATATAACATCAATTTTTCCAAGAGTACCATTGACCAAATCGATCACCACCCACAAATTTGCAGTAAGCATAATTTGTTTTCCCTTACACAAAAGAATTTTTACCTCTAATTGATCAATATAAAGATCTCCCAAGGTTTATTTTTTGGTATACTCTTCATTACTATGTGCAATTGATATATTCCATGATTTCAACATTTATTTATTATATATTATAGCCAAGTTATTTATTGGGTATAAATGTGTTTAAGAATTAAGCATAGATATTTATTTTGGAGACAACAATGCTTCTGTTCATAACATGAATAGATCCCAATCTTCAATTTTTGGTTTGACATTTCTAATATTTAATAAGAGGCTTTCAAAATCCACTTGCATGCATTTTTGAATCATTAATTTTAAATGCCACAATGCTAATTGGAGTGAACAATAATGAGGGATAGTTTTTTTAAGTTTCTTTTGAACATAATAGGAAATTTATTTTGTTGATAATGTATGATTTATCTATACCAAAAATTACTTATATGATCATTTTCAATGGAAAACTGATATCATACTGATTGTAATGGTGAAAAATAATGTTAATTTCAAGTTGTTGTTTTGTAGAGAAAGTACTAGAAATGGAGAAGATGGAGGAATGGATTTAAGAGATTTAGTGGGTTTCTCGATTAATCTCTATAAAAGATGATTTGTACTATAAGGATGAGGGAACATTACCATTTTTATAATTATGATGCATATGAAAATCATAATGACCAAGCATATAAAGTTAGTTTATTTTGATATCATTGCTAGGTGGAGTTATGACAAGTATTGCCATTCATCAAGTTGTTTGGAGCCATGATCACATATGACATCATTTTAAGGGTCATCATCTAAAGTTATTTCATTCTTATAAGGTGTAGGGTCAACATACCATGGATGGTATAAATTATGCATGCATTACTAGTTTTCAATATTTTCTTCATTAGAGCCACCAATGTCTGCAATGATGTTGTGGAATGGTTTGTATAAGAGGATATCAATCCAATAGAATAGTCCATAAGAAGTCAAATCTTTCGATGAGATAAAAAATTACCAAGGGTAGACATAAAAAATGGATGTTTTTTATCTTTTTTTCCATTTATGAATGCGATAATGTTTTTCACAAGACTAACATTTTGCTACTTTGATAAGTAATAGTGGTTCTAGTGGAGAAAGGTGGTCCATGTATGCATCAATGAAGGTTGAAGTTTCAATTAGATCATTTATAGTTTGAGAGACCTGATGTAGAACCATATTTCAAATATTTAATGAAACGAATGACTGATTGCACATAACCAACTATCTAAAATGCTTTATGGATAATGGTTTTGATTGAGGTTGTATTCTTCAGATAGAGTAGAGGAAGGATGGGGCTAAGTTTGATTAAGGTGTGATCAGGGGGTTGCATGTGGAAATGGGTCGTGAATGCAACATATGAGGTGGTCTTGGGTGTGGAAAGTGTTATAAGGTTAAGGGTCATCAATAAATGATATTAGCCTGATCAAGACTCACCAAACTTATGATATGCCATATGAGGGGAGGCTAGCATGCCAAATTCTCCATGCAAACAAGTCAATAACCATTTTTTGATATATAGAAAGGGTAGAAATCATATATTAGAATAATTTATCCCATAACATGTATGTGAAATTGAAGTACAATGTAATCTATCAACATTAGAAGAAATTTTTTATTACTATACCTAGATTTATTTATATTACTAGTAATTGCACTTAAAATGTGTAATGAAGATGTCGACAGAGGCAAAAACATTGTAGGAAGAAGGAAGGGGATCGAGAAGAAAAAATGAGAAGTTAAAGGAGTTAGAAAATAAGAACATTACGTGAAGGCATGCACAAATAAATGAAGACAAACAACTAATAGATGTACAATTATAATAAAGTGTGAAGTCTAATTTGAACATACACATTATTTTACATTGTCACATATCATTGACAAGAGAAAGGAGGAGAGATGCAATGGTATTGTAATGATCAGACTCTTGAAGATAAATAAATGAAGACCAACAAATAATAGAAGTACACCTATAAAAAGAGTGAAGTAGCTAGGCAAGAGGGAATTTTGACATGGAAAACAATTTTTTCTCTTTTCTTTTTATGATCTTAACATATGGACTATCTTGCATTGTCGCATATCATTGAAAATAGAAAGAAATAGAGATGTGAAGGTCTTGTAATGATCAAAATCTTTAAGATAAATACATGAATAAAATAAAATAATATAAGTACAATTATAATAAAGAGTGAAGTAGCTAGGCAAGAGGGAATTCTAACATGGAACACAACCTTTGTTCTTCTATTTTTCTGATCTAAACATACACACTATCTTGCATTGTCGCATATCATTGAAAAGAGAAAGGAGGTGAGATGAGAAGGTCTTATAATGATCATAATTTTGAGATTATAGTAAAATTCAAACCTTGACACTTAGTATTACCAATGTCAATTATTGCTTTTTACAATGTTAGGCTTTGTGACTTATGTATTGTCAGAGCCCGAGCCATATTTAATGGAATTTGTTTTTGATTTCCATAGGTAATATGTGGGATAGGAATATCATTAGGATTGTTTGCATCCCATGTTGGACATGTATATATTTTAGAATTGGACATTAAAAACATTGGTGAATTACGAAGAATAGTGCTAATTTTATAAATAATATCATTAACTTGCCCAAGATTGCTATTTATCAAGTTAGCTTCCACCTAAAAATTGGTAATACACATATTTTTTTGTCCCTTGTACAAAATAATGTTGGCCTCTAATTAAACATCATCAGGATCTCCCAAGTTTTTTTTCAAGGTATGGTCTACATTAATATGTGAAACTGGTATACTCAATGGTTTAAACATTTTTTTATTATGTATTATAACCAAACTATTTGTTGTGTACAAATGTATTGAAGAATGAAATGTAGTTCTTTATTTTGGAGACAACAATTCATCTGTTCAAGACATGATTAGATCCCTATCTTAAATTTTTTATTCCACATTTACAATATTTAATAAGAGGTTTTAAAAATACACTTCACATGCATTAGAATCTTGCTGGTGAGAAATTGTATACAATGTGACAACAATGTTAAATCTATGCCAACTAGTAGAACCATATGATGTTCCTGCATACATTGGTATGTTCTTCACTAGAAGTAGTTGACCCAAGTCACTAATGAGAATGATAGATATCCTACTAAATAATATGGAATTATGTTAGGGGAAAGCCTCACGTAAACATTAGTCAATACATATTAATAATTTTGGGCCTATAAAATTCATTTCATCAAAGAGAATGTAGTGGATATGTTTCAAATATTCTTAGAAAGTTACAAGTACTTGACATTCAAATGGTTTCATTTCATTTATAGGTATGTGAAGGCTTGCATGTATTGTTCAAGCATTACTATTAAATCCAATAATGTTAGTTGGAGTGAGAAATAATAATGAAGAGTTGTTCTGAGTTGATTTTAAAATCAGTAGTTGCTTGATTTTTTTGATAAGGTATGATTTCCCTAAATCAAAAGCTCCTTGGATTATAATTTTTAATGGAATCATAATATCCTATTGACTACAATGGTATAAAAAAACATTTATTGCAAGTTATTTTTTAAGTCAACGTATTAGAAATGGAGAAGATGGAGGAATAGACTTAAGAGATTTGGTGTGTTGCTCGGTTGATCTCTATAAAAATTTTAGCTATTTTTTGTTAAAATGAGGGATTGTTATTATTTTTCCAATTATAAGACATGTCAAAATCACAATGACCATGCATATCAAGTTTATTTATTTTGATATTATTGTTGGGGTTGAGTTGTGATAGGACTTTCCATTCATCAAGTTGTTTGGAGCCATGATCAAGTATGAAATCATTTGAAGGGTCATCATATGAAGTCATTCATTCTCAAAAGGTGTATGGTCAACATGCCATGGATGGAAAGAATTCTACATACATTCTCAACTTGAAATATTTTATTCAGTAGATCCACCAATGTTTATAATGTCATTCCAAAATGGTTTCTATAAGATGATCTCACTCTAAAAAAATGATCCATAATAAGTCATATATTTCGATAGGATCACAAAGTACCAAGGGTAGACATGAACAATAACTAGTATTTATCTTTTTTTCTAC